>BPTQ01000006.1:274371024-274496437 GCA_019973895.1 Chrysanthemum seticuspe | reverse complement strand
TTATTCTCCGCCAATACGCATCCACTTACACTTTCTCTTAGTGAACTTGTTGGTTGGGAGTTCACTCCCAATAATGTAACAAATATATCCGTTCCTCGATCCCGTTGTGAGGGAGAGGAAGGGATAAGGAATAACCCGAACCCGGATTCGAATACCCGGAAGATGTATTCGAACTGGAATTTGTTTGTATTTCCGGTATTATTTCGATGGATAATGTATACTTTATATTTATGAACTTTATGACAAATCCTCACTAAGGTTGTTAGAGGGGGAGTTCATATATACTTACATTTGCCACTTCCGCAACTACATTATCATCGAGACTGCAGAAGACTGTAAGAAGAAAGAACATTCTCCTTAACGGAACTAAGCTTGTTAGAGGGGTCACATCTCTCTATCAATAGAAACTTGTCAATACGAAGCTGCAGTAGTAATAGAAACAAGAAACTAGTAACAAGAAACACCAATTTCACTATCATACAACAACAGACGTAGTTAGACGGAGTCCAGACGAAGCGACGAGGTCACAGAGGTGCAGTAAGAAGTTGTACGAGTGTGCGAGAAACTGCAACCTTAAGTTACGACTACTTCAAGAAATTCAGAAATTGCAACATCTAAGAAACCAAACTGCTTCTTAGTAAGACTGCCAACACAACGAAAACTTATCTTGAAGGTAATCACTACTACAACCGTACTCGTACTCTTCTTAGTCGTGCTAGTAGGGCGAGGCCTCGAAGGTATTCTTCTTTTGTAAAGTTTGCCAATCATTATTCGCCAAAGGCCGTGAATGTTCAAACTTGAAGCTCTCACAATTGTCGTATCACACTTTTTGTGTTGAGATTAAGAATGTTTCCGGCAAGGACTTGACCTCAGGGTGTTCACTCTATTGCGCTACATGGCTTCATGTAGATGTCAAGTCTACTCAGCGACTCCATGTGGCTTCGTAGTGGAGTGCTGACATCTGGCAAACTCTGTGTGAGGCGCATTAGGTTACATCGCGTTATCTCACTTGTGGGACTCCAGTTCAGGAACGGCCTTTGTAAGAATTAGAGTTGTGTTTTTCACACTATGCTGTTAACACTCTCGAAGTTCAAACTTGTAAGTGCCGGAAACCGCTTATTACTAACCGTTTGAAATGTTTTCTTCTTATGGAAGCTCCGGAGCGGGATGATCGTGCTGATTCTTCTCATGCTCATGCCAACATCATCACTAATGGAAGTTCTATTCAAAAGCAACACAACCGTCAGAATGATTCTTCGTCAAACCAAAGAATCTACAACGTTAAAGACTTAAAGAACTTCATCAGCATTGAATTCCAACGTCAAAGAGCGTGTGAGCATGTTGAAGAATGACGTGGAGACACTGGAGCAGCGAAGCAGACCTGAGGCAGATTGATGCAGACAACAACATACTATCACTTTAACCACAAAGAACAATGATCAAAGAACAAAGATAATGATGACGTCGAAGCATAACTGTTCAAAGATAACTATCTCTCTACACTGGGGAGATTGTTCGAATCAAGGCAATTCCTCTTACAAGAAAGAAGAATGTCAGAAGACGTCAGAGCTACTATTACATCAACGCCTTCACCGTTTACATTCATATATACTTGAGGGGGAGATTGTTGGAATCACTCCTAAACAGTATTTCAAGTATTTATATTTCATATGTAATAGGTAGCTTTATTATGGCCTTTATGTTTGTTTAAGG
This sequence comes from Chrysanthemum seticuspe, assembly GCA_019973895.1. Taxonomy (NCBI): domain Eukaryota; kingdom Viridiplantae; phylum Streptophyta; class Magnoliopsida; order Asterales; family Asteraceae; genus Chrysanthemum; species Chrysanthemum seticuspe. The sequence continues at coordinate 274,494,724 of BPTQ01000006.1, read as the reverse complement.
TCAAGCTTATGTAGAAGGCCCATAAGCTTAGGCCCAAGCCCAATAAGGAATAGGGAAGGAGAGGGAGTGTTGCCCTAGCTCCTTGCCTATATAAACAATGTAATAACCCTCACTTGAGGGTTGGTTGTTCAAGTGATTCTCTTTCACATTCACCTACGCATAACCGCCTCTTATTATTGTTTGTGTGTGTGTTAGATCTTGTTCAATCGCCTTATCTCTTTCTATATAACTTGTGTTTGTAAAACTAGTGACCTAACAGAGGAGGTGATAAAACATGAAACGTTGATCTTCTCGTACTTCATGTATCAAACTTTCAACATGTTGACAATGATAACAATCTTTGTCATGGCTAGGTAGTGGTGATGGAGGAAAGGAAATTGCTTGATGTGAAGGATCAAGTGAAGCGGGTTGAGGAGCCTCAAACGAAGGAGGGATTGGTGCAGGCGCATTTGAAGATGGCTAGACCAAGAATGATGGTGGTGGTAGAGAGGTGTCAACTTCCATGTGGTCGGGTGGTTGACTTTGATAATTTCTTATAATCCAAAAGGGATTATTTGATGGTGACAAAGAAAAGGAAGCCGGAGCTAGTGTTGACTCAATACCTTGATTTTGTTCCACTATTCCTCATAATGAGGAGAATGTTGCTGGTGGTGGAGGATGAGATGGCCTAGGAGGCAAATCGTCTAGATTGTAGAGGTGTGGTGATGAGAGTGGAGTGGTGAATGATAGGGCTCTAGGCACCAATGGTGATGGTTTAATGGAAATGGGATTGTTTGGTTTTGTTGGTGGAGGAGAAATCCTAGCATTAGTGGATTTAACCGGAGATGATTCGGTTGAGGAAATTTCATGTACAACACGAGCAATTTTCTTGGGTGGTTCTTTGGAGGATGAGTTACCACTAGGAGATTTTCTCATGATGAGATGGTTTAAAGAGGTTTAAAAAGGTTTCTAAGTGCTGAGAATGAGGATAGAGATGATGACTTTAGGAGTCCTAACAAGATGACTTATAAAGGGAAGGATTTGGCAAGTGCATTCCAGACTTAAGGCACTAAGATCCTTTTGAATGTGATGATTAGCATGCACAAGAGTCAACTTCAGAGTTGTACTGATCTAGGGACTTAATTAAGATGAGGTGGAGTGTTCAAGTTAGCAAGATGAGCTTGAAATGATTGTTTAAGCTAGGCTTGACATGAATCTGTCACCCGGATCCCACGGTTCCCACCAATGGGGGATCCGTCTAGGCTAATCCTAGGGATCCGGCTCTCAGCAGCTAGGAAAGGATAGAAATGATATTTGTAAGGTCTAAATCCTATACCTTTTTGAGTGTTTCAGTCCTCCTAAGTGTCTTTAAATGAAAGGGTACTTAAATTATCAAAGGCAATGAATGAAGGTAGCTAATTATTGCCTTTTATGGAAGAAAATGGAACTTTATGAGTACCAATGGATGATCAAAGATGGCACTAGAAAATTTGAGAGTTTCAAGTGGTGCTAAATGATCCTAGAGATCAGATGGAAACTTCAGATAAATTAGGAAAATTCCTTAAAAATTATAAGAAATGAAAAACTGGTTTTTGACCCATTTTGAAGTAAGGATGACTAAAATCAATTTCCTAAAAATTGAGAGAAATATCAAGCTAAGTGTTTTGAGATGTGAGGAACAATGTGTGAGCATTGGAGCGGAAATATGGTGAGTTTTGGTGAAGTGATAAATCAAAAACACCTTAAATGTGATCCTAAATTAGCTATGAGTGAGTGTGAGACCTACTGAGCTTGAGGAGGACTTGAGTGATCCTAAAGTATTATGTTTGGCTAGTATGATGTGATCTAGAGGAGTGGTTTGATGAGTAGAATTTTGTAAGCCCATTTATTTCTGTCGACCCGGGTCCCACGGATCCTTCACTTGAGGGATCCGGCTAGTTACTAACTAGGGATCCGGCATCTGAGACAGTTTTTCTTAACAGTGAGTGTGTAATATTTTTCTCTAGATATTGAATTTTGAAACCAATGATCTCTACATCAAGCATATATGTATACAAGTCTAGCATAGCAATGAGAGCATGTAAGAGTAGCACATAAGCAATCAAATGAGATTGAGCTCACAAATAACACAGAGGTTTATCAAACTTAACAAGCACTATTCAAAAAACTCAAAACATATTTACGATCTAGATTAGTAAATCATTTGTATTAACAATTTCGTGCAAGGTATATGTCAAGAAAGAAAAGAGTCATTGATAGTATTAACGATAATACAGTTATGAGGTGCTAGTTCAAGAAAATCCTATACTTCATTCGGAGTTGTTGTTTTGGTCAACGGAAGCAATGAGCTATGTATAGTCATTACGGATGGTGATTAGCATACAATGAAATCCATCCGTGAAGTCATGTAGCTCTTCTCGATCAAGGCAAGATAATCGCTTGATGAGGAAAGTGGTTGTGATTAACCAAAAGAAAAATCAATTTTACAGCTTGTTTGATTAGTAATCCTAAGACAACGCAAAGTATTTCCATTGTAAACTTACTTTAGGAAAACATAGGAGTATAGATTTCTCAAGTGAGAGAATGAATATGAGACTATTACTAGCGGTGCTCAATTACGGCTAAACACGACCATTTTTACGGGTGATTCCACATACCCAACTTCCATCAAGGAAGCAATTCAACCATTATGTCAAATTGAGTTTCTAGTGCAATAAGTTCTCCAGTATTCATTCTCAAGTTAGGAAAATTTATATTCCTACAATGGCCTATCGAAGAGAAACAATGATGATACATTGCTTTGTTTTTATTAATATTATACCTGAAACAACTAAGGTGACGAAGGTGTCATGTTTAAATATTAAAATCTAAAGTTGTCCATAAGGTGAATAAAAATGGTTGTGTGAGCTAGTTCAACATATGTTGTTGGAAAGCTCGAGTTTGGATTTTCGGATATGACCAATTATATTTGCGTTGCAAAATAGTTTACTTGAGTATATCGGATGAAATAATCAAGTTGTCAATCCTACTATAAAGCTTGGAAAGCGATCATGAAACGGAAAACACGAGAGTATATCATCAACACTAGTGTAGGTTATGATCCGATGTACATTCTTGTGGTTTTTAGAAAACGACACAAGAAATAAGAAATCAAGAAATCATATAAGCACATAAAACATTTATGTTGCACATATGACAAACTTAACAAGAAGCCTTTTAGTATATTACATGTTATAAACATTTTTGAACTTATATGACTTATCTAAGTATTTAAACTAACATTTTCGACACACCTAGATGTTATCCCAAACACTCCTTCAAATAGCACATTGATTAATAAAATATTACTAAATCGACAAACAAGAGAATGAATAGCAAGGTGAGGAAACCACATATGTTATTTAAAAAAAAATAATAAAAAAACATAAAAACTATTTGAGATAAGCACATAATCAAGTAATGCAAGGTAAGACAATTTATCATTTATCATAGCATACGCAAGTTCTTTTCATCGCTTTGTGTTAATATAAATATGTATACCAAGCTTGATTAGTTTCTTTTATAAATATGATCAAAACCTTTATTTCAAAAGAGGACACATTGTTATTCAAGGACGAAAACATCCGTCTCCAATTAGATCAAAAGTTTGTGCAAAAGTTATGACCAAAAAATGACTTTCTATTATGAATCAATGATTCTGTAAATTATTGTCTTGAATCAGTTTTAATCATTTTTAAATGAAGGTAGACTCAAATACCTTTAAAACGATAGGTGGCACGACTTCTAACGACTTACGATTAATTATTTATGAATTTTTGAAATTCAGACAAAAACTGTCTTCTGTACCACGGATCCCACTGATCCCTTGCTTGAGGGATCCGCGGATCTGACACAGAAATACAAAAATGCATGTTTTGACTCGACGAAAAGGTTTAACCTTTTTAGACTTTTTAGTGAAGTTATATTACCCTTTTTTACCTTTATTCAAGCTTGATTAACAAGATATCTAACAACAAAACTTTAAAGAAAAAAATCAACTAAACACTTTTCATATTATGCTTATTATAAAAGAGAAGCATATATCACCATTTAATCCACAAGCAATTAGCACGTTTTTGACCAACTAATTGTAACTAAGAGAACATACCTTTGCTATATTCCCTTTGTATGGTTTTTTAGAAACCATGGACGCGAAAAACTTCATGAGCTTTAAAAATACTTAATCGTATTTTGGAAAAGCAAGTTGTGGTCACTTTGTATTCTTTTTGGGTGTTGACTTCTTTTTCTTCGGATAGAACGAAGTCATTGGAAGAATTCTAGTATGAAGATTTCTCAAAAGAAAATGTTAGAAAGATCTATCACTATCCAACATTTAAAAAATGATGATTTCTAAAAACATGACTTTTTGTTTTAAGAAATTCCCTTCTTTGTAGTTTTTAAACATACACGGATCGTATCAAGTTTTTAAAGTACAACATACTCTAAGAAACTTGGTAACGAAGCTCTGATACCAATTGTGAAAAACTAGAAGGGGGGTTGAATAGTTTTACCAATTAAAACTTCGTTTTAAAATATTTAGATCGACTTATGTCAATCTATTTGGATGTGTATGTTGGACGTTGATAGATGTATATATAAATGTGTAATGAAAGATAAATAGTAAGAAGCACATAACCACGACACGAGTATTTATAGTGGTTCGGCTACAAGGACACCTTCTTTGCCCTACTCCACTCCCCGAGTCACCTACTCGAGAGTTCGTAAACACTACATGACACCAACTCCTTATGGCGGAGAAGCCTTCACAACGTCGCCTACTCTTTTTCCGGTACTAGGCTAACCACCGGGTTCTTTCACACCAAGGTGAACCACACCTACCACAACGTCGCCTACCCTTTATCCGGTACTAGGCTAAGTACCGAGTTCCATTACAATGGAGGAACTACTACCTAACACTACACAACACCTAATCCCAAAGGAGACCCACTCCTTATTAAAACACCATCAAGGATATCAATATCCTTGGATCCAATACTAATATATCTTGTACATCGAAACACACCATATTGAATGTACATCTTAGGCACCTTTCACTAATGCCTTTAACTAGATCTTCAAGATACCCTTCACTAATGTCTTGTGACTTGACTTCTAGGCACCCTTTACTAATGCCTACAATACGGACGATCGACACCCTTCACTAATGTCTTCGTCTTGACACTTGAGACATCTTTCACTAATGTCTTCAACACTACACTTCTTAGTAGAAAGAAAAGAACCATTAACAAGAGGAATTCAGTAGTCTTGATGATGAGGAAGCATGGCAACTCATGGACTTGAGCTTGCTTGACTTCAAAGGTGGTGATCTCGCCTTTAAGAGGAACCTAGAGGATCACACAAAAACAAAACTACAAACGTAGATCACTTGGATCTGGGGTTAGAGAGTTTTTAACTCAAGGAGAAAGCATGTGTGAAAAGGGGTGAGAAATAATGAAGAAATGGCTCACTATTTATAAAGAGAAAAAGCCCACTATTCCCCGGATCCCACGGATCCCTCCCATAAGGGATCCGTCTAGCGTAAAGCTAGGGATCCGTGGGACGCTCCTCTTTACCTATGGGTATTTTGGTTATGGGTCATGGGTCATAGTTTATGGGTTGATCCATGGGTCTTTCACTAGATACAATGTATCTTATGAGTGCAATGCACCTAGTCACATAGGTATGGGTCAATACCATGGGTTATGGATATTATCCATATATGATATAAGCATGATGTCATGCAATGGGTTATGGGTCAAGCTCCATGGATATGGGTCATGGACTTTGGGTTGTACCCAACTACATTCAATGTATTTGGTCAATGGGTTATGACACTTAATTTTCTACCCATTTAAATTACCCAATATACTACATACTAGTTATGTGTATATTTTACCCAAATATGTAAACACTAGTTGTTGTACATATGTAATACTAAATCATAAAATCACTTATACTTGTTTTAGTGTTTTATGTGAGAACTTAAGTGTGTTAGAAACTATTAGTTCAAACCATTTACGTATTTTATTTGTTTCGTTAAAATGATTTTACGTTTGTTATCGACAAAACATTAGAAGAACGTAAAATATAAATAAACGTTTTTACAGCTTATTTGAATTAACAGAGAGCATCCTGACAGGGAATCACTCATCACTAAGAAAGTTAAACTTGAAGCACTGGGAATCCATCTAGACTGACATCATTATCATCTATCTTTTGTACTAGTGATATGAACCTTTTAATTGATCAATAAACGATGTATGTTTTTGTTAAAATATTCAGTGTTCCTTATTATGTTCAGTAGTACATTCAGTGTAAGAAGAAGCCATTTGCTTGCTTACACTGATCAAACACTTAGGCTATTTATATATCCAAATAGGGGGAGACTGTTGGGTTCAGAAAATACCCAAACCCCTTAAGTCAAGGATTTGAATAGAAAATACCCTAAGTGTTTATATCGTTAAACACTAACAGGTCACTGAGTGCATAGTCTCTCAGTAAGCCATCTTCAGGATACTTAGTAAGAGATGAAGAATAAGTCTCTCCACTCAGTAAGGCGGAACTTAAAGGGTGAAGACTGAGTCAAGAAGAAGATGGTCGATTCAGTGAGTGATGACAATAACTCACTGAATCCCTAAACTCCTCACCAACTACTTACACTGAAGACAAACTGAAACTGAAGACTGAAGACTGAAGACTATGAAGACTGAAGAATGGGCGGGATAAAACGGTTACATTGGAAATGAATAAGACGGAGTACTTACCCTGAAGGTTTCCCTTTTAGTATCAGCATAAGTACTGACATGAAGAAAGTGACTTGGTCCCTTACCTAATATAGTCTTTGTAAGCAGAGACAAAATACATCAGTATTTTGTCTTCTGCAAATTGTCAGTTTGTCACTTAGGAAAGAGTTAAAACTCATACTTGTATAAATAGCATAAGAGATGGAGTGAAAGTTCCATGCTTGTGAATTGTAAAACACACACACACACAAGCCATCTTTCACTCCTCCAAATACAACTTTGTCCCTGAGATAGCTAGGTGGTTCCTTGTAGTTGTGCTTAGACTTAGCCTGAGCTTAGTGAGGAGTTACAACACTTTGTCATTTCAATACCTAGTACTGTTCCGCAAGTACTAGGGTAACGTATTCTTTTGATTCATTTCTAATAAACAATATGATGTTGAAAATTACTCTTTGTGTTTTACTTATATCTTTTTAGTCATTGATTCACTATTAGTTTGTTTACAATACTTAAACTGTTTTTATACTATAGTGAATAGGGAACAACAGATTGGTCTTATGAAAACAGTTTTCGAGAAAACAGAAACATCGATTTCAAATACTAAACGGAAAAAGAAAATGTTAAGAAATCATGTTGATCGACTCTTGGAAGATGTTATCTGTGCTGATACCATCAATGTTGTGTTGTTACATACTGTTGCATATGCATTTGATTATATTGTTGTTGATTCTGTTGATAATGTTGAGAATATCGATAATGTGCTGCAAATTGAGTCTTTGAAAATTGAAAATGAGCGTTTGTTAAATGAACTTTCGAATGCAAAACGTCGTCTTCAATGGTGTCAAAAAGATTGTCAAAATCGAGAACTTGCTTTGTAAAACAAAATCAACCAGTTGCGTGCAAAATCTTTTGATCTAAAACTTGAACAACTGGATGATGAAAACGTATCTTTAAAATGTCAAGTTTCAAAATATGAACAAGAAATTGCCAAAGTCAAAATTGAATATGGTGTCATATTTGATTTGCTCAAAAAGACTCATGCCAAAGCATCACAAGAACTTGATAATCATCTTGCATACACTAAAGATGTCTTAAACTTTAGTGGAAACATTTGCTCTGAAAATCAAGATTTGTTGCACACTATTGTTGAGTTGAAAGAGAAGTTAGGGAAATATGAACAAGATAAGTATAGTAACACGAATTTCATTGCACCTGGAATGTTTAAAATTGACACTAGAACGCCTAATGACAAACCACAAGATACTAATGTGCTTCCTTCCACTGATACATGAGTAGTTGCCTCTTTTCCCAGCGTTAGCACTTCACAGATTAGAAAGAGTCAAAAGAAAAACAGGAAGTCGCAACGTAAGAGAAGATCAGTAAAGACCTCTGAAGTAGAATAACACCTTAGGACTTTGAATAAAACTCATGTTGCACCCACTTTTGACATTGCGTTAGACAAATGTAATAGAAAAAGTGATATAACGAATGCTGAATATTTAAGTACTTTGAATGTTTGGTTTGAAGAATCTTGTGTTGGTTGTCATAAAAGTATGTTTTCTGGTTGTCATGATAAATGTGTTACTAAGTCTATCTTATCTCGTAAGCGGAAACATAGAAATTAAACAACCTCCAGGCCCACTAATGCTTCTAAGTCTGTGCTAGGTAAACCGCATTCTAGTGTTTCTGTAACTATCATTGATGTACCCATAGAACCCACTTCACCTCCTAGGAAGAAAATATCACCTAGTGCATTCACTAAGACCAAATCACGAACTAGTTGGACTTGGCAGAGATGGTTACAAAATACAACTGGATTTAAATGGATTCCTAAATTCATTAACATGTGTGTTTCAACTTTAATTGTAACCGAACCCTCTAACTCTTCGTGTTCCACCTCTACTTCTATTCCACCTGTTCCGTCTGTGTGTAATGCAGGTGATACAGATCATCTTTTGAATTGTTGATAGCGAATGTTCCCGACACATGACAGGAAATCTCAAACTGTTATCAAACTTTGTCTCAAAGTTCATCGGCACTGTCAGGTTCTGGAATGATCACTTTGCAGCTATCATGGGCTACGCAGATTACATCAATGGGAACATCGAAATTAGCAGGGTTTATTATGTGGAAGGTCTCGGTCACAATCTCTTTTCAGTCGATCAATTTTGTGATGGTGACTTGGAAGTTGCTTTTAGGGAGAAAACTTGTTTCATTCGTGATCTACAAGGAAACGATCTTATGTCTGGAAACCGCACATCAAACCTTTACACAATCTCAATGCAAGACATGATTGCTTCATCTCCTATTTGTCTACTTTCTAAGGCAACATCTACGAAATCTTGGCTATGGCACTGACGACTTTCACACTTGAACTTTCAAACCATAACCAATCTTGCACGATACAAACTAGTTGACGGTCTTCCAAGGTTTCGGTATTCTAAAGATCATCTATGCTCAGCTTGTGAACAAGGAAAAAGCACTCGTGCTCATTTTTCTTCAAAAATGGAACACAGCTCTCAGCTTGTGCTTCATCTTCTTCACATGGACTTGTGTGGCCTGATGCGTGTGCAGACGATTAATGGCAAACGCAACATCTTAGTTATTTTTGATGACTACTCAAGATGGACTTGGGTTTATTTTCTTCGAAGTAAAGATATAGATCCACAAATGATCATCACCTTTCTCACGAAAATTCAAGTCCAGCTCCGGAACACAGTCAGACAAATCAGAACAGACAGAGGAACTGAATTTGTGAATCAAACTCTTCGTGAATACTATGAGAAAGTGGGAATTGAGCATCAAACATCAATTGCAAGTACACCAGAACAAAATGGAGTTGTCGAAAGACGAAACCGTACGTTAGTGGAAGCTGCAAGAACGATGTTGATCAATGCAAAACTTCTAGATTACTTATGGGCAGAAGCCGTGTCAACTGCATGCTACACTCAGAACCGTTCTATGATAAGCAAATGCCACAACAAAACACCTTATGAGCTTATCCATAACCGTAAACCGAATATCAAACACTTTCATATATTTGGTGCTCTCTGTTACCCAAATAATGATCGTGATGACTTTGGAAAGCTCAAGGCCAAAGCTGACATTGGAGTCTTCGTTGGATACTGTGTAACCTCAAAAGGATACCAGATTTGGAATCGTCATACAAGGGAGATTATGGAAACGATTCATGCTAATTTTGATGAGTTTACAGAAATGGCTTCTAAGCAAAACAGCTTGGAACCCGGTCATAACCGTCCCAGCTTCCCCCAAACCCCATCATCAGCTAAATCAAGCTTATAGCTTACTTTTCGTCAAATGAAAACGTTATTTGCTCCTCTGTTTAGTGATGATATTGACCAAAGTGCTCTAGATGTATCAAATGTTTCCGCTGCTCAACCTAATAATATTCCAATCCCTGATACACCTGAAACAACAACAACTGTTGCTGAAGCACCTCCAATTGATTCTACAACAACAGCAGAACAAACCGCTTCTAATGACGTTGATCCAGCTGATGATCTTCCGAATCAAGATGTACCTGCACCCGCGGATTATGATGGAAATGCAGAATCTTTTACCAGCCATCTGAATCTACCTAATTTGCATAATGTATATCAACATCAACCCTCCACACATCGTTGGACTAAAGACCATCCTCTTGTAATCATTATTGGCAACCCAAACCAACCAATCGTAACTAGACAACGCCTTCAGACTAATGGTGAACACTGCATTTATGCCCTCACCGTTTGTCAAACTGAACCTAAAAACATTAAAGAGGCAATGACCAATGACAACTGGATTGAATCCATGCAGGAAGAACTAAATCAGTTTAAACATCTTGAAGTATGGGAATTGGTTGAAAGACCAACATGGGTCTATTTCATTGGTCTCAAATGGATTTGGAAAAACAAGTTAGATGCTGAAGGTATGGTTATCAGAATGGCTAAGGGTTATGGACAGGAAGAGGGGATTGACTTTGAAGAATCATTCTCACCAGTAGCTAGACTTGAGGCTGTACGGATTTTTTTGGCATTCGCGGCTCACATTAACATCACGGTCTATCAGATGGATGTCAAAACCGCTTTTCTGAATGGTAAACTGAAGGAAACGGTATATGTTAGTCAGCCAGAAGGATTTGTTGATCCAGAGTTCCCTAATTACGTCTACAAACTGAATAAGGCTCTTTACGGACTCAAACAAGCCCCTCAGGCGTGGTATGATGAGTTGTCCTCATTTCTCCTTTCCCATAATTTTGTCAAAGGATCGGTCGACCCAACACTGTTTATATAATATCATGGGGCACAAATTTTAATTGTTCAAATTTATGTGGATGACATCATTTTTGGGTCTACCCACAAAAAGTACTCAAACGCTTTTTCAAAACTAATGAAAACAAATTTTGAAATGTCAATGATTGGTGAACTTACGTTCTTCTTAGGACTACAAGTTCATCAATCACCCCATGGAATTTTCCGAAGTCAGTCTAAATATGATCTTGAAATTTTAGACAAACATGGAATGCAAATTTGTGACACCTATGCAACACCAATGGCACATACCAACAAACTAGACGCTGATTTACATGAGAAATTGGTTGAGCCTATCACCCCTATTAGATGATTACAAAAAGGGGAAGAAGATTTATGATGTGCAACTTATTATTTGTGATGACATGTTTTAGCATTGTTTCTTCATGCAGATTGTTTTGTAATATCAAATAGGGGAAGATTGTTGGGAATTACAGATTTGATGATTACAAAACCCATAAGCAGAAATAAAGAAAGAAGAAACAACGAGGGCCTAATATGTAATAGTTAGCTTTTCTAGTAAGCTAGGGTTTGTAACCTCCCTCTATTATATAAAGAGGGTAAGCGTCTAGGTTACAGATCATCCTTTGATAGTAGAACTCTCCCAATGAGAGTCTAGACACACGAATATAGCGTGTGTATATTAGTAGTAGTAGTTTATTAGTTTCTTTATCGTGTTTGAATAAAGAAAACCTTATTAGTTATGTTGATTGTGTTATTACTATTCCACTGTGCATCCAATCAATTAATGTTACTCATACCCTAGTTGAGTCCAGATCTTGGATTCTACAAATACCGAAGTATTATTGGGTCTCTCATGTATCTAACAGCCAGTAGACCTGATATTGTATTTTCTGTATATCTTTGCTCCCGTTATTAGTCAAGGCCAACTGAATGACACCTCAGTTAGGCTAAAAGAATCCTTCGATACGTAAAGGGAACCATTAACTTGGGGATCTGGTATCCGAAGGATTCTGGTTTTGAACAATTAGCTTTTTCAGACGCTGATCATGCAGGATGCTTAGATTCTCGGAAAAATACTTCAGGTGGTTTACAATTCCTTGGTGATAAATTGGTGTCATGGCAATCAAAGAAACAAGACTGTACATCGCTGTCCTCAACTAAAGCAGAATATGTAGCCATGTCTGTGTGTTGTGCTCAAGTCATTTGGATGAGAACACAACTCAAGGACTATGGTTATATATTTGACAGAATCCCGGTGTACTGTGACAATCGAAGTGCTATTGCGATCTCGTGCAACACTGTTCAACACTCGAAGTCGAAGCACATCGATCTTCGATATCATTTCATAAAGGAGCATGTGGAAAAGGGTACCATTGAATTATACTTTGTAGGCATTGAACACCAACTGGCGGATCTTCTCATTAAAGCCTTGGCTCCAGCAAGGTTTATTGATTTGATTCACCGGATTGGTATGAGGTGTTTGACTCCAGAAGAACTGGACGAACTTTTAAAACATTCTTGAAAATAGTCAAACACCAAAACATCTTTTGTAAATAAAATTTTCAAAAACAAAATAAAAAAATATAAACTCTGATAAAATTCAAAAATATTCTTCTATCTAAAATTCTTTCAAACATTGCAAGTACAAATCTACCGTCGCCACTTTGTTCCATCAAATCTTTCACCATTTTTCCCGAACAAGTGTTGAGGGGGAGAATGTACATATTTTTCAGTCTCATTAATCCTTGTACTTGCATGTTACCAAATGATGTTGTTTCTTCAGAAATGGTTGATACGTTTCTTGTTAAATACTCTCCTCGGACTTAAATGCTTTAAAATTTTATCATTTCAAAAGTCGAGGGGGAGTATCGTCAAGTTTCTTTCCAAAAATTATGTTTTGCTTAACCAAAGTGGAAGTTATGGGTCTTGGTTGAAAATGGTTGAGGTAGAGGTACCAATCTTGTCAAATTTGAAAACTCATTTCTAACAAAACCTCCACCTAACTTAATTCAAACTCATTTATTACATTCATTAAATTCTTCAACCACCATATCCACGCCTAGGAATCAAAAATAATATCCGTGCTTCAAATCCAAAATTTGTAAGTTGTAATATCTTCTAATCGTAAAAAAAAACATTGGTTTTTAATTTTATTCAAATCCAACGGTTAAATCTACTAAAACTTGTGATTTTTGGGTCTACGCATACGCGTATGAACAAGGGTTTGAAAAATTGTGTTTGTGATGAAATGGGTTGTGTCTAAACGTTTAAATACAAGTATTATACCCATTTCTATAAAAAATTTCAACCCAGAAACCTGTTTCATTGATTTACGAATTTTAGGGTTTATATTCATATCTGAGCGTTTCTCAGATTGAGTGATTTATCATGATTAGATGATTAGAATAGGTTCAAAACATGTTTAATTAATCATATACACTCTTGTATCTCACCCAGAAACAACAGATTTGTTGAATTAAGATTTTAGGGTTTATATGGGTGTATAAACACGAACTTTTGATTCATCAAGTATTTGATGTTAAAACTTGTTGGAACTTACTTCATTAGCCTCTAAGATAATGCAAAAAACGTTTTGGTGATTTTCCATGGTTAAATCTCTTATGCGTAATATTAGGGTTAGGGTTTAAGTATAAACTTACACCTAAGGTCCTCTATGCGTAACTCATCAAGCATTTGATAAGTTTTGTGGTCTTGAAAGTGTTTGGAATACATGGTAATCAGTTTGTTGCGTTTAATTTATTACAGGCTTCTACGCGTAAAAGATCAGAATAAGGTGTTCTTGGATTACGCTTAAGGAATACCTTATGCGTAAAGGTTACGCATAAGAGCAATCTTACGCGTAACACTTACGCATAAGGGTCTACAGTGGGACTACGCGTATCCTGGGAAGGATATGCGTAAACTTTGGATTTCTACGCCTAAGGGCTACTCTTACGAGTAAACCTTACGCATAAGGCCTTTGCCTAAGCCTACGCGTAAGCTCATAAGCTACGAGTATACTCCTACGCGTAAGACATTCTTACGCCTAAGGGTTACTCTTACGCTTTTTTGGAATCACTCCTAACTTATATTTCAAGTGTTAGTATTTAATATGTAATAGGTTGCTTAAACTAGGCTTTTATGTTTGTTATTAATGGCAAGGCTTATGTAGAAAGCCCATAAGCCTTGGCCCAAGCCCAATAAGTAAGGAAGGGACTAGACATGTTGCCCTAGCTCCCTTCCCTATATAAACACATGTAAACCTTCTCTTGAAGGTTGGTTGTTCACATTTATACATTTCCTACGCCTAACTATTGCTTATTATATTTGTGTGTGTGTTTGTGTGTTCAACCGGTCTATCTCATCTCTATTTCTTACATATTGATACTTGTGTTAACTTATGGTGACCTAACAGTGATATCAATCGCCATCTAGTTGGGTGAAACACTTTTGTTTTTGAAGTTATTTCTCATACGCGTGGGTTTTGAATGAGCTTAACTTTCATACGCTTAAATCTTTGATTTTTACACTTGTAAACTCAAGATTCTTGTGGTTTAAGGTTTATTTAGTGTTAAAGTTTAATTTTTTTGCATCAAGTTTCAAACTTTACGTGTGTAGATTAGTTTTAGCTTGGTTTTTTGATTTGTGTAGTACTTTCTACGCCTAAGGGAGAAATTTGTTTTGGATCATCAAGTTTCAAACTTTATTGTTATTTTGGTGATATTGAAGCTATTTCATCATTCAAATCAGGTTACAAAACACTTTTGAGCATAAAAATCAGTTTTGATAAAAGTTGGTACTTTCTACTCGTATACTCTAAAGTCTACGCCTAAGCCTCAGATTCTACGCCTAAGGATTTCGTCATTTGATTTTCAAAGCTGTTGGTTAACTCAGTGTTTTCTTGCTTGGATAAGCCTAAAAACACTTTGACTTTGGATATCTTTTACACTTGGATAAGTGTAAAGGATTTTTTGGGTAAAACCCTAGTTTTACGACTAAGCTTAAAGCTTACGAGTAGAAACTTCTTTGCCTAAGCATTTCCAACGCTTAAGCTTGTCTTACGCCTAAGGAATTATTATGCATAAGGTTTTCTACTATTAAGCCTTTGGTTTACGCCTAAGCTAAGCTTTTATATCAAGTCTACACGTAAGCTTCTGTCTACGTGTAAGTTGGGTATTACGCGGAAGGTTCCTTCTACCCCTAAGCTTGTTTCTACGCTTAAGGTTACTTCATCAACAAACTCAAAGTTTCATTCGACTACAAAGATCCATCATCAACAAACGTTTCAAGATGTCTCAACCACCATACTTTCACTACTTTCCTCATGAGTATCCTCAACAACAACAACAACAATATCAACAATATCCTCCACCATCTCAACAACAATTGCAACAATTTCAACATCAATTTCAACAACAATCTCAAATGTACTTTCCACAAGGAGCACAACCTCTTTCACCACAGAATCCTCAACCAAACCCTCGTCAACAAGTTCAACATTGTAAATACTTCCAATATCAATATCCAGCTAAGTATGCTATGAATGTTACAACGCAAAAGGAACCCTCTTAGTTTGCAAAGATGCGTGAAGCTTTAAGTAGCTAACAATCCATTCATGAAGCTGGATCCCTTGATAGACCTCCAATGCTCACTCCCGGTAACTACGATCAATGGGTGATATGGTTCTTTAGGTTTTGTGATCTCAAAGAGCCACATGGTAAGTTTTAGAAGAAGGTCATCCTTGAAGGTCCTTTTCAGATGCTTACTATCACTATACCCGGTGATCCGAATGCTAATCCACCAAGAGATGATGTTACCAACGTTGTTGATCTTGATCAACTTACTACTGAACAACTTCTTCACTTTAAAGCCGATGAAATTGCAATGCAATATATCCTTTTGGGATTACCCAATCCGATACTTTGTAGTGTTGATGCTCAGAAGACTACTAAAGCAATGTAGGAGCACATTCATCTTCTAATAGAAGGCGCTGAACTCAATCAAGAGGACATGGATTCCAAAATCTACTTAGCATATGAACACTTCATGATTGAACCAGGTGAGACACTAGAGTCATACCATCATCGGTTTTCAGACATCATCAATGACTTGGATAAACATAATATCATTATGCCAAGGATTGCAATCAACACAAAGTTCCTGAGTTGTCTTGGTCCTGATTGGGAGAAGTATGTTACATTCATCCGTCAAACAAAGAACCTTCATCAAGCTACTTACGGATTGTTGTATGACTATTTGAAGCACTATCAAATGGAAGTAGACAAAGAAAGAATCATCCGTGGAGTCCCTGCTTCGCCTTCACTCCTAGATAATCAAACTCTTGCTTTGTACACTCACGCATGTTATCCTTAATTTCTGAACTTTTCAACTGTCTTCATAAATCCTCCACAACCAACTGCTCAGATAACACCATATGATCCATCACAACAACAATCACAAGAAACTCAATTGGTTCTATACAACAACAACAACGATCAAGCACTCTACAGTGAATCAAATGAGGATGCAGAAGCCTTCGATGCATTGAATCAAGGATTTGTAATTATTGCAAGAGCCTTCGGTCGATTTGCTAACAAATCCAACAATCGCATTCGTACCTCATCAAATACAAGAAATCAAGCTGTTGTTAACAATGGAAGGGTTGGGATTTGGAATCGTGGAAATGGTCGTCAGATGAGTAGTGGTCAAGGGTTTAATGTTAATGGTAGGAATAACATGGGTGCTCCACAACAACAGGCTCAAGTGGTTGATCAGGGAAATACTCAGACTGGGGTTAATGGTCTCTGATGCTACAACTGCAATGAGAAGGGTCATCTGGCTAATGCATGCCCAAAGTCGGGAACAAGAGGCAGCGCTTATCACAAAGAAGCTCTACTCTTGGCTCTCAAGGATGAAGCTGGTGGAACACTTACCAACAAGGAACAAAGCTTCATGGCTGATGCTAATTCTGATGATGACATGGAGGTCTTGCAAGCTAATGCAGCTGTGATGTTATTGGCAAACATGCAAGAGCTCCACATGAGTGACACAAGCCTAGTGTATGACACTGATGGCTTGTCTCAGGTACCGGATCAAAATATACTCATTACTGATCTGATATCTCTGCCAACATCTGCATCCGACGAGGCTCAGAGTGTCCAACATAAATATTCTACATCTCATTCCGACGATAATCAAATGGATCCCGTAGTTATATTTGACGATCAAGATAACCTTATGGTTAATATTGATAATCAAGTTGACTCCATTGTCATATTTAGGATCTAAATAATGATTATGCTGAGACTCAAGTTGAACAAGATGAACCTTTGTCTAATCCAGAACTTGAGCTCATGACCAACTTAATTCAGACCACCCAATCTCAACTGGAAAAGTGCAATGAGATCAATAAGAAATTGCAAGATAAAATTGCACTGTTAACTAAGGATATTGAATGCTATAAGTTCCAACTCAACATTTTTGAAATTAAAGAGAAACGTGAAAACGGTTTTGAAGTCGCTTTTGCAAGAGTCGGTCAACATGATTTATTAACATTTTCTTTTTACGTTTAGTATTTGAAATCGATAACATCTTCCAAGAGTCGGTCAACATGATCAATATAATCAAATGATTAAAGATGTTATCGATTTGATTATATTGATGTTGACTCTGTTGATAATGTTGAGAATATCGATAATGTGTCACAAATCGAGCCTTTAAAAATTGAAAATGAGCGGTTGTTAAATGAACTTTCAAATGCAAAACGTCGTCTTCAATGGTGTCAAAAAGATTGTCAAAATCGAGAACTTGCTTTGCAAAACAAAATCAACTAGTTGCGTGCAAAATCTTTTGATCCAAAAATAGAACAACTGGATGATGAAAACGTGTCTTTAAAATGTCAAATTTCAAAATGTGAACAAGAACTTTTCCAAAGTCAAAACAGAATATGGTGTCATATTTGATTTGCTCAAAAAGACTCGTGCTAAAACGTCAAAAGATGCTGATGACCATCTTGCATATACCAAAGAAGTTTTACGAAACAATGGCAACACTCGCTCTGAAAATCAAGATTGGTTACACACTATCCATGACTTGAAAGCAGAGTTGGTAAAACTTAAGCAAGATAAGATTAGTAACACAAATGTACTTGCACCTGGAATGCTTAAAATTGACACCAGAACGCCTAATGACAAAACACAAGACACTAATGTGCTTCCTTCCACTGATACAGGAATAATTGCTTCTTTTCCCAACGTTAGCACTTCACAGCTTAAGAGCAAAACCAGGAAGAATAGGAAGTTGCAACGTAAGAGAATGTTAATACAAATAAGCCGTAAAAACGTTTATTTATATTTTACGATCTTCTAATGTTTTGTCGATAACAAACGTAAAATCATATTAACGAAACAAATAAAATATGTAAATGGTTTGAACTAATAGTTTCTAACATATTCTCATTTTCACATAAAACACTAAAACAAGTATAAGTGGTTTTATGATTTAGATACATATGTACAACAACTAGTGTTTACATATTGGGTTAACGTATACTTAAACTAAGTATACTAAAATGGGTAAAAACATGTAAATACTAAAATGGGTAAAAACATGTAAATACTAAAATGGGTAATAACTAGCAAATGGTATTGACCCATAACCCATGGTTTTATATATACCACTTAACCAAGTTCATTGTATCTAGAAAGAAAACCATGGATCAACCCATAACCCATGACCCATGACCCATGACCAAAAATACCCATGGGTAAAGAGGAGTGTTCCACGGATCCCTAGCTTTGTGCTAGCCAGATCCCAAGTGGAAGGGATCCATGGGATCCGGGGAACAGTAGGATTTTTCCTCTATAAATAGTGAGCCATTTCTTCATTGTTTCTCACCCCTTTCTAACAAACTTTCTCCCCTGAGTTAAATCTCACTAACCTTAGATCCAAGAGATCTATGTTTGTAGTTTTGTTTTTGTGTGATCTTTTAGGTTCCACTTAAAGGCAAGATCACCACCTTTGAAGTCGAGCAAGCTCAAGTCCATGAGTTGCCATGCTTCCTCATCATCAAGGCTACGGAAGTCTTCTTGTTGATGATCCCTTTCTTTCTTCAAAGAAGTGTAGTGTTGAAGACATTAGTGAAAGATGTCTCAAGTGTCAAGATGGAGATATTAGTGAAGGGTATCTATCGTCTATAGGATAAAGCACTTGTGGTAGGTGCTTAAAAGTCAAGACAAAGAAGCATTAGTGAAAGGTTCTTAGAAGTCAAGACAAAGAAGCATTAGTGAAATGTGCTTAGAAGTGAAGACACAAGACATTAGTGAAAGGTGTCTTGTAGATCTAGTCAAAGGCATTAGTGAAAGGTGCCTTAGATGTACATTCGATATGGTGTGTTTCGATGTACAAGATAGACTAGTATTAGATCCTAGGATATTGATATCCTTGATGATGTTGTAAAGGAGTAGATCTCCTTTGGGATTAGTCGTTGGTGTAGTGTGGTAGTAGTTCCTCCATTGCAATGGAACTAGGTGCTTAGCCTAGTACCTAATAAAGGGTAGGCGACGTTGTGAAGGTGTAGTTCACCTTGGAGTGAAAAGAACTAGGTACTTAGCCTAGTACCTTATAAAGGGTAAGCGACGTTGTGTAGGTATGGTTTACCTTGGAGTGAAAGAACCCGGTGGTTAGCCTAGCACCGGAAAAAGGGTAGGCGACGTTGTGAAGGCTTCTGCGCCATAAGGAGATTGGTGTAGTGATTACGAACTCTCGAGTAGGTGACTCGGGGAGTGGAGTAGGGCAAGGAAGGTGTCCTTGTAGCCGAACCACTATAAATACTCGTGCTGTGGTTTTGTGCTTCTTACTCTTGTCTTTTCATTACTTACCTTTATATGCTTGTTTATCAACATCCGACACACACATCCAAATAGATTGACATAAGTCGATTTAACTAGATTAAAAGGAAGTTTTTATTGGCAAAACTATTCAACCCCCCCTTCTAGTTTTCCACAGAGAAGAACAATAAAGACCTCTGAAGTAGAAGAACACCTTAGGACTTTGAATAAAACTCAAGTTGCACCCACTTTAGATAAATGTAATAGTAAAAGTGATGTAACGAATGCTGAACCTTTAAGTACTTTGAATGTTTTGTTTGAAGCATCTTGTGTTTGTTGTCGTAAAAGCATGTTTTCTGGTTGTCATGATAAATGTGTTGCTAAGTCTATCTTATCTCGCAAGCGGAATAGTAGAAAACGGAATACCTCTAGCCCACTAATGCTTCTAAGTCTGTGCTAGGTAAACCGCCTTCTAGTGTTTCCGCAACTATCATTGATGTACCCATAGAACCCACTTCACCTCCTAGGAAGAAATTATCACCTAGTGGATTCACTAAGACAAAAGCAAAGACTAGTTGGACTTGGCAGAGATGGTTACAAAACATACCAGGATTTAAATGGATTCCTAAAATCATTAACATGTGTGTTTCAACTGTAACTATAACGGAACTCTCTAACTGTTCGAGTTCCACCTCTACTTCTATTCCACCTGTGTCGTCTGTGTGTAATGCAGGTGATACAGATCATCCTCTGGATTGTTGATAGCGGATGTTCCCGGCACATGACAGGCAATCTCAAACTGTTATCAAACTTTGTTTCAAAGTTCATTTGCACTGTCAGGTTCGGGAATGATCACTTCGCAGCTATCATGGGCTACGGAGATTACATCAATGGGAACATCGAAATTAGCAGGGTTTATTATGTGGAAGGTCTCAGTCACAATCTATTTTTAGTCAGTCAATTTTGTGATGGTGATTTGGAAGTTGCTTTTAGGGAGAAAACTTGTTTCATTCGTGATCTACAAGGAAACGATCTAATGTCTGGAACCCGCTCATCTCAAGCCTTTACACGATCTCAATGCAAGACATGATTGCTTCATCTCCCATTTGTCTACTTTCTAAGGCAACATCAACAAAATCTTAGCTGTGGCACCATCGACTTTTACACCTGAACTTTCAAACCATAACCAATCTTGCACGATACAAACTTGTTGAAGGTCTTCCAAGATTTTGGTATTCTAAAGATCATATATGCTCAGCTTGTGAACAACGGAAAATCACTCGTGCTCAATTTCCTTCTAAGGTGGAACACAGCTCTCAGCATGTGCTTCATCTTCTTCACATGGATTTATGTGGCCCGATGCGTGTACAGACGATTAATGGCAAATGCTACATTCTAGTAATTGTCGATGACTACTCAAGATGGACTTGGGTTTATTTTCTTCGCAGTAAAGATCAAACTCCACAGATGATCATCACCTTTCTCACGAAAATTCAAGTTCAGCTCTAGAATACAGTCAGACAAATCAGAACAGATAGAGAAACTGAATTTGTGATTCAAACTCTTCGTGAATACTATGAGAAAGTGGGTATTGAGCATCAAACATAAATTGCACGGACACCAAAACAAAATGGAGTTGTTGAAAGATGAAACCGTACATTAGTGGAAGATGCAAGAACGATGTTGATAAATGCAAAACTTCCAGATTACTTGTGGGCAGAAGCCGTGTCAACTGTATGCTACACTTAGAACCGTTCTATGATAACCAAACGCCACAACAAAACACCTTATGAGCTTATCCATAACCGCACACCGAATCTCAAACACTTTCATGTATTTGGGTCTCTCTGTTACCCGAATAATGATCGTGATGATTTTGGAAAGCTCAAGGCTAAAGCTGACATCGGAGTCTTCGTTGGATACTGTGAAAATTCTAAAGGATACCGGATCTGGAATCGTCATACAAGGGAGATTATGGAAGCGGTTCATGCTAATTTCAATGAGCTTACAGAAATGGCTTCTGAGCAAAACAGCTTGGAACCCGGACATAACCGTCTAAACTTCCCCTAAATCCCATCATCAGCTGAACCAAGCTTTCAGCTTACTCGTCGTCAAATGGAACAGCTATTTGCTCCTCTATTTAGTGATGATATTGATCAACGTGCTCTAGATGTATCAACTGTTTCCACTGCTCAACCTGATACTAATCCAATCCTTGATACACCTGAAACAACAACAAATGTTGAAGAAGCACCTCCAATTGATTTTACAACAACAACCGAACAAACCGCATCCAATGACGCTGAACCAGCTGATGATCTTCTGAATCATGATGTACCTACACCCGCAGATTATGATCCAAATGCGTTCTTTAACCTTTTTGCTAATGAAACTGCCACTTCAGATGTTGCGGAATCATCTACAAACCATTTGAATCCACCTAATCTGCACAATGTATATCAACATCAACCCTCCACACATCGTTGGACTAAAGACCATCCTCTTGTGAACATTATTGGAAACCCGAATCAACCAGTTGTAACTAGACAACGCCTTCAGATTGACGGTGAACATTGCATTTATGCACTTACCGTTTGCCAATCTGAACCTAAAAACATTAAAGAAGCAATGACTTATGACAACTGGATTGAATCCATGCAAGAAGAAATTAATCAGTTTAAACGTCTTGAAGTATGGGAATTGGTTAAAAAACCAACAGGGGTCTATGTTATTGGTCTAAAATGGATTTGGAAAAACAAGTTGGATGCTGAAGGTACGGTTATCAAAAATAAGTCACGTCTAGTAGCTAAGGGTTATAGACAAGAAGAGGGGATTGACTTCGAGGAATCATTCGCACCGGTTGCTAGACTTGAGGCTGTACGGATTTTTCTGGCATTCGCGGCTCACATAAACATCACGGTCTATCAGATGGATGTCAAAACCACTTTTCTAAATGGTAAACTGAAGGAAACGGTATATGTTAGTCAGCCAGAAGGATTTGTTGATCTAGAGTTCCCTAATCACGTCTACAAACTAAACAAGGCTCTCTACGGTCTTAAACAAGCCCCTCGGGCGTGGTATGATAAGTTATCATCCTTTCTTCTATCCTATAATTTTGTCAAATGATCGGTCGACCCAACACTGTTTATACAATATCACGGGGCACACATTTTAATCGTTCAAATTTATGTGGATGACATCATTTTTGGGTCAACCCATAAAAAGTACTCAAACGTTTTTTCAAAACTTATGAAAACACATTTTGAAATGTCAATGATGGGTGAACTTATGTTCTTCTTAAGATTACAAGTTCATCAATCACCCCGTGGTATTTTCCTAAGTCAGTCCAAATATGCTCTTGAAATCTTAAACAAACAGGGAATGCAAAGCTGTGATACCTATGCCACACCAATGGCACATACCAAAAAACTGGATGCGGATTTGCATGGGAAATTGGTTTACCCTACCAAATACCGAAGTATTATTGGGTCTCTCATGTATCTAGCAGCCAGTAGACCTGACATTGCATTTTCTGTATATCTTTGCTCCCGTTATCAATCGCGACCAACTGAGACACACCTCTCTGAGGATAAAAGAATCCTCTGATACATCAAGGGAACCATTAACTTGGGGATCTGGTATCCAAAGGATTCTGGTTTTGAACTAATAGCATTTTCAGACGCTGATCATGCAGGATGCTTAGATTCTCTGAAAAGTACTTCAGGTGGTTTGCAATTCCTTGGTGACAAATTGGTGTCATGGCAATCGAAGAAGCAAGATTGTACATCAATGTCCTTAACTGAAGTAGAATATGTAGCCATGTCAGCGTGTTGTGCTCAAGTCATTTGGATGAGAACACAACTCAAAGATTATGGTTATGTATTTGACAGAATCCCGGTGTACTGTGACAATCGAAGTGCTATTGCGATCTTGGGCAACACCGTTCAACATTCGAAGTCCAAGCACATCGATCTTCGATATCATTTCATCAAAGAGCATGTGGAAAAGATTACCGTTGAATTATAAAACTGTGGGTACTGAACACCAACTAGCGGATCTTCTCACCAAAGCCTTAGCTCCTGCTAGGTTTACTGATTTGATCCACCGGATTGGCATGAGGTGTTTGACTCCAGAGGAACTGGACGAACTTTTAACAAACTCTTAAAACCTGTCAAATACCAAAACCTCTTTTGTAAATAAATTTTTTCAAAAACAAAAATAGAAAAATATAAAATCTGATAAAACACAAAAATATTCTTCTATCTAATTTCTTTCAAACATTGCAAGTACAAATCTTCAGTCAACACTTTGTTCTATCAAAACTTTCATTATTTTTCCCAAACAAGTGTTGAGGGGGAGAATGTAAATATTTTTCAGTCTCATAAAATCTTGTACTTGCATGTTACCTCATTTGGTTGTTTCTTTGAAAATGGTGGATACGTTTCTTGTTTTTCACACTCCTCGGACTCAAATTTGTAAAATTTCATCATTTTTAAAGTCGAGGGGGTGTGTCGTCAAGTTTCTTTCCAAAATATCACGTTTTTCTTAACCAAAATGGAAGTTATGGGTCATGGTTGAAAATGGTTGAGGTGGAAGGACCAAATGTGTCAAATTTGAAAACTTATTTTCATTAACTCCTTTAACCTAATTTCACTTACACATTTATCACAAACATTAAAACCTTCAACTACCAAAATCTACGCCTAAGATTAAGCCTCAAATCTGTGCTTCAATCTTCAAATTTGTAAGTGTAAAACGTTTCCTAGTGTGATTACAAACATAGGTTTTTAATCTTAAACGATTTTAACGATTAGATTTTCCAAACAAGTGATTTTGTGTTCATACGCTTACGCGTATAAATAAGTTCTTAGCAAATGATGTTATGATGAAATGGTTAGTGTTAAAATGGTTAAAATCAAGTCTTATAGTCATTTCCATCGAAATTTTCCACCCAGAAATCGTTTTTAAACCCATTCGAATTTTAGGGTTCATATGTGGATTTGGGGGTTTTCAATTGTGAGTGTTTCTGGCTAATTAGACGCTTGAGAAATGTTTGATACATGTTTAGTTAATCTTTAACACCTTTGAATCATACCTAGAAACAACAAATCTTAAGAATTAAGCTTTAGGGTTTAATGAACGCGTAGAATTGGGTATTTTTGATTCATGGTACATTTGATGTTAAAACTTGTTGAAAACAACTTATTTAGCTTCTAAGACCTCCCAGAAAACATTTGGTGGATTTCCCATGGTTGAATCATTTACAAGTAGGATTTGAATGCTTAGGGTTTAAGTCTACGCATAACACTATCTTACGCGTAACTGGATTGAACTACTGATACCATGTGATGTTGAAAGTGATTGAATAACTTGTTAATATGAGTGTTATGATTAAACTATTTCAGGCTTCTACGCGTACCAGAATCATAATCAAGGTTACATGGAACTTACGCTTAAGGATTACCTTATGCGTAGATGTTACGCATAAGAGCAATCTTACGTGTAACGCATATGCATAAGGTTCTACAATGGACTACGCGTATCCTATGAAGGATATGCGTAAACTTAGATTTCTACGCCTAAGGCTTACTCTTACGAGTAAACCTTACGCGTAAGTCCTTAACATAAGCTTACGCGTAAGCCTTATGCTAAGAACCCACTCCTACGCATAAGGGTGATTCCTACGCATAAGCTTATTCCTACACTTATGGTTACAATGTTTACGCATAAGCTTACAAATCTACGCTTAAGCCAAATTGTAACTTAACTTTTGAAATGTTACGCGTACAAACTTGTAATAAGATACTCATAATGTCACAAAACCAAAATGTCACTAATAAGCTACAAAAGTTAAAACATTGTGTGATTAAGTAAACTTTTGTAACATATTGGATTTCACAAACACATCAAACCATAAACATAAGGTGGCGTATAAGATGATGTTTTTAGAGAGAGAAAGAGTTAGAGGTTGGGAACTTTAGTGAGAGAAAGAAAAATCTTATTATGAGCTCCAACCCTCTACCTTGGGAGGTAGAGAGTATTTATAGTCCTTACATAAACCGCCACCTACGGGCTGTGGATCAGGCATACAGTGGGTAAAGACCCGTTCGTCCTCCACGGTGTTACTAAAACTAAATACTACTTAACTTATAATAATCTACGACTACGAGTTTTCTAACGATTACATATACTTGAGGTGATCGACTCTTCAATAACTAGATTTACTAAATCCTAACAATCTCCCCCTAAGGGAGGTCACCTCAAACACACATTAAAATTACATTGAATACAAACAGATATTACATTATAAATTGTTCTTGCATTCTTGATGTAGTACTTTGCTCTGAAGCTCGTAGTCATTGATTCTTCACATTGCATGTTTGGTTAATCCAAGTGGAGGTCTTTTACTGATCCACGTGATAATGAGTTTTGAGCCAGTTTTTGAGATCATTAGCTAACATCAATCTCTGAATCATCCATTGTTGTGTTGGTATTATGTGATGTTGTGACATACGGACCGACATGCTCACATTCTGGATCATGATATATTCTCATCAGAGTAGCAGAAGCTTTTATTGATTCATGATATTGGCAGCAGCGTAGCAGAAGCATGGAGTGAAAATATCAGAGACATTGATGCACTTATCATCATTTCTTTTAGAAATGAGTGTATTGTGTGAGCATGTGGCTATGGATTGACCGCTATATTCTGATTAGCTGTAAACGTAGGGCGTACCTGCATACAACAGTTAGCAATAAAGTGCACGAAAGTGTCTTTGATCACTTTCGTTGAATTGAGGTACACGGCCCACGGTTCCCCGTTGATCAGTACAAGTACTGCCTGTAATCAAGTATAATTCCGAAGAATTTCCTTGACAGGGTTTCGCAGCAGCTCTAGCTGTTCTCAAACCGGAACGTCTCAAAGAAGACAACACGGAGGGAGTGAACCAGCGAATAGAGATTCACTGATTGATAAAAAGAGATTTGATAAACAATCATGTATTGCTCAATAGAAATTGTTTTTGCAATACAACGAAGGTTTTAATGAAAATCAATTATCAATCATAAACACCTTTTATTTTGAAATATTTGTACACAGTCGATGTGCTAAAGAAAAGAGTTTTTAAGCACACCTACCGGTTTTTCAAAGGTATCCGTCAATCCATAACCTGAACCATGATTGATTCAAAAGATTGAATCGCCCCATTGTTTCTGTTCAGTTGTCACATGGTTGATTTATTAAATAGATCTCACATGCTACCCACAAGGAGCTTGTTAGATGTTGACTCCAGAAGGCTTTCCATCTTCATTGTGAATATGTTTGCATATCACTCAGATGTTCTGGCAATACCACAAGGATAATGCGTAGGACTCAAGAAATAATCTCTCTTTCCACATTGTGTGAAACAGAGAATCTTCATTGAAAGTGTCCTAATGAGATTTATAGATGATCTCGTGGCTCTAGACTCGATTGTGCATATTTGGATCCTATTTCGAAGACTAGGGAGAGGGTCTCCTTCTTCAATATCAACAATCTCTAAGAGAAAGTCGATAGATTATGTAGGTTCCCCGTGAGAATAAAACAAGCCCTTTTAAGAGGAACTTGAGTAGCTTGGGAAGTTTAGTGCAGTGCGTCACTGGGTCCATGACGTCTTGTATTCAATACCAGTGTTACCTTAGTAACCACCAGTAGCATATGTATTGAACCCGGTTACTGCCCTAAGGTTGAATTATTGGAGGGCTATTTATTTTCACCCTTTTCACATTCAATTCCTTTTCATTCTTCAACCCCTTCAGTGCTTACCGAGACTTCATAACTAGAACCTTGTTGGGTTTATTCCAGTACTAGCTCTGTCTCAGTCCGCACTCTTCCCATTTCTCATTTTTCTCCTTTTTTCATCATACCTAAGGATTCTACACTATCTAATGGATTGTCCCTGGGTAGATCCCTCCGGTTCTGGCGGATCATGGGAACATATACCTAACCTTATTGTCCTTATATCACCATACATAAAGTAAAGTTGGTAGGTCTATTTGGTATCGTTCAACTGCCATTGGAACCAATTGAAACCATTTGAAAATCAATCCAGATACTTGTGATATATTATCAAAGCATTTTGTACCTGAATTGTTTTTGATATTTTTAGAGAAAAAAAAAGAGAGCTCCCCCTCAACATGTGCTGCATGTATTTGAAATTGTTTTAGCGCACGAAGGCAAGAGGAAGTATTAACTTCTTTGATTACCATTTTTCTAAAAGATATCAACATCACTTCCATGATCAAAACAAGTAGTTAAAGCATATTAAGGAAGGATGAGGTTTTCATAAGTTTGCTCCCCCTCAATATGTGCATAAATATTTGAAAGTGTTTTGCACATATTAGGAAAAGACTGCACATTGAGATAAATTGATCACGTTTCAAATCTTTGTGGTTTAAGATAGATGCTTCCCCTCAACATGTGCATGGAAAATTTGAAATCGTTTGGCACATGTGGGAAGGAGAGCTTGTACATCCTTATAAAACCATTTATCGAATTATCAGTTTAAATCCAATTTAAATAACAAATTCTCCCCCGATCACAATTATCAAATCATTTGAGATTTGTGATCTCTGTAGATTTAAATTGATTTTGAAAGCTTTTAAGGAGAATTGTGACTTGATTATGAAAACGTTTTAACTGATAAGGATATGGTTTTGAGACTTTAAACTCCATTGATTAAACATGCATGCATATCTTTTGAAAACAGTTGTATGACAAATAACCTTTTGATTTAAATGAAATCATTCTCCCCCTCAATCAATGACATAAGTTGTTGATTGAGAGATAGATATTTTGACAAACGTTAAGTCCAGATGATTTTCAAAAATAGAGTCCGAGTTATTTTAACAAAGGAATTAGTTTTCATTAGATAGTAAGTAATTGTTTAAATAATCAGAGCATGAGATTTGAAAACCAAGATAAAGCATGGCTCTGTTCTTTCATTAAAGAGCGGGTTACTGCCTGAAATGACAATAAACCATTTTTTTGTTGGAGTATGCTTGTGTCATAATAAATAATTATATGGCTAGTCATATGTGAGCCTATGGGGTCACATACATATACACTTAGACATCATTTATTTTAATGTATTTATCGTATTTACGTTATTAATAACCTTTGTCACATAAGGGTGTAAAGAGGAGAATTTGGACTTTGAAGGACCTAATGTGTAACTTGTGGATTGACATCAATTATCATTAATTCTAATTATGATAATTATGTTGATTAGGGAGGTTACTAATTGGCTACTTAATCCCCTTCCCTCCCCCTTGAAGTTGACGCCCCATATTCATCCAAAAAGAGGTTTTTTGGTTTTGATTATTATTCCTTGATAATTCTAGTTGTAGTCTTGTGCAAGGATTGGTGAATAGGTTAGACTAGCATCAAAGGGTGATTGTTTGACGTGTAGTGTGTTTCATTCATTGGGAAAGGCCAACATCATTGGTCTTTTGGTTTCTTGATTCCTATCGTGGTGGTGATTGGTGTCTTGCAACCGGATTCACGCTTCAAAGGTATAAACCTTGTGTTTGTTTCATTTGATTGATCATATGGCTATATGGATCCGTTGTTGGTGATGATTCCGCTGCGTTTTATGTTTAATTTATGTTTATTATTTTCATCATCACCTATAGTGGTTTCAGAGCCAGGTTACGATCCTGGGACCTGTGGGTTATGGGCCCACCACGCTACGCGTTTTGACAATTTTTTCGCATACCCGATAATCATATGGCACATATGATGGCTCGTGATACCACTTTCAAAACAGCCCCGAGGGCTCCATTTTTCATGGATTAAGAATGTTATTAGTAATATAAAGATCTGTGATTTTTGGTCCTATGGCCATTGGTTTCGCATACGTTAATTAAACAATGTGTTCGGTATGCTAAAAATGGCTTTAATCGCGTTGTTTTAATCGATTCTTGAAACGATTTGAAAACAGCCCCAAAGGCTAAATTTTCTGTGGTAAAATGATTTTTAGAAGGTCTAATATCAGTAGGTTTGAGAACCTAAATCCATTTTACACGCGTACCAATCGGGGTTTTATTTCTTGTTGATTATTTCTTCGATTCGTTGGCTAATTCTTTTATTTCATATAATTTAAATTGTTTCCATGGTAAATACATGCATGTTTGCTCATGGGATTAGCCAACACCTTTTATGTTCATAATTTTATGGTATTATTATGTGTATATGCAAAGCCAAGGAAAACCTAGACCACTTGTGCCATGAATGATTGTGATTGTCGTTTATTTCTTGTTATTTGGGGTTTGCCATTGTTTCGGCCTTTATGTATGTATTTTAATTTGGTTTTTGCCATTGTTTGGGCATTTTACAATAGATAGATAGTAGATTAGTTGTATTTTACATTCTATATATTGTAACCGTTGCTTGGAATGGAATGGCAAAGCATAAAAGACATAAAGACGCACAATGGCTGCTCGGACAAGCCGCAGTAAAACGGAGTTTCCCGGTGATTGGTAGGGTATTTTTTAACCAATTTTTTGCTGCAGGTAGACAACTCATGGGCCCACAACTTTGTAGTTTTATGCTAAGCTCGGGGAGGACTCCTTCTTGGCCTATTGGGCCTCCGAATGCAGAAATTCTGGGCTGGCAGATTCACTTTTCATGTGCATAATGGGCTTCTACTTGTCCTAGCTTGGTCTTGGAGCAAGTGGGAGTCCTCCGTGTGGTTGTGGTTTATGTCCCTAGATGACTCTTGGTTCTCGTGATGGCTCACGAGACGAAGCATAGGTTCTTTCATCGGTTGAGGCTTTGCATATTGTGGTTGTGTGTTGGTTGTTTGCTTATTATGTATGTTGTGAATGTATATAACTTGCAAATTGTTTTCTAAAACTTAAAACGCAACGCAGACCATTTTTAAACTAAATCTTATGATTTAGTTTAACTAAGTTTAAATACGGATTTAACTTAAAATCATTGTTTTAAAAATAACACTTAACTTGTTATGTATGTTATTCGATTTATGTATTGTCCAATCTCTATTATAATCCACATAGGTTCTATATTATACTTGAAAATGGACCACTTGACACACATAAATTAAAACAATGATTAGACTTAAGTTAAGAAGAGTTTTTAACTTGTGCTACGAAGAATGAATGCATGCTTTTTCGTACACCTTTTTTGATTCACATCAAAATATTTTACCCGTCACAAATTTAAGTCATGCCGTCCAATCGCTTGAGAACACTTGCAATTACTTTTTGCCTATGCGTGGGACCTAGGTTGAATTGTAACCCAAGGTGATTATTGTCTATGCGTGGGACCTAGATATATTTTCGCACGTTCTCAAATTGGATGACTTAATCGAGTTAAGCGGTGAGACCTTGACCCGAGGCAAGGATGGGACTAAACATGCCTACTTGACACTAGATGCTTGTTCACTAGTGCCATGAGTCCCATAAGGATCTAAGAGTTGCACATGTAATGCAATTGGTGATCGTCGCCTACCAATTGAATCTACTATTGCTAGCAGATCAACTGATGTGATAGTAGAAGCACAATGTGGATCTTAGCCTTTTTCGTAAATTAATTGTTTTAAACATGGGGTAATTAATTTGTAAAAGGATAATTATCGAAAATACTAAAAATTGAACTTTGTAAATTCATATTAATGATATAATTCATCACATCCGTAAACAAAAGTTTGTACTTTTCTTGTTAAAAAGACAAACTAAGTACTTCTTTCTTGTAAGAAAGAGACTTGTTTCTATCTGTTTTCTTTATGAGGAAATGCCATAATAGGAATATTTGAATTTTCCTAAATCTAATCAAACTCAAAGAACACCTACTCTAGAAATCGCGATGTCTTGCAAAAGTC
Source organism: Chrysanthemum seticuspe (assembly GCA_019973895.1). Classification (NCBI taxonomy): domain Eukaryota; kingdom Viridiplantae; phylum Streptophyta; class Magnoliopsida; order Asterales; family Asteraceae; genus Chrysanthemum; species Chrysanthemum seticuspe. The sequence goes on along the minus strand of BPTQ01000006.1, from coordinate 274,462,976 downwards.
AAAACGGTTAAGTATGGTTGCACATCTTATTCTTTCAAATTTGTTTTATAACCCTAGTTCCGGTTCTGAAACATTGAAGTAAGATAAGATATTTGGATAACTAGAGAACACGTTTTCTATAGCTACCAAAATAATATGAGTTTTAATAATTAGAAGATGGAAATATCAATAAACCGCAAAATGGTAAAGACAATTACTAGCATGATTACCTAGCAATTATCTTAACCCAATAAACCTAATAAGGTACTATACACCCTTGTGGTAAAATAGACCTTATTGAGGAATTGCATGACTATTTTCAAGTTAAAATATCAATGATGGCTAGCCCGTCATCTATATGTTAGAACTTGATGCACATCATTGAATATCTAAGTACATGTTTACTAGTCCAAGTGACTCACATTAGCAATAATGTGTAGATATTCAAAGAAAGAAGGAAAGTATCCAATCGACACTCAGTCTCCACTGGTGACATAACATTTATAATGTTGTATAATCCAATGGGAGCTATGTGACTTTAATACTGGTGACGAAACACATGTAATGTTGTCTAATCCATTGGGAGCCGTAATCTTTATTACCTTGCAGGTTGCCCATATTATTTCTTGATTGTCTTGAAATAATACATTACTTTCCACACGTGAAGCATCATAGTTTATATAAGAACCATTGCATTAATTTTATTAGATAACTTGTCGCGTTCCTGATGTTGCTTCCTGAAATGTTATCAATAAATAGTTATGCATGATTCATTATTAAAACAATAAAGTTCTACATATCTATATTTTGATTTTGTATGAAATCATATCTGTGACACTGTCATATTACGCATGATGTTGTGCCGTGCACAAGTGGGAGAAATCTTCATTGTGTGCAAGATACAACATATAACAATATGACTAATAGTTATTCTTGACTGCAAGGTAAGAAAACTAATATTCTACTAGGAGATCTACACATAAAATGTAAGTTTCCCTAATTAGAACAAATGTCAAGATAATATGAAAATCTACTTCAACATATTCACCGAATTGTTCAGTAAATATGATTATGTATTATTGTAAAGTCATAATCTTGAAGTATGAAATTAACTTGAAATTACTATTGAGGCCAAGAGTCGGCACTCTAAATTGCTTTACTTGAATATGTTTAGGTCTCTTGTAAAGACTTAAACATCAAGTTTGTTAATTGTTGAAAGACTTATAACGTAAAGTAAGACGTTAACTTGTTATGTATTCTTGTTAAATACATGTACATGAAGTCATTAAATTGTAAATGACGTATGACGTATAGTAAAATATTAAATGTTTATGTTTTCTAGTCAAAACATGCACATGAAGTTATTGACTTGGTCAACGACTTGTAAATTAAGTATGCAATGGGCTGAAATCACTGTTGATGCCATCTGGTTTGACTTGGTTGGCAGATACATAAGCCAAAGAGTATAAGTTCATCTAATGAGTTGTGGGATAGTCTCACAACATCAATCCTCATGGAATACCACATCATTATGGTATGTCCATCATGGAAAATCAAACTCTATTGATATTGTTTGATCTTTGATGACTTAAACTCTCTTACCTCCAAAGCTATTAAGGTTAGAAAATTGAATGTGCCATGGGTACACTCAATATGGTTCCAATCTGGAAGGTATTTAAGACGCCATTGTGTTATGGAATGGGATGAATTCCATTATGTCTTGATTGAAGTCCTTAATTTGTTAAATACCTTAGAGTAAGTAATTAACAAACCAGAGTCAAGAACTACTAATGTATTTTGGATGTCCCAATTGAAAACAATTTATTGTTTCTTAAGATGCTGTGTATCTAGAGATTAGTCTCTATGTACAAAGCAAGTGGGAGCACCTTTAGATCTTGAAGTTGTTCAAGAACTAATATACACAACCTTCTAGGTACACTTGCTGATGTCACACTAAGGTTGAACATGCATATGTTAAACCATAGTATGATATCTCTCATTCATAGATCCGGAAGGAAACTTCTTGCACCTGAATGATATAGTCTTATATCAATGCTAAGGGATATAAGTTAGAGGGTCATTGTGAACCTGCTAACTAAGAGCTGCATTATCAGATTTTGAATCTGATGAATGGCTCAAAACTATGAATGATAAGATGCAGTCCGTGGAAGACAATCACTCATGAAGCTTGATTGATCTCTTACCAATCAGTTAGACTGTGAGGTTAAAAATGAGTTTCTCAATGAGAAGACTTAAAAGGACAAACTTGTACACACATTTAATTCACGAGTAGTGAAATGAGTTACTCATACTCAAGAAGTTGACTATGATTAAATCTTCCTACCTGCAAATATTAAATGTATAAAGATGATGAATTGTCATACTTATCTTCATGTAAATGAAATGTGACAATAGAATTTCAAAACTCTTTTCTTATTGAATACATTAGCGAGGACGATGTGTATTCAAAAGGGTTTGTGAATATATATATAATCTTTATTATGTCTATAAGATACAAGAATCCAAGTGTGGATTAGATCATGCATCTCCGAGCTAAGATCTTTAGTTTACCATAAAATCATTAATTTGATTTTGATGAAAATAAGATCAGTACGAAGTACACTAAGAGCAAGTGGGAGCAATGTATTTATTTTCTTAAATCTCATATGTTGATAACGTATTAGAAACATTATTCCATCTAAGCTAGAATTTATTCCTTAGTTTGGAATGAAGTTTCTCTTGAGAGTTTTAGAAAAGAAAACATGCAACCTTGTTACATATGTTTGTTTGAATAAACATAAGCGGTTATTAAGTCTGACACAATATGAAACATTATTGAGGGGAGTCTCAATAATCAATCTTACTTGATGAGATTGAAAGCATGAATAGAAACCTTAAGTTTAACTAAAGGATTCATTATGTATATCATATTGTGCATTGGACTAATTATATCATTTACATGAATGCAAGATGAGTTGATAACAACAAATATCTAAGTGAATGTCATTAGATAATTGTTAAACGAACATTCTAATGGACCTACAAAGAACCAAATATATGTTCAACATTTACGGATATTTGAGGATCTCTGTTCTGTTTTCATACATTGATGCTTATTTAACTGAAATGATGATCAAACCTAGTCATGGTAGCATATCATCATGAATGATGACATTGTTGACTAGATGTGCTCGACTGAGAGCATTAATGCATTATACATTAAAAGAATAAGAATACTTTACAGTTTGAGAAACTGTTTAGATAAATGTCTAAAGTAGGTGTTTTGCTAGCTTCAAACACCCTATGGAATGCATTGTTGCAATACTCGTATTGTACTTGAATGCACACATACAAAAGCACAATCATCATACCTTTCATGGATTTTGAAACAAGTATTCTCAAGGTTTACTCAGATGACTACTTGTTGTCTTGAACAACATAATTTGATCATGGTGGGAACACCGGTTTCCGATCTATATGTAGTCTTATGCATATCTGTTTATAGTATTTGGATAATGGAACATTAAGCAGTCATATTATATAATGAATTTAAATACCTGGTATGATCGTCTTCATTCATACTACTGTGTTCTATATTTGCATGTTTAATCCATGAATAATTTATTTATTCTAAAATTGTCCATTGCCGGTTGATGATACGGGAGTATCATCGAATTAAGGCAATTGTGAGCGTGTTGGTGACTATTTTCCAAACTCACATGTTGTTCATTGTGATGAACATTGGACTGACCCAACCTACGAGTATTCACTGCATGGATTGGCGTCAAATAGTGAATCTCGAAAATGGTTATGTCTATTATCCTTAGACTTGAGATGCAAGCAGGTCTTGCATGTGTGGACTTTCATTCCTTGATATGGTTAAACACTGTCCTGAACAAGGTAGTTATAAAGGCCACTATCAGGAATGATTTGAAGCACATGAATGACACGTGCAGTCAAAATAGGATTTGTTCCTCCACATGGTTTGGAGTTAGATACTACTGGGCCCCTCGATGATCTGAACAGATGTTTGTATGGCCGTACCCAAATGAGATTAAGATGAATCTTAATTCACTTGGTAATCTTGTTCGGTATCAAGATCGAGAACAAAATTGTTGAACCATTAGAATGACTTTTGATCCATGTCTAAAGTTCAACATGGTATCTGAAACAAAGGGATATATGACATATAAACCATTTAATGAAATGTTTAAGAAACTAACCTCACATATCACTAGGGGCATTGGCGTGTTGCTAGACGCTAACCATTGCTTGTATAATTACTTGACTATTATGACGTCGCAAATGGGAGCTGTTGGAGTATGCTTGTGTCATAATAAATAATTATATGGCTAGTCATATGTGAGCCTATGGGGTCACACACATATACACAATTTATTATAATGTATTTATCGTATTTACGTTATTAATAACCTTTGTCACATAAGGGTGTAAAGAGGAGAATTTGGACTTTGAAGGACCTAATGTGTAACTTGTGGATTGACATCAATTATCATTAATTCTAACTATGATAATTATGTTGATTAGGGAGGTTACTAATTGGCTACTTAATCCCCTTCCCTCCCCCTTGAAGTTGACGCCCCATATTCATCCAAAAAGAGGTTTTTTGGTTTTGATTATTATTCCTTGATAATTCTAGTTGTAGTCTTGTGCAAGGATTGGTGAATAGGTTAGACTAGCATCAAAGGGTGATTGCTTGACGTGTAGTGTGTTTCATTCATTGGGAAAGGCCAACATCATTGGTCTTTTGGTTTCTTGAGTCCTATCGTGGTGGTGATTGGTGTCTTGCAACCGGATTCACGCTTCAAAGGTATAAACCTTGTGTTTGTTTCATTTGATTGATCATATGGCTATATGGATCCGTTGTTGGTGATGATTCCGCTGCGTTTTATGTTTACTTTATGTTTATTATTTTCATCATCACCTATATTTTTCACTTTCTCCCAAATTTTATTTATTTATTTATTTTTTATTTTTTATTTTTTTTATGAAAATTCGAACAACATCTAAAGTCCCGTGTCATTCTTTGAATGACAGCACCAAGACCGTAGATATTATCGAATCGAGAAAAACATGACAAAATGACAATATTTTTTTTTTAATTTTTTTTTTGAGAATTTTCAAAATTTTCAAATTTTTATGGATTTTTGAAAGTTTTATATTTTTCTATTTGCTTTTTGAAGGTTTTGTAATTTTGTATTTTGTTTTTCGAATAAATATTTACAAGAAGATAAATTAGTTTAAGAGGATGATGAAATGAGTACCGAGATAAGGATATCATTCAGCACATTGTAGAAGAAAGAAATCAACATCTCTTAAACTTTAACCACCAAAGCATTCGAGGCTTCTAAGAAAATCGTCGTCTGAACATGAGCCTTCTAAATGAGAATCTTTGGTAGCTTCCCCCAAAACCGACAATCTTCGAATTAAGACCATTTCCCCCAAGAAGTAGAATGTGAAGAAAAACAGTCTCATTGAATGAAGCTCAACAACCCAAAGAACATGATAACAACGAAGTAACAAGTTAACACGAATCATCTCTGCGGTTATCAAACCCGAAATACATGATTAATCTCGATCACGTGAACATGTACCCAACAAGAGAAGAGACGATGACATCCAAGTAACATGTTGAGTCACTGATCATCTCTGCGGATATCAACTCCGGAATAACTGATTAAGCTCGATCATGTGAACATGTTGTGCATCCCTGATGTACACATATCTCTCCCCTGATGGTTGCGATCTCATCGGAATCATCATTACATTGAGTACATGAAGCACTAACCGGAAGCACATTATCATAACCTATATCGAAGATGTCGATAAGCAATATCATCTCACGCTCCAAATATTCTTCTCATATTTCTTCCAACTGAACACTGAAGTAACACATACCAAAAGTATCCAGAAACCACTTCCCCCCAAATGGTTGGAATAATGCATCCTTCCCCCAAATAGTTGGAATAATACATCCTCCCCCTAAATAGTTGGAATAACATACCAAAGGCTACGAGTTAAACACTGAGTTTCTCTGCGGTTATGACATTTGTCTTTCCCGGGATTACTTCAATAGAGAAGAAGTATTAAGTTCATCACGTGTACTCGTTGTGTGTTTAGATGTATATCTCCTTCCCCCTTGCTGGTTTTGATACCTCAGAATCAACAACACATTATACATGCCAAAAACTCTTGAAATAGAGAAGAACAAACGATTAGCTCAAATGAATCCTGTGAGAATCAACTGCTATAGAAACTCTCTCTGACTATCTTTATCAACCCATATGTAGACAATTTGAAGTGACCACTAATGAAGAAAACCCAATATACCAAACTTGAAACTGAAGTCGAATTCTCCGCATTTGTATCTTAAGCTTGCACTTAATGATGGAAGAACGGTGTCGAGAATCTATGCTTCAAGCAAATCTCTAAGTACTCACTACTCAAACAAAGTATGAGACATTAACACCTCTTGAGATTATCCACATCGTCATCTGCATGTGACACTGAGTAAAACAATGTAACTCCTAATAGTGATAGTTAACCAGGTCTTCAACCAACCACCCCGACTACTGGTAACTAGATAAACCAAGTCTTCAACTCAAAATCTTAAGCCCGAGCAAGTTATCAAATAAGAACACGCCTTTGTTGAAAGTCAACTTCAATCTCAAATAAGTGATAAATGATTAACTCTGAAGTCATCAACTTGTGTCAAATGCCCAACACGTGAATAAACATACAATCGGATGTACATTGATCCACTGAATGAACCGGAACAAATGATTCCTTAACATTAATGCATTCTTCCTTAAGGTATACATGTAGAAACTGATCTGGAAGATTCACCAATAATGTCTTCGAGCGGATGAGGTGGTCATTTTCCTTAATGTTCATGTGGTTGATTTATTACGTGCACATTGTGAGGACCAATAATCCGTGAAGATTTGGCAAAGTAATACCAAAGAGCGGATCATTATTCATGAGTGCAACTGCAATATTCTGATAGTCATTATCAACGCCTTAAGGAATAACTGGGGATTGGGCTTCTTGAGTAGTCTGAGTTGTACTTCTTGGATGATCAACATTCGCTAACGGTTGGAAATACTCATCAAACATATCTTGAAACAATGAATCCCATTTATCCTTAGTGAGTGAAACATTAGGCATTGGAGGAGAGTCATCAAACATTAAGTCGTATGACCATTATTCAAATATCCATCAATATGTAGTATATTCCCTCTTCTCCCCCTCAAAAATTGCAAATGAAGTTTGCCATTTTTGATTAATCAAGTGAATAAGAATGTATACCAATGAACGGAGATCCACTTGAGGATTCAATGAGCATGGAAAAACATGAAGCTTGTTGATGAAGAATGTCAATGAGAATGGTCATACACATGAAGATTTCTCTTCTTTTGAAGATAAAGCGCACTGAAGCGTACACCTTTCTTTTCTTTGAGGAACGGGGCCTGAAGTGTTATCTGCAGACACCATAATGATGAAGTACGAGGCCTGAACTGATGTGAACAAACGTCATTGTTAAGAGCCCAGTCATATGTTTAGAGCCGCTGATCTGTGCTAAACTAGTCAAGTCTAATCACACAAGCTAGCCACTTGTGAATGGCTAACCGTAATAGACTTAAAACTGCTTAAAACACAAATACAATGAAGTCCTGGAGAATAGAATGAATTCCCGGGTCGTTAAGTCCCACGGAGACTCAATGGTGTGTCAAAGCAAACTCAGAGGATAGAATGATCACTAAGGATAGTGATCAATAAAGGTTTGATGAGAAATTATACTACTGATTGATTGGAATGGGATGGAATACAGAATTGGAAAGCACAGCAATCAGATGAAACAAACGTAAAACTTACGTTTAAAAACTATGTACGCGTACAAAATAAAAAGTGAAATCTAAGAAATAAAAGACCTAAAAATATAAAAATGACATTTTTGGAATCCTAAAAATAAAAGAAAATTATTAGAAAAAGAAAATTATTTTTACAACTAATTATTTAATTATTATTAATTAAAAACTATTTTAACTATTTAATAAATATTCTAAAATAGAAGAAAATACAAAATAAGGCTAGAAAAATAAAATTATGATATAGAAAAATCTAAAATATTATAAAACTAATTTTAAAATTAAAAATATATTTTTCACACTTTTTATCTAATTATTACTAATTAATAACTATTTAAAATACACTTAATTACTAGAAAATATAAAATAAACCTGGAAAAATGAAATTTTAACTTGGAAAAATCTAAAATATGATAAAACTAATTTTAAAATTAAAAATATATTTTTTATGCTTTTTAATTATTTATTACTAATTAATTACTATTTTTAACTATTTAAAATTATAATAAACACTAAATAGATAGAGAAAAATATGAAACTTTTTCTAAAAATATTATATGATGACAGAATACTAAGAAAAATAGAAAAACAAGATTTGCTTATTAATAAGCTGAAAAGAAAAATCAAAAAGCTAAAACTTATTAAATAAACACTATCACTGATTTTAAATTGATATTTTTCTGGATTTTCTTTTTGAAAACTACTTTACTACTGATATTATGAAACTTTAACAAACACAAAAATTTTACAAAACACAAATAAGCAGTTTGATGGCTTAAAATCCCAACAGTGGGCTAAATAAGCTTATCTGATGGAATTAAGCTCAAAGAAGCTTGAAAACTGGAAACAAGAGTGGAATAGGATTCAAATAAGCTAGTGCTACTAATATGAAGCTAAAAGATACAAATAAGCACACTGAAAAGCTAGGAATAAGCTAATAAGCACTTGGCTTAAACACAGAAATGGGACAAGACAAAAGGCACTTGCAGCCCTAGCAAACAAGCTTCAAAATTAAAACTTAAGCTTGAGACTTCAAGATGACCAGGTTGGCTTTCCAAAGAAACAAAGATCACAAGATTTGACCCACTAATAAGCTCTGTGCAAGCTTTTCAAAATGGTACCATTCACTGTGCACAGGGCACTTTTGCAGACAAGGTACTGTAAAGAAGCTTGAAAATAAGCACTTAATAAGCTAGACAGAAGTGAACTAACATTTTTCTAATTTTTTTAAGCAACTAAACTTTAATAATCCAAAAGCTTATAAGCTAAATCCTACTAATAAACACACAGTGAAATTTTCTTTTTTATTCAAAAACGACCAAAATGGAAATTTGACTTTTTGGTTTGCACTAAAAGTTTGACCAAAGTGAACTTTGATCTGATTCTATGCACTGAATTAGATGTATTAAGGTATATAGAGACTGATTTGGTTAATACTAACAACTTACTAACACAAAATCATGATCCTAGAACTTTAAAACTCCAACAGTTAACAAGAGAGATGGATTAAAGAGATTTTGACTTTTGCTTAATCAATGACTGGTTTTCTTGACTTCTTTGAGTTAATTAGACCAAGTGTAATACAAAGCAATGACAAGCAACCACTTAAACAACTTTTTAGACAGTTAAGCTCACAAATCCAAACAAGACTTTATATGACTGATTGGTTGATTTTAAGAACAAAACACAGATTTAACCCATGAAACTGATTGCAGACCTTACATAATCATTAAATAAGATTAAATAGACATGAATCAACAACATTAACAACATTAAGCACAAGAACTATGATAATGCTATTTTAACTGTTAAAACTAAGTTTTTATAAACTACAACTTTTAAAAGAACAACCACTTGATTTTAATGGTTAAATACACTGAAATATAACTAGTGAACAATAAAACCCAAGAATTAAAGATACTAAATGACCAAAACAGTGAAATGCAAAAAATGAGTAAAAGGCTTACAAATGGCTATCCAACTGAAAACTGAGATCAAGGACCAACTAACACCCCTATTAGCTTACCACTAAGCTTCTAACCCAAGGCCATCCAAGATTTACCCTGCTCCAGCTGTGTACACCATTTCCAATGGATTTTTTATTTTTAAACTATTTAATTGGTATTTTTGGTGATTTTCTCTTTTTGATGCTAAACTGAATTTTATGATATCTAATAGCTTTTATAAGCTATATAGGAGCTTACATGATCTAATTCAGTCCAAAATAACAAATACAAACAACATAATAATCATATGAGATTTTACTTGAAATTTCACAAACTTGATAATAAAGTTTAAAACTGAAATTGATGGTTACAAAAGTTTAATAATACACTAAACACTTGAAATACAGAGCTTAAAAGCTAAATCATACACTGAAAATGGAAAGTTAGCTAAAACGACATAAGAAAATTAATTTTACACTAGATGATGTTGATACATTGCTTCACTCCTCTTCTTTATAGACTTTTTAGCATCCCCACATGTCTCTGAGTCTAACCCACCAATTTCCAGCCATTGGATTGCATAAAATCATCAAAACCGTCCAAGTGTCTTTTTGGCGCCAAAATTCTTCATGAGCAGGTTTGTGATATTAATGGGTTTGGTTTGAGATAATTAAAGGTTTTTGGTGTTAGTGGAGGTGGAGGGGACAAGGTAAGGTGAGGGAGGTTGAAAAAAATGGAAAACTGCTCTGGTTTTGGAGAATCAGAGGTTGAAGAGGAAACGCTACAGTGCTGGGCGGTTTTCTCTTTGTTTGACTTTGGTTGACCGAAGCTTATAATAACGGCGGAGGTCACAAATGGCTTTGGCTGGGGCCAAATTGGATTTTGAACTGGGGCTCAAGGGTCAAGGGTCATGGTGTGATTGGGCTAGGGGATGGATTAGGCTTGCTTGTGTTGGGTTTGATATTTAAAAGGGGTCCGGTTTGGTTATTATACACAAGGACCAAATTTGTAATTCGACCAAAGATGAAGGACTGATCATGCCACTATTCCAAACTTATCATAAGGACTAAACTTGCCATAAATGAATAGTACATGGACTACTTTGCATAAAATTCCATTTTAAAATGTCCAAGGACTATATTTGCAATTTTTCAAAGTTTAGGGACCTTTCTTGCCATTTGACCAAAGAATCATTCAAGGACCATTTTTAACAACTTAGAAGATTTCAGGGACCTTGAATGATAAAATTCCACATTTTTGAATTCCAGGGACTAGATTTGACAACTTTTAAAACTTGGGGGACTAAAACTGCCAATTTTGCAAACTTGAATAATTTTTTCATCTGATTTTGATATTTTTGCATATAAAACACATAAAACACTGATTTGTGATATTTTGATCATTTTGATGTGTTTCTGAGTGTTTTCAGATGATTTTGCAGTTTAGATTGTAGAAAAATGATGAGTATTTAGACACTCATCAATCCCCCACACTGAGATATTGCTAGCCCCTAGCAATGATTTGAGAAAACTTAATGGATTTGAAAAACTCTTTACCAAAAGCCATCACTTCTGGAGTAGCCAAATGTTTCAGTTCAAGTAAGAACTATGGTACACCGATAACCATCTGATTTATTGGCAAATCATAAACCATATAACGGATTTGATGTGTCTTTACCAGAAGCCGTTTGCTCTGGACTAGCCAACACTTAGATAAATTATCAGAATTATCTTTGGTGAGCTGAATACCAATTATGGATTTTCCACTGCCTTTACCACAAGCCATAACCTTGCGGGCTAGCCAACTCTTCACTTTTTAGGATATGGTGAGTTGAGAACCATACAATTTTGGGCAAATTGCAAGCCATATAAACGGATTTGAGAAATCTTTACCAAGAGCCGTTTGCTCCTGGATTAGCCAATCCTTTTGTTTTTTAGACATGGCGGACTGATTGCCATCTGATAAATAAGTGAAAAACACTTATTCCAAAAAAAAATTTGGCCAAAAATGGGGGAATTGGGTGGATAATTTCATGATAAAATTCGTGAGAATTCCCCCCCACACTTAGAAATGAATATTGCCCTCAATATTCAAAGTACCGGCGGTTATGCCGAAACTAAGAACGTAAAAGGGAAATACTACGGCCATTATTATGAAAGTTTTTTTTTTTTTTTTTTTTTTTTTTATTTTTTTAAACTTATATATATACACAACATGTGGGGCAACCCCCCCACACTAGGGTGGTAGAAAGGGGGTAAGAAGACAAAAATATGGGTGAAAACCCATATGGTGTGTGCTAAAGTTTTTGATTCCCGAGTCACTAGCTTGACTCGATCCCCGCATTCATTGGTTCATGGGGAATGTTTGTAAATCCGGGACAACCACAGGGGGAATGTCCTCTCCAAAGTAATGCTTCACTCGATGACCATTCACTTTAAAATTAGGACCATCGGGTTGAGATAACTCAACGGTACCATAAGGATAAACCTTAGCGATAGTTAATGGACCAGACCACCGGGACTTGAGCTTTCCCGAGAAAATCTTCAATCTTGAATTGAAAAGAAGGACTCGATCACCAACGTTGAAAACGCGGTTCTTGATTTTTGAGTCATGAATCTTCTTTGTCTTTTGTTTATAGATCAAAGAGTTCTCGTAAGCTTGATCACGAAGTTCATTTAATTCATTCATTTGAACTTTTCTATGATCACCAGCTGTCTGTATATTGAAGTTTGCATGTTTTAAGGCCCAGTATGCCTTGTGCTCTAACTCAATCGGAAGATGACATGCCTTTCCGTACACTAGCTTGTATGGAGTACACCCGATGGGTGTTTTGTAAGTTGTACGGAAGGCCCAGAGTGCGTCATCTAACTTATCCGACCAGGATGCACGATTTTTGCCTACTGTCCTTTCAAGGATTCTTTTAATACCACGGTTTGAAACTTCCACCTGCCCACTTGTTTGGGGGTGGTATGCAGTAGAGAGACGGTGGGTAACACCATACTTTTGCATGACTCTTTCAAATTGGTCATTACAAAAATGTGTACCACGATCACTGATTATCGCTCTCGGAGTTCCAAACCTGGCAAAAAGAGATTTCAAAAATTTCACAACAACTCGGGCATCATTGGTGGGTAAAGCTTTTGCTTCAACCCATTTTGACAAATAGTCAACAGCCACGAGTATGTACTTGTTTCCACGAGACGAAGGAAATGGCCCCATAAAATCAATACCCCAGATGTCAAATATCTCACAAACTTGAATGGCATTTTGCGGCATTTCATTTCTTTGAGATATATTTCCGTGACGTTGACAAGCGTCACAGGCTTTGACAAATTCGTGGGCATCCTTATAGATTGTGGGCCAATAAAACCCGGAATCAAACACCTTTTTGGCGGTGTAGTTTGGACTATGATGGCCCCCGGTGGGTCCAGCATGGCAAGCTGTGAGAATGTCAATAGCTTCCTGTCCATAAACACACCGTCGAATGACTTGATCCGCACAAATTTTGAATAAGAAGGGGTCGTCCCAGAAATAATGTTTAACATCTTTGAAGAATTTGTTCTTCTGTTGGGTCGACATCCCTTTCACAATGAAGTTACCCGCATGGTAATTTGCGAAGTCAGCAAACCATGGGGTGGTAGAATTTCCACGAAAAGAAACCGCATTGAGTGTCTCGAGAGGAAATGTTTCATTAATTTCCTTTTTCTCGAAAACATCTTGGTGAGGGTTTTCTAATCTGGACAGATGATCAGCAGCTAGATTCTCAGCTCCTTTTTTATCACGTATAATGATATCAAATTCTTGGAGGAGGAGAATCCAACGAAGCAATCTCGGCTTTGCATCTTGTTTTGCAAAGAGATATTTAAGAGCCGAGTGATCCGTATACACCACGCATTTGGTCAAGATTAAGTACGGCCGAAACTTCTCAAATGCATACACCACGGCTAATAGCTCTTTTTCTGTGGTGGTGTAATGAGTTTGAGCTTCAGTCATAGTCTTACTTGCGTAGTGGATAGGCTGAAAATGCTTGTTTCTTCGTTGCCCTAAGACTGCACCGATAGCAAAATCACTTGCATCGCACATGAGCTCAAAAGGCAAGTCCCAGTCAGGAGCAACGAGAATGGGTGCTTCAGTAAGCTTTTTCTTCAATGTTTCAAAAGCTTCTATGCACTCAGGTGAGAAGATAAAAGGAGCATCCTTTTCAAGAAGATGGGTCATCGGCCGGGCGATTTTAGAAAAATCTTGTATGAATCTACGATAGAAACCGGCATGACCTAAAAAACTCCTAATACCTTTGACGGTAGTAGGATGAGGTAATTTAGCAATAACATCTACTTTTTCTCTATCAACCTCAATCCCGTTCTTGGAAATCTTATGGCCAAGGACTATGCCTTCTTTGACCATAAAGTGGCTTTTCTCCCAATTTAGACAAAGATTGGTGTCTTCACACCTTTGAAGCATTTTTTCTAAATGGGAGAGACATGTTTGAAAAGAATCCCCAATGACCGAGAAGTCATCCATAAACACCTCCATTGTTTCCCCGATCATGTCGTGGAAAATGGCCATCATACATCGTTGGAACGTGCCAGGAGCATTACATAAGCCAAAAGGCATACGTTTGTAGGCAAAAGTTCCGTATGGGCAGGTGAATGTGGTTTTCTCTTGATCCTGTGGATCAATAGGGATTTGAAAGTAACCAGAGAAACCATCAAGGAAACAATAGTATTCATTCCCTGCTAATCTCTCAAGCATCTGGTCCATGAAGGGTAGAGGAAAATGGTCTTTACGAGTGGCGTCATTCAACTTACGATGGTCAATGCAAACACGCCATCCCGTAACCAATCGAGTTGGAATTAACTCGTTATCTTCATTTGTGACAACAGTAATGCCACCCTTTTTCGGAACACAATGAATTGGGCTAACCCAAGGACTATATGAGATCGGGTAAATCAATCCTGCATCAAGAAGTTTGATAACCTCCTGTTTGATAACATCATGGATTTTTGGATTCACTCTTCTCTGATGTTGAACTGCTGGTTTGAAGTCATCCTCCATCAAGATTTTGTGAGTACAAAACTCAGGGTTTATACCTTTGATGTCGGAGAGTTTCCAAGCAATTGCTTGCTTGTGTGACTTCAAGACCTTTATGAGAGCGGCTTTTTCATCTTTACTCAAATCTCGAGCAATAATGACGGGTAATTTATCATCACCCTCAAGAAATGCATACTCGAGATGAGGAGGTAAGTCCTTAAGCTCAACCTCAGGAAATTCTTCAGTTTTCTCAACTGACTTGACTTCCTTGTTATGAAGTTTGATGGGAGGGAGAGGAGGAGAAGCGTCCTGATTTAACAACTTCTTTAGAAGAATATCTCCCTCTAGATTAATCTCATCTGGAATTGAATCACTAGGGTGAGGGGTTGATGATGGATCATCATTGAGCAACTTCTCAATAAGAAGTATGTCCCCCTCAATATCAATTGGAGCATGATCAATTTCCCATGGAACAGAATCACTAGCCAAGTATGCTTCAATCTCATCTAAGATGAAGTCGCTTCCCTCAAACGGAGTGAGAGAAGGAGTAGAATTGGCTATGATTGGTTGAGAAGATGTGGTGGAATCCCCACTCACAGAATTATGAGAATAACCAAGAACTTCTTGAGAGTACTCTTCAGAAGCAACATCAATGATATCTATTCGGTTAACCGATTCAGAATCATAATTTGCGGAGTACCTCGAAGTTTGATCAAGGTTAAAGGTGACAGCTTCATTACCAACACGCAATGTGATTTCTTGCTCAAATACATCAATGAGAGCACGGCCCGTTCTCAGGAATCCTCGACCAACAATGAGAGGAACCCGATGATCGGCATCAAAATCAACAACCACGAAGTCAGCTGGAAAATGGAACTTTCCTACTTTCACAAATACGTCCTCGGCAATGCCAAGAGGACGGGATATGGAACGATCTGCAAGCTCAAGAGTCATGCATGTAGGAGTGAGTTCCGGAAGAGAAAGTTTCTTCCATACTGAATAAGGCATAAGATTGATGCTTGCACCAAGATCTGCTAGGGCAAAGCATTCAACCATTCCTGGGAATACACAAGGTAAGAGAAATTTCCCAGGATCTCCAAGTTTTTCTGGAAGCTTCTTCAGAATAACTGCTGAGCAGTTCTCGTTAAGAGGAGTTTTTGCCATTTCAAACAGCTTTTCCTTATTGCTTAACATGTGTTTGAGAGTCGATGCAAACTTGGGCATCAACATGATAGCATCCGCAAAGCTTATGTCAAAGTGTAATTCTTGGAAAATTTGGAAAAATTTGTCCATTTGATGACTGGCTTTCTCGCGGAGCTTTTGTTCGTTCAAACATGATGGGTAAGGAATAAAGATTTGGATTTCTGATTCTCAACAGGAGCTACAGGAGGTTCAAAAACAACTCCTTGATTTGACTTGGGTTTCTGGACAACTTGAGGTTGGACTACCGAAGGTAGGACGTGTGCGGTACTTCGTGGGCTAGAATAATGCACCTTGTCCGTTGTTTCCTTGGTAACTTGACTCATTGCCACAGGTGGAGGAGGCATTGGAGTCGTAGGTCCATTGTGTGTTGGAGGTTCACTTTCCACTACCTTCGGGAGAGAAGAAGAAGAAGAGGTAGTAGGAATAGTAGGTCCATCATATGAAACACCACTTCTGGTTGTGATCGCCTTTGCATCGCCCCTCGGGTTAGCGATCGTGTTGCTCGGAAGTTTTCCTGAGCCCGAGGGTTGATCATTTAAAGACTTCTTAAGATCAGCAATCTGACTGACCAACAACCTGTTCATTTCATCTTGGGACTTCATGAATTGCTTCAGTAACTCATCAGATGATGGTCCTGGAGGAACAATGACGGGAGGAGCTGGAGGGATAATTTGAGGCCGTATGTTTTGATTATAGCCAAAATTCCCTTGATTAGGATTCATATTCCCATGAAATTGATTCCCTCGATTGAAATTGTTTTGATTGAGGTTCCCTTGATGTTGGAAACCTTGATTGGGTCCAGGATAGAAATTACCTTGGTTTTGATAACCTTGGTTCATTCTTGGTTGGTTCTGATTCTGGTTTTGCATGTTATGATTCTGGTTAAAACCGTGTGGTGCCTGATTAGTGTTAGCACGGTAGTGTGGTTCATTTTGAGGACGGTATTGATTACCTCCTTGCTGTGAACTACCGGCTAGAGCATTGGCTTCAAATGGACTACCATCGGTGGCGGTACAATTGTAGTATGCATGAGGACCACCACAAGTAACACAACTCTCGACTTTCTTCACTTCACCATGTGTTGGTGTCTGAGTGAAGGTGACTTTCTTCTGGTTAGCAAGAACCAAAGCCTGAACAATGTATGTGAGTTTGTCAATCTTAGCATCGGTGCTAGATGTACTCACGGGGGATGAAGAAGAAGAAGGTCCAGCATGAGACTGATATGTCTTTGCTCTGAAAGGACGGACCTGAGATTTGTTCTCAATGATTTGCAAGGCCTCTTTTGTAGTCTTGCTCAGGAAATTACCTCCCGCGGAGGCATTCAAAGAGTCTTGATTGTTCTGATTGAGACCATTGTAGAAAGTATCCATTTGCATTAACTCGGTAAAACCATGATGCGGACACTTGCGAAGCAACTCTTTGTAACGATCCCATGCCTCCCCGAATGATTCATCAAATCTCTGAGAAAATTTCATTATCTCATTCTTAAGACTTGTGGTCCGG
The DNA here is from genome assembly GCA_019973895.1 of Chrysanthemum seticuspe. Classification (NCBI taxonomy): domain Eukaryota; kingdom Viridiplantae; phylum Streptophyta; class Magnoliopsida; order Asterales; family Asteraceae; genus Chrysanthemum; species Chrysanthemum seticuspe. Next base: position 274,445,425 of record BPTQ01000006.1, on the reverse strand, counting down.
GATGGAGGATAGAACTTGGTGACAAGATCTTCCCATGTCTCAATAGAACGAGGGGGTTGTTTCTCAAGCTAATTATGGGCTTGTCCCTCTAGAGAAAATGGGAACAGAAGAAGCTTGATAGCTTCATGTGGGACATTCTTGTACTTGATGGTAGATGCAATCTTGTTAAACCATCGAATGTGTGCATGAGGATCATCCAGCTCAAAACCATAGAATTGGCTTTGGGTTACTAGATTAAGCAACCCGGTTTTGAGCTCAAAGGTATCAGCCACGATGGCTGGAACAACAATGGCATCTTCGTAACCCTCGATGGGTGCTTGGAGAAGCTCATTCATGGGTTTGTCTTCTGCCATTTCGACAGGAGGTGGTGGTGGTAGACGTTCCTCAGTCACGGCTGAAGGAGCTGAACGTCCTCTACGTCTACGAGGAATGTTTCCAAGTTCAGAAAGTGGACTTGTAGAACTGGAAGAACGAGTGCGCATGCACTAAGTATAAAAATCAATTTTCAAAACAAATGAGGCAAAACGACAAGTGAACTTAACCAATAATCACAGATGAAATAGCTTCTTTGAAAAAGGTACACCAAATCACAAGTGACACAAAGGCAAGTTTTAAATCTGATGTTCGGGAACTTATTATGGTCACACCCCCAGTTAGTAGGTGTACTGCCTTGATTTGCGGTGGTTGATTTTTATGTATATATTAAGTACCACTGAAAAGACGTAGGTAATGATTTGTGCAAAGGGTTCAAAAACTTTTGGACAATATTTTTGGTATCGTCTCGTTTAACCAAATCGTACTGTTTTAAGAATCACCTTAAAGACAATACAAGATAGAAAACGCTACGATTGTTTTGTTGTTTTATATTGTTTTTGGTGTTTTTAACACTTTAGGAAAAGTGCTAATGAACTTTTTGATTTTCTTATAACTTTACAAAAAAAACTTTTTACAAATGGTGGGTTATGTGCAAGAATGGGTCTGAAAATGGCTAAACACACGCTAAAGCCTCCCCGGCAGCGGCGCCAAAATTTGATATGTGCTAAACTAGTCAAGTCTAATCACACAAGCTAGCCACTTGTGAATGGCTAACCGTAATAGACTTAAAACTGCTTAAAACACAAATACAATGAAGTCCTGGAGAATAGAATGAATTCCCGGGTCGTTAAGTCCCACGGAGACTCAATGGTGTGTCAAAGCAAACTCAGAGGATAGAATGATCACTAAGGATAGTGATCAGTAAAGGTTTGATGAGAAATTATACTACTGATTGATTGGAATGGGATGGAATACAGAATTGGAAAGCACAGCAATCAGATGAAACAAACGTAAAACTTACGTTTAAAAACTACGTACGCGTACAAAATAAAAAGTGAAATCTAAGAAATAAAAGACCTAAAAATATAAAAATGACATTTTTGGAATCCTAAAAATAAAAGAAAATTATTAGAAAAAGAAAATTATTTTTACAACTAATTATTTAATTATTATTAATTAAAAACTATTTTAACTATTTAATAAATACTCTAAAATAGAAGAAAATACAAAATAAGGCTAGAAAAATAAAATTATGATATAGAAAAATCTAAAATATTATAAAACTAATTTTAAAATTAAAAATATATTTTTCACACTTTTTTTCTAATTATTACTAATTAATAACTATTTAAAATACACTTAATTACTATAAAATATAAAATAAACCTGGAAAAATGAAATTTTAACTTGGAAAAATCTAAAATATGATAAAACTAATTTTAAAATTAAAAATATATTTTTATGCTTTTTAATTATTTAAAATTATAATAAATACTAAATAGATAGAGAAAAATATGAAACTTTTTCTAAAAATATTATATGATGACAGAATACTAAGAAAAATAGAAAAACAAGATTTGCTTATTAATAAGCTGAAAAGAAAAATCAAAAAGCTAAAACCTATTAAATAAACACTATCACTGATTTTAAATTGATATTTTTCTGGATTTTCTTTTTGAAAACTACTTTACTACTGATATTATGAAACTTTAACAAACACAAAAATTTTACAAAACACAAATAAGCAGTTTGATGGCTTAAAATCCCAACAGTGGGCTAAATAAGCTTATCTGATGGAATTAAGCTCAAAGAAGCTTGAAAACTGGAAACAAGAGTGGAATAGGATTCAAATAAGCTAGTGCTACTAATATGAAGCTAAAAGATACAAATAAGCACACTGAAAAGCTAGGAATAAGCTAATAAGCACTTGGCTTAAACACAGAAATGGGACAAGACAAAAGGCACTTGCAGCCCTAGCAAACAAGCTTCAAAATTAAAACTTAAGCTTGAGACTTCAAGATGACCAGGTTGGCTTTCCAAAGAAACAAAGATCACAAGATTTGACCCACTAATAAGCTCTGTGCAAGCTTTTCAAAATGGTACCATTCACTGTGCACAGGGCACTTTTGCAGACAAGGTACTGTAAAGAAGCTTGAAAATAAGCACTTAATAAGCTAGACAGAAGTGAACTAACATTTTTCTAATTTTGTTAAGCAACTAAACTTTAATAATCCAAAAGCTTATAAGCTGAATCCTACTAATAAACACACAGTGAAATTTTCTTTTTTATTCAAAAACGACCAAAATGGAAATTTGACTTTTTGGTTTGCACTAAAAGTTTGACCAAAGTGAACTTTGATCTGATTCTATGCACTGAATTAGATGTATTAAGGTATATAGAGACTGATTTGGTTAATACTAACAACTTACTAACACAAAATCATGATCCTAGAACTTTAAAACTCCAACAGTTAACAAGAGAGATGGATTAAAGAGATTTTGACTTTTGCTTAATCAATGACTGGTTTTCTTGACTTCTTTGAGTTAATTAGACCAAGTGTGATACAAAGCAATGACAAGCAACCACTTAAACAACTTTTTAGACAGTTAAGCTCACAAATCCAAACAAGACTTTATATGACTGATTGGTTGATTTTAAGAACAAAACACAGATTTAACCCATGAAACTGATTGCAGACCTTACATAATCATTAAATAAGATTAAATAGACATGAATCAACAATATTAACAACATTAAGCACAAGAACTATGATAATGCTATTTTAACTGTTAAAACTAAGTTTTTATAAACTACAACTTTTAAAAGAACAACCACTTGATTTTAATGGTTAAATACACTGAAATATAACTAGTGAACAATAAAACCCAAGAATTAAAGATACTAAATGACCAAAACAGTGAAATGCAAAAAATGAGTAAAAGGCTTACAAATGGCTATCCAACTGAAAACTGAGATCAAGGACCAACTAACACCCCTATTAGCTTACCACTAAGCTTCTAACCCAAGGCCATCCAAGATTTACCCTGCTCCAGCTGTGTACACCATTTCCAATGGATTTTTGATTTTTAAACTATTTAATTGGTATTTTTGGTGATTTTCTCTTTTTGATGCTAAACTGAATTTTATGATATCTAATAGCTTTTATAAGCTATATAGGAGCTTACATGATCTAATTCAGTCCAAAATAACAAATACAAACAACATAATAATCATATGAGATTTTACTTGAAATTTCACAAACTTGATAATAAAGTTTAAAACTGAAATTGATGGTTACAAAAGTTTAATAATACACTGAACACTTGAAATACAGAGCTTAAAAGCTAAATCATACACTAAAAATGGAAAGTTAGCTAAAACGACATAAGAAAATTAATTTTACACTAGATGATGTTGATACATTGCTTCACTCCTCTTCTTTATAGACTTTTTAGCATCCCCACATGTCTCTGAGTCTAACCCACCAATTTCCAGCCATTGGATTGCATAAAATCATCAAAACCGTCCAAGTGTCTTTTTGGCGCCAAAATTCTTCATGAGCAGGTTTGTGATATTAATGGGTTTGGTTTGAGATAATTAAAGATTTTTGGTGTTAGTGGAGGTGGAGGGGACAAGGTAAGGTGAGGGAGGTTGAAAAAAATGGAAAACTGCTCTGGTTTTGGAGAATCAAAGGTTGAAGAGGAAACGCTACAGTGCTGGGCGGTTTTCTCTTTGTTTGACTTTGGTTGACCGAAGCTTATAATAACGGGGGAGGTCACAAATGGCTTTGGCTGGGGCCAAATTGGATTTTGAACTGGGGCTCAAGGGTCAAGGGTCATGGTGTGATTGGGCTAGGGGATGGATTGGGCTTGCTTGTGTTGGGTTTGATATTTAAAAGGGGTCCGGTTTGGTTATTATACACAAGGACCAAATTTGTAATTCGACCAAAGATGAAGGACTGATCATGCCACTATTCCAAACTTATCATAAGGACTAAACTTGCCATAAATGAATAGTACATGGACTACTTTGCATAAAATTCCATTTTAAAATGTCCAAGGACTATATTTGCAATTTTTCAAAGTTTAGGGACCTTTCTTGCCATTTGACCAAAGAATCATTCAAGGACCATTTTTAACAACTTAGAAGATTTCAGGGACCTTGAATGATAAAATTCCACATTTTTGAATTCCAGGGACTAGATTTGACAACTTTTAAAACTTGGGGGACTAAAACTGCCAATTTTGCAAACTTGAATCATTTTTCATCTGATTTTGATATTTTTGCATATAAAACACATAAAACACTGATTTGTGATATTTTGATCATTTTGATAGGTTTCTGAGTGTTTTCAGATGATTTTGCAGTTTAGATTGTACAAAAATGATGAGTATTTAGACACTCATCAGCCGCCCGAATCCAAATACCAAGGGACGATTTGTACGACCTGCTTTGGACAACAGACGAAGACAGAGAATTGGAAACATTGGATCCCCACGTGCTGATGGGTTCCTTTTGGTTAGCATAAACAATCTTTGAATCAGCAGAAACCCTAGATGCAATGGCATTATCCCTAGGAGCTGAACTAGTAGAAGCATCAGACTTAGTCAAATGACATTTTGTGCTTAATGGGATTATTCTACCAGTTGGCTTCCAAACCTTAACAGGCACTATTCTAGGCATAGTGGATCTAGCTAAGGGGTAAGGTTTGCCATGCGTTAATATTCGACCTGTGGGCTTCCACTGAAATCCTACATTTGTAAACACATTCCCTATAGGTTTCCAGGATTGCTTAATCTGTTTCGCTCTCCAAACTTTCTTAACTGGGCTATGAATCTTAGACCTCAGAAATAACACATCACATTTATCATGATTACCAGAAAATAAACATTGTTTACATGTTTTGCAGACATCATAAGGCCTCGAATTAATTTCAGTAAGCTTAGAGCTGATACTAGAACTAACACGATTCTTTTTGTTCAAATCAAACTTCTTGTCCCTATGGTGTTCTTTCACTTCCTTATCATGATCACTTTTAGTTTGCGTAATCCTATCCTTCTTTGCATTGCTTCTAGGTTTTGACCCACTAACTTTAGTGTCAATCTTAACATCTGTAGAAGTAATGATGGGAACATTACATGGCTTCACTATTTTCTGCATTCCTGGTCTAGAAGTGCTGGGATATGAAATTCTAGGAGGCACATCAAAGGTTGCTTGCTTGAATTTCGACATGGAACAAGGCATATCAAGGGTCACATGCTTGGCTTTAGGCATAGAACAAGGCACAACTATTCTATCTCGCCTATTGCTAGATTTCGGACTTGTGACAATTACATACTCTAAGAGTTCCTGAGATCGTTTGGCATCCATGCAGGCATAGGCTATAGTACTATCAAAAGGTTTTTCTAATCTTTCATCTTCAACAATCTCATGGAGACCCTTCAAACTTTCCTTAAGGTATGAGAGATATGCTTTATGTGCAAGTTCATTATTCCTAGTGGGCGGGGGAATATATAACATATCGATAGCATACTTATCACAAGCAGAAACCTTAGGAATAAAATATTTTCAATTGGGGATTGGCAACTTTCCTTTCACCTCACGCTTCAGATTCTCAATCTCGTTAAGTAAAGAAGTTATATTTTCAATTTTTTTATCATGATTAACTTTAAATGAATCACATAACTCTTTGTGTTAATCATTAACCTTTGAAATTTCAGCTTTAAAACAATCATTTTCCTTTTGTAAGTTATTAATAATGTTTTGAAGTTGGAAATTTTGAGAATCTAAAGATGGAGGCATACAGGATCCAGTCACTTCATTCTTTTCACACTTCAATTGTGAGATTTTGGCTTTCAACCTTTTGATCGTGTTACAATGAGCTCGAATATGTTCATCACGTTTGTTGATTTCAAAAATTGCATCAAACTCAGGAGCATCCGAAGATGTCTTGGTATTTGAGGTTTTAACATTTTCTTTCAGATGTTGATATTTTAATTGCGAAGCAAGATGTTCAACTTCCAATTTAGAATAATGTTTGACCAAGTTATCATGATCGTCATTTTTGATTTTATCATGCAATTTTGAATTATTTGTCTCAAGCTCAATGACACGATCCTGGGATACTTTCAATGCAACAGATATTTCATGAAATTGAGAAGCAGTAATGGAATAATTCGTAACGGTGTAGAATACATCTTGAGCAACACAACTCAAAATCAAGTTCTCATTTAAGATATGCAAGTTCATCCTTTCAATTTCATTATATTTGAGTTCCCGTTCATAATCATTGACTTCAACAATCATTGCATCAAATTCCTTTTCCATTTCTTTAATATCCGAGTTTATCAAGACTTTCAAATTGACCTTTTAATTGTTTAAAAAAAGGCATGACCTCAGTTAAATAACATTCTTTAGTTTGCTCAAAACCCCTTTCCCCCCTCAGTTATCCCTGTAGGTGTGATTCTCTTCTTACACGTTTTCTCAAAATCAACAAGCATCTGATAAACAACATATAGGCTGATTAAGGTCTTGCTATTAGTGGCAATAGATCTAGGAACTAGATGCATTGGTGTATTAGGAGGATACACAGTAGCTGGAGGCAATTTCCTGAGGGGAGGATTATTTTCAACAAGTGCATCTGCCTTTTTATTTTCCATATCTAATTTCCAGAACACTTGTTCAGGGGTTAATTGAGTTTGAGGTCTAAACTTGTTTAAGGCAATCCAATTATCCTTAGTGTAATTTGGATTTTTGAACGCTATATTATGATCTATACACCAAGGATCTTTTAGTTTCTTTTCCATTTTCTCTCTAGAGGCATCTTCTAACTCTCTATCTTCTTCAGTGCATTCTAAACATGTAGGCATTTGTCTAGGCTTAAGGATTTCATTACCATCATAGAGTACCTTATTAGCAGCTCTAGCCTTTTTATTGACCTCTAGATTTGGTTCCTCAACAAGGGAAATACTATGCTTATCGCTTAAGACTCTGTGCTTAGTGATCAAGTGAGCAGTCTGAATGGTATTCCCTTGTACGTACAACTTGTTTTCAAGCTTGTTTTTCAAAGTTTTTAGATTGGAAAAATCATTCTGATTCCTTAACATTGAATTCTTGCTTAAGCAGTTTAACATTTTCTTGAAGTTCGTGTTTTTGCTTAGCAGTTTTGGAAAGCTTTTCTTGTAAGGAGTTTAACTCTTGTTTTAATACTTCTTCTCTAAAATTAATTTTTCTAATAATTGTACGCATTTGGTCATCCATTTCCTGCTCATGGGTGGTCAACTCAAACTTAGCACGTTGTTCATAAATAGCAACTTGTTCTTTATATGCATTAAGTTCAGAGGTAACAGAATCATCAGGGGCACATGCAGTATATTCATAAAAAACATAGTCATCATTGACTGCGGAAGATGCATTACTTGGTACAACCTCACTTTCACTTTGCTTCACATATTGATCATATGGGATAATATTGCTATTACCCTCATCATCAATATCTGATTCATAAGTTTCAAGATATTGTACTTTATTATGCATCTTTTGCTCATCAACTTCATCATATAGTTTTAATACCTCTGAAATGATTTTATCTTTGGATGGACCAGCCTGTTGTGGTGGAGAGACCTTTGGAGAGACCATAGGTGAGATGCTAGCCATGAAGATCGTTTGGGCAGTAGGTTCATCATTGACGTCAGATTCAAATGCATCACAGTCAGCTACTTGAAAGGCATTTTGATGATTATGACCTATCTCCTGAATTGGCTGTTCATCAACATCAGCATCATAGGTTCGGAAATTTCCCTCAGCAAGAAACAACAACTCCTCTTCATCCAAAGCTGCTCCATTATCCTGAGCTTGCACAAGCAACATCTTGTCTCTAAAGTATTCTGCATTCTGTGGACGTTTTGGAGATGTGCAGTTCCTAGCAATATGTCCCTCACCACCACAGTTGTAGCACTTAATTGGCTTTGCTTGACCTTGATTTCCATTCCTTCCCCGATTCTGATTTCCAATATAACCTCTTCCCTGTTCATATTGCCTTCCTTGACCTGGTTGCACCATAACTTTTCCATCTCTGACAACCGCATGATTGTGAAGGTTGGATGCAGTTCTGATCTCATTGTTAGTGTGAAGACTGTTGGTATGTGGATTGAGAGTCAAGTTTTGTTTAACCACAAGAGCTAGTTGATTGATGAAGTGTCCCATGACTGCATCAGCTTGTTTGAACATTGGATCGGGAATGAGTTTGTGTTCTATGCTTTGGAAGGATTGGCTGATATGTTGTTTAGTTGAGATTTGGATTGGTTGCTACATGATTTTCCCAAGAAATTTAGGTCTAAAAACTTAAAAACCTCAATAACTTCTGTTCGGAGCGAATTTAGGCCTAGAAGGTTGACCCGAATAAAATTTAGTTAATTCGGCGTGTCATTCTCATTCTCAAGGTCGTTTTGATGGGTAGAACGCTGAAAACGGAGTTACGGTTCAAAAGTTATGGCCGTTTGAAGTTTTGTCGGGAAAAGTCAACAAAACACTATGAAGACAAGTCGCTAGACACCAAGTTGCTAAGTAACAACTCGCTAGAAGTTCAAGTCGCTGTGAACCAAGTCGCTAAGCACCAAGTCGCTAAGTAGCAAGTCGCTGAACACAAGTCGTTAACGAACCAAATCGCTAAGCACCAAGTCGCTAAGTATTATGAAATCAAGTCGCTAAGCACCAAGTCGCTAGACACAGTTAAGTTGCTAAAGAACAACTCGCTAAGATCCAAGTCGCTAGTATCAAGTTGCTAACAGTTTACACTACAACTCGCTAACAATTTCTGAAGCAAGTCGTTAACCTCACCAAGTCGCTAGCCGTCGGCTTGTCTCAATAGACAAGTCGCTAGGATCAAGTCGCTAACAACTAACACTGTAACTCGCTAACTTTTACTGAAGCAAGTCGCTATGATGAAAAATACTACGAGAACCAAGTCGCTAGCAAGAAAAAACTTCAAAAACACACTTTTCAATCCAAAACAAGCCCAACCACAGTGATTCCAGCTTACCAAATCAAAACCCAAGCACTTACAATGATTCTAAACATAAAAGTATACCCAAAATTCAAACTTTAACACTAGAAATGATCCAAATGATGCAAAAACCACTAAACTTTCTCAAACTCAAAATCCATCTAAAACCACTAGAAATCCAAGGATATGTAAGAGAGATGATCAAACCATGGCTCTTGATACCATTTGAACATATTGGATTTCACAAACACAAGGTGGCGTATAAGATGATGTTTTTAGAGAGAGAAAGAGTTAGAGGTTGGGAACTTTAGTGAGAGAAAGAAAAATCTTATTATGAGCTCCAACCCTCTACCTTGGGAGGTAGAGAGTATTTATAGTCCTTACATAAACCGCCACCTACGGGCTATGGATCAGGCATACAGTGGGTAAAGACCCGTCCGTCCTCCACGGTGTTACTAAAACTAAATACTACTTAACTTATAATAATCTACGACTACGAACTTTCTAACGATTACATATACTTGAGGTGACCGACTCTTCAATAACTGGATTTACTAAATCCTAACAACTTTGGACATTAAACATTCAAAATTAACATACTGACGTAACTTATCACGTCAACTTTGGACTATTGGACAATATGTGACTTTGGACTCGTAACATTCATTAACATAACAAATTCAATAATTGGACAATAATATCAACTTTTGACTAATGTAATGTATTTAGATATGTTGGTTCTTTTGTCTCAATACCTTTCAGATCACGAAATGGACGTCATCATGGAAAATGTCAACGCACCAAACGAACTCACAATGAATGATATCTTCCCAACTGATTACAGCAAGACAATTGGAAAGAACAATCTCAAGGTCGATTTTGAGAACTTCACGTGCTCAGAGTCATCATGCAGGATTGCTGTGGACATACTCAAAACTCATCCTTACAACAACATGCTAACCAACTCAGCAACTGTACCGGAAATCTACATTCATCAAATCTGGCACACGATGAAAAAGGTTGATGGTCAAGATGTTGTCACTATGACTTTCAATGATAAAGAAGTCACAGTCACGGTAGCAGATCTGCGAACAATTCTTCTTTGCCTGCTATCCAACCTGCCGACTATGTAGCAATTCCTAATGAAGAGGCTACAATGCAATTCATGGTCGACATTGGCTATGATGAAGCTGCTGGAGTTATTACCAAGCACTCCACGGTCGATCTAAAGAACATTCCTCAACCGTGGAGGACTTTGTACATCATGATCGTCAAGTCTGTTTCTGGAAGAGACAGCGGCCATGAGCATCCTAAACTCATGCACCTATAAATCTTCTGGGGCATGGTCAACAAACTACACATCGACTATGCAAGCCTGATCTGGGAAGACATGATGTCCCACCTCAAGAAGCCTGGGAAAAAGGTTCCCTTCATCAGATACACGAAGCTGTTGATCCATAATATTCTCGGGAAAAATCGGGACATCCCTTTGAGAATCAATGACCCCAAGAATCACTCTGCATTGTATGAGCCTACATTGAACTTTGTCAGATTCAAAGACTCATCAACAAAGAAGCAAGGTGCAGTGCTACTGGACTGCCTTCTCACTGACGAAATCAAAAGTCTTCCATCGTATCTACGATATCAAGAAGCAGTGAGAGCAGGCAAAGTCGGGTTTATGAATGAAAAGACTTCAGCTGTCCCAGTCAAGAAGACAACAAGGTCAGGCAGCGCTAGAAGCATTGAAAGCACTGGGAGCGCTCTCAAGTATCCAAAGAGGCATCCAAGCCTCAAAAGAAAAGTCCTTCTTAGGTTGCTCATCCTAATCCTAAACCAGAACTAACTCCAAAGGATGACGATTCTGAAGATACTGAGTCTGAAGAGGTAGTTTATCACTCCAAAACCACTACAGATGATACTACCTCAAGAAATTTAGAAGATAAACCACCAAGTCCCAAATCAAACAAAGGCAAGACACCCGTTACTGAAGAAGAAGAAGAACGTTATGATGAAGAAATTGATCCAAAGGATGAAGAGAGAGCTTACCACAAAACCCTTAAGCATATGAGGATACAACATGCTGCTATGGAATTCAACCTCCAACAATCTAGAGGCCCTGGAGGTTCCAGTGGTGGATCTCTCGTTACACCAGTCCTTGATACGGTTAATCAACCCGATAAGGGAACTGGTGTCACCGCTAAGGAATCTACAGAGCAACAGCAGCAAAAGTATAAGGTTCCATTTGAATTTGAGGAACAAGAAAAGACTGAGAAGATAATCGATGAAGATGTGGAACGAGCTGCTAAGGAAAAGGCTGAAGAAGAAGCTCGGGCTAAAGCTGATGAGGAAGAAAGGATTCGAATTGAAGCTGACAGTTTCATCTAAGGCAATCCGGAACATAATCCTGAACAAACTTCTGAGCCACCTCATGACCCATCCACAACTAAGTCGTCATCTCATTCCTCACCACCACCATCTGATAAAACAACCACCAGATCATCCTCCAAATCAATCAAGAAACCCTCTGACACTTTGGCATCTCGTGCCAAAACCAAGATCGTTAAGGCTGTCAAGCAAGTAATAAAATGAAATGTCGTTAACAAAAAGTTGAATCAGCTGGCTGACAGGGTTAACTTACTCGGTGATTTGATGAACGAGTTCTCGGAGGAAATATACCAGATCAAACAATTCCTTCTCGACACTGTCCCTGGAGTCACAAAAGAAATGTTCGCAAGACAACTCTATCCATATCTGATGTCATTGGTCAAGCAAACACTTTCAACTACACCAGCGATTATACAAATACGACCAGTTCCGCTTGCTCTTGTCACTGAAGCTGATTTGATTTCAAAGCTGATTATGCAGATCTCTCCCCGATCTCCAACTTTCACTTCTGATGAATCAAAAATTTTCGAGGCGTTGCTTGCATATCAACTAAAGACAACTTGCAAGGAAGGAGCTGGTCAAGAAAAGCGACCAAGAGACGATGATGATGCGGACAAGGATTCAGAGCCTAAACGTCCGAAGAAAACAGGCGAATCCTCATCTATGCCTCTACCACCACCAAAGACCACATCCACTACTCAAACATCCCAGAAGACTTCGAAATCTGATAAAGCTCAAGAGTCTGAGTCACCACCACCGTTGAATAAAACTGGTGATCACTTCCAATACACTGGTGGTGACGACGAAGAGAATCCTGAGCTCCAACAACAGCCCCCATCTCCAACATCAACTAAGCAGCAACCAGGTCCATCATCAAAACCAAAGAAGAAGAGATCCAGCTCTGTCGTCTCCTGGTTAGATGAAGATGAAACTGAAGAACAAGAATAGTTTAGCAAGCTTATTGATGCCACTCCTCGATTACCAGAAGGTCAAGAACCGGTTGATGGTCGTACTATGGAGCAGGTTAAGCTTATCCAAGATGAATTCAAGGTAAAAAAGATGACGAAGAGGGAGTTACGCCGAATCAAGAACGATGCTTTCCAATTGCTAAAGGAAAGATCCGGCAGTCCGGTTGAAGTTGAATATCATCTTGACAACATCGCACGAGCCATGTCTAAGAACATTGACTGGCTCAATCCCGAATCGAACATTGACTTCACCAAAAAAGATAAGACTCTGTACTATACTGACTGGACCAAACTGTTGCCAACCATTGGCCGTCCAGAGCAACCGAGGATTCTTTACCAATACTTCTTTAACAACGACCTAGAATTTCTTCAGCATGGTAGCAACATCAGCAAGAAGTACGCTACATCACTAACCTTCAACATCCCAGCAGTAGTCTTCTCCAACAATGCAACCATCGAAGAAGAAGCCACCAGGATGTTCGTTGACAAAGTGGTGGATTATGACATCGATGCTCTATATGGTATTCGCCATTGGCCGCCAAGGAGAAGTCTGTACTACAGAAGTTGCCAAGTTCTGAAGTCAAACAAGGAAGTGTTTAGTGATAAATGGATAGTTGCTATAATGAATGTCACTCTGGCTACTAAATGGGATTACTCATTCCTGAAGAAAATCACAGTCAAACGCCAAGACGAACAGGAATATGATTTCACTAAGGCTGATTTTCCGTGATTGTCGCTCAACGACATCGAAGACATGTATCTTGCTAAGGTACAAGGTTGGATGAGACAATTCTCCACCAACATCCAGCTCTAGTTCATCCCAGCCTTGCTGATATTTATTCGAAGCAGAGTGATCCAGGAACGTGTTGAAGATCTTCAACTTGCTGTGGAATCATACCAGAAACAAGTCAATCACACGAAACCGTTGCTGCATTTTCCAGACATCAACCAACTATCTCAGTACACCATTCTGAAGAAACCAAAGTTTGGAGTTGTTTACCGCAGTGAACTTCACCACAACTGTTTCATGGCGTGCAATGAGCTTCTCAAGTTCTGTGATCACACGTTGAAGTTGGTTCGTGATGGGCTTGCATATCGGTTGAAGGATATACAGCAAGGAATTGAGTCAAAGAAGCGTTGGAATTCTAAGGAAAGGAGGGATGCTAGGAAGATAATCACAAGGATAGATAAGAGGCTATTTCATCAGGATCAGATGCGGAGGCTAGAGAGCTTTTTGGGTGGAAGAGAGAGTTTCCCTCTTACGGGTTATCAACGTCAAGAGAGAACTCCCGGCCTTATTGACGAATTTCCTGGTACTCCTTAAAATATTTCATTTATTGAACATTTGGATTATTTGATCTGTAAATTGACAATGGCTTGTGCACAAATAACAGTGTACAACCCGTTCTTGTAATGAAAGGACCCTGTGGTACGCATCAGTGCCACAATCCTTATAAAAGGAGCGAAAGCTTCTTACTTTTGAGTAAAACTAATCAAAAGTTTAATCAATTTTAAAGTTTTGCTCAAAAGAACAAGTACTTCCCCTTATGTTTTCAAAACCTCAAAAGTTAATATTACTTGTTGAGGGGGAGTATTTGCGAACAAATCTTTGTTCACAAAACGTTCTTCGTGGAAATCTTCCCACAAAACTCGAAATGGACATATTCGATATCCAAATTTCATCAAAAATAACATTTATATGCCATTTTTGAGGGGGAGAAAAATTGTGTGATACAAATATGTTGTAAATATAATTGAATCTTTGTGTGCTAAGACTTAACCCATGAATTGACGAGATCTGAAATGTCATACATCTAAAATATTTGTCTTCCAAGACTTATCTGAGTAGATTGTACCTCTTCGAGAAACTCTTGATAGACATGAACTTTGACGGGTTTGACAACCTTTCGAGGTTTGTCCACATCTTCAAGGTAGTCATTAGAGCTAGTTGTCACCTAAAAGCTGACAATGTATCTCTTTAACTATGCAACGTAACCATGTCTCGCGGGGAATTATCTATCTTGAGTCGATCAATTCAAAAGTGCGAACTCTACCCTCACTGTGCAGATTTCTGTCAAAAAACTTGAGCACATGTGGAGGGGGAGTATTTCTGAAAATACAAAACTATCAAAGTGTTATAAAATGTTTTCATGCATAAACACTTTGAGAGATTTTTGAGAAAATAGTTTTATGGCAACATAGGATAGTCATGGAGTTATAAGGTGACTAAGTTTAGGAATAAACGTCCTATGATCCGCCAGAGCCGGAGGGATCTACCCAAGGACACCACCAATAGTTAGAATTTAGAAGTCCTTAGGTATGATTATAAAAAGGAGAAATTGAGAATTGGAGAAAGAAGGAGTTGAAGAATTAAAAAGAAATGTAAAAAAAAGGGTGAAAAGAAATAGCCCTCCAAAGAATTCAACTTAGGGCAGACACCGGGTTCAATACATATGCTACTGGTTATCACTAGATGACACCGGTATTGAAGATTAAAGTCGTCATGGACCCAGTGACGCATGCACTAAACCATCTTAGCCACTCAAGTTTCTCTCAACATAAGCTTGTTTCATTCTCACAGGGACCCTATGTAAACTATCGGCTTTCTCTTAGAGATTGCTGGTATTGAAGAAGGAGACCCTCTCCCTAGTCTCCGCTCTAGAAAACCAAAGCGCACTATTGAGTCTAGAGCCACGAGATTCATCAAAAGATCTCTTAGGAACACTTGACACTTCATCATTGTCGTTCTACATTAAGGACACAAGTGATACAATTCTAGAGTCCTACACAGATCTTAGCAATCTGTCGAGAACATTTATGAGGGGTTCACAATTGTGATCCTCAGTGATTGAATGGAAACTCCTGCCAGGGTCAACATCAAACAGCCCTGACAGCAGGTCGCTTCGGTAACTCCTAGTGGTGTACTTCGGTACATCGTGTTATCCTACTTGAGGGACTCCAGGTCAGGAACAGCCTTTGCTAGAATTAGAGATGTGTTTTCACACTATGTTGTTAACACGCTCAAAGTTCAAACTTGTAAGTGCTGGAAATCCCGCTAAGGAGATTCCTTTCAAGAATCGAGTCCCGAAGATGTGGGTCATTACTTGAACTTGTTTGATGTAATGCCAATTGTCCCTTATTGGATTCAGATGGCTGATTCGCCCGACCAAGGTGAATGGAATCAAGACATTCATTAGAAGATTGATGTTTATCACTAATCCATTCTTATGTTTTCTTCTTATGGATGCTCCTGGGAGATGATCGTGCTGATTTTCCACATGCTCATACCAACAACAACACAATTTGAAGTTCTCTCAAAAGGCAACACGAAAGTCAGAATGATTCTTCTTCAAAGCCAAAGAATCTACAAAGTATAAAGACTAAGAGAACTACATCATAATTGAAATCCAACGTCAAAGAGCGTGTGAGCATGTTGGAGAAAGACGTGGAGACACCTGAGCAACGAAGCAGACCTGATGCAGACAACAACAACATAACATCACCATATCCACACCCGAACAATGTACAAAGAACAAAGATTAAAAAGACGTCAAAGCTAAAAACTTCAAAAGAAACAAGATCCTCACACTGGGGAGATTGTTAGAATCAAGGCACTTCTTCTCACAAGAAAGAGGAATGTCAGAAGACGTCAAGGCAACTATTACATCAACACCAACAACTTTTCAAGATTGCTGAAGTCATTTTTTAATTACCAACACTTAGGGGGAGATTGTTGGAATCACTCCTAACTTATATTTGAAGTGTTAGTATTTAATATGTAATAGGTTGCTTAAACTAGGCTTTTATGTTAGTTATTAATGGCAAGGCTTAGGTAAAAAGCCCATAAGCCTTGGCCCAAGCACAATAAGGAAGGAAGGGACTAGACATGTTGCCCTAGCTCACTTCCCTATATAAACACATGTAAACCTTCTCTTGAAGGTTGGTTGTTCACATTTATACATTTCCTACGCCTAACTATTGCTTATTATATTCATGTGTATGTTTGTGTGTTCAACCGGTCTATCTCATCTCTATTTCTTACATATTGATCTTGTGTTAAATTATGGTGACCTAACACGCTTAAGCTTACGCCTATGCCTAAGGTCGTCATGTTTGCGCATAAGCTCACTTGCTTACGCCTAAGCCAACTTGTAACTTTACTTTGAAATGTTACGCTTACAAAAATTGTAATAAGTTACTCATATGTCACAAAACCAAAATGTCACTAATAAGCTACAAAAAGTTAAAACGTTGAGTGATTAAGTGAAATTTGAACATTACAATTCAAAATTAACATACTCACGTAACGTATCACGTCAACTTTGGACTATTGGACTAAATATGACTTTGGACTCGTAACATTCATAAACATAACAACTTCAATCAATAATTGGACAATAAAATCCATCTTAGACTAACATAATGTCTTTCGATATGTTGGTTCTTTTGTCTCAATACCTATCAGATCACGAAATGGACGTCGTCATGGAAAATATCAATGCATCTAATGAACTCACAATGGAAGATATCTTCCCAACGGATTATCGCAAAACGATTGGAAAGAACAACCTCAGAGTCAATTTTGATAACTTCACTTGCTTGGAATCTTCTTGCAGAGTTGTCGTGGATATTCTCAAAGTTCATCCCTACAGTCTAATTGATAACATCAAATAGTCCTGAATATTAAGTGTCAATTTCCTCCGATAATGCTTGTAGTTTATATCATTTATATGGATTTACGTTTGTTTTCCATTGTTTTCCACTTTCAGGTAAATTACGAGCATTAGAGCTAAAGAGACGCGGAACTGGAGAATTATCTAAAGATTTATCACAGTATGCTATTTTGAAGAAGTTACGGCGTAACTCGTCTCTCACATTATGCCGTAACTATTGCGTGACTCAGAAAACCAATTATCATTAGGTTACGGCGTAACTCTTCCCAAAGGTTACGACGTAACTACATTAGGTCAAATGAGGTTCCACGCCGCTGATACTTACGCCGTAACTACTGCATCTTTTACGACGTAACCGAGTTTATTGAAGACTACGGCGTAACCGCTCATTAGGTTACGCCATAACCGCTCATTAGGTTACGCCGTAACCAGCAGCTCATTTGGTTACGCCGTAACCCAGATCTGGCCTATAAATACCCCACGAATTCCAGCATTTCTATTCATTCCATTCCACACACAACACTCTGAGAACGTGGGAAAAAGCTCAAGGCAGGTCTAGAGGAGCATACGGAGCTGTCTCCAAGGGAGAAATCACTCCCCTACGATAAGTATTAGTGTTTTATATTTATTTTACTTTCAATTCATGTATTTCGTACCTTTGAATATTGAATTGGTTTGCATGATTAATATGAGCGGCTAAGCACCTTTTGGTGCTAGCCTAGTTATGATTCCTTAATTATTTTGTTTGCGTTTACTTTACTTCCGTACAATTGTTTCTAAGTGTATGCATGCATAGTTTATTGGTAGCCACCCTTGGTTCGGTAGTTTTGAATGGCGATAGAGGCCAATTGCGTAGGAGATATGACCAACTGACCCTAGGTGAGCGGACTGAGATGAGAAGGGTAAGATATGACCAACTGACGACCCTTTCTACTTGTGCGATTTGACCAACTGATCACCTATCGTTTAGATGAACTTAAGAATTAGGGGGTGCGTGTCTAAGTTCCTAACGGCCGGGCATTCACTATTATAAATCTAGCATGTAGCGGTACTTAATGACTTGGCTTAGGGGACCAGGAATAACAGGACTTATGACGGTGCGCCTGATTTCTCCTGTGGTGGCATCTTTGCTGATAGGTTAGGGCGAATTGACCAAATGTTGTCCTCTCGAATTTGACCCCACCTGAAGTAATTGGAAGTAAGTAGACGTAGACATAACTAGCTAGAAGGATTAACTAGGTTAGCACCACTTTCCTCTATTGATTTCCTTTTATCCATTTATCTGCTTTTATTTGCTTTATTATATTTTAGTAGTTTACTTAATTAAATCCCTATCGAAACCATTATTAATCTGTGACACCTAGACTTAGTAATAATCCAACACACATAGCTCTTGGGACGACCTCGGCTTTACCGATTACTACACTACACACGACCGGGTACACTGCATGTTAGTGCACTAGGGTAGACCATAGGTATAACGAGACACTATAAATATTAAGACCTGGTCAGTAAAACCTGCATCAAGTTTTTGGCGCCGCTGCCGGGGAGTTATTTTAGGATTAATATTAAGTCTTTAATTTCGTTTTAAACTTTTCTCACGATCATATTTCAAGTTTTCAGGTACTATGGAAGTTGTTAACATCGATGACCTCACACTTGAGGAATACTTGGCGTTGACAAGAGCGGAACAAGGGACGGGTCTCGTAAGACCGGCAATTGGAGCGGATGTCCATTTCGAAATCAAAGACCAATTTATGAGGGAGCTTCGAGCTAACCATTTTTCAAGAAACAGGGATGAAGATGCATATGAGCACGTTGAAAATGTCCTTTACATCGCAAGTCTTTTCAGCATTTTGGGCGTGTCTCATGATGTTGTTATGCTAAGGGTATTCCCAATGACTCTTACTGGAGCTTCCAGAAGATGGATCGAAAGATTGCCCACCGGGGCAATTAATACTTGGGCGCTACTTAAGAAACACTTTATTCAGAGATATTGTCCGCCATCAAAGATTTCTAACCAGCTTTTGGAAATCCATAATTTCAAACAAGAAGACAACGAAACGTTGTACCAAGCCTGGGACAGATACAACGATCTCCTTTACAAATGTCCTACACATGATCTGAACAACCAGCAGAAGGTCAACATTTTCTACAAAAGAATTAACGTAACTACAAGGCAAATGCTGGACTATCAAGGGCCTATCCCGAACATGACTCCTACTCTTGCAATTGAAGCCATTCAAAAAATGGCGGATCACTCTCAAAAATGGCACGACGGAGGAAGTAAAAGAAACCTAGGCAGAAGTTTTAACGGAATTGCAGCAATCGCTAGTAAAATTGAAAATCTCAGTCGAGATATGCTAACGGTCAGAGAAACCATTCATGCCATCCAAGTAGGTAGTAAAAGCTGTGGAGGAGGACATCTCACGAAGAATTGTCCTCTTGTGGACGAAGAGAATATTAAAGAAGCCAAATATGGAGAAAATCGACCATTTTACGAAGATAATCGAAATAGTAATGGGTATCGTGGAAATTACAACCGTGGGCCTTATGGAGAAGCCCAGTCTTGAAGAAACAATTAATAAGTTCCTGGAAAGTTCAGCCCAAAGACAAAAGGAGCAAGATGAATGGTTAAAAGAATTCCAGGAAAACATTGATAGAAACCTTTCCAAGCACGACACAACTCTAAAAAACCTAGAATCCATGGTGGAAAAGCTCAGTGAAAAAGTACGGATGAATAACAATAAACCTGAAGGATCTAAACCAGATATGGAATGTAAAGTGATTTTTGCTGATGATAACTCAAAGGTTCAGGCCAATGATACGGATTCAAGGGATGATTTAGTCGACAGATCTGAGTTACGCCGTAACCTGCCTCAAGAGTTACGGCGTAACTATGTTTTTGACAGCGATAACGGGGTTATGAAGAATACTGAGGAAAACGACTCTAACGAATTACGCCGTAACCAAGAATCTCAGTTACGGCGTAACTGGGATACGTGGGCAGAAAAATTCCTCGAAGTGGACGAATCAGGAAACGAATGGTCTCACGACATTGACTTGTGCCCTCTACCCAAATCTAAGAAGAAATATCACTGGTGCAAAATGATACCGGTTGCTAAGGGGGATTGGTATGATCTTTAGGCCTCGTGTGACCCGAGAAATGAGGTTTGCGATGGAGGAAGCAATAAGGATAGGATTAACCATAACAAATTTATGTGGCCTGCATATACTGATGATGAAAGACTCGAAAAACTCTCCCTTGAAGATGAAGAAGAGCCACTTATCACTCACTGGTGTACTCCAGTCATCATAACTGACGAGGAGTCCATACGAGCATGGCCTACATGCAATCCCTTCCGCGAATATTGCAACGGTGGTGATAGTGAAAGAGAGGAAGAGTGGACATGCCCTCATGAGCGTGAAAGACATTGTATTAAGTTCGGTGACTTGGCATTTGATGAGTGGTACGCAATACAATTCGGAGATGCCAAGATTAACCCAAATCTTCTTAAGAAGCTAAAAATTGATTACGAGGAGCACATTCAGAAAAAGGAAGTGGCTAATAAAGACATATACTGCGTGGATGAGCATTTAAGTGAAACTGACAACAAGGAAATACGCAGTCACTGGTGCGAAAGAGTAAAATCTCACGGGGAAATTTTCTGGGCGTCATGCAACCCGTATGACGATATGTGTAACGGGGGAAGCAGCTCTGTGATAATAGGAAAAGACGAATTCTTTTGGTCCTCAACCAATGATGAGGAGAGAACGAGTTTGCCCTTGCTGGACAATCTAGGATTCGATAGTTGGGTAAAGATTAAGTATGGACATGTGGATACGTTAACCAAAGAGAAGATTTGGAAAGAGTACATGGATCGAGAAAATTCAAACAATGAAAGTCTCAACAACACGAGTGAAATGACAATTGAGAATGACAAGGAGTTGGTTAGAGATGAAAAAGAAGAGTGCAAGCGCGTAATAGCGGAGAATCTGCTTGATGAAGAATGGTTCAAAGGTACTGCTTCTGATGATGATGACATTGAAGGGATCCTAGATTACCTCGAGTTGCAAGGTAATGAGGAGTTTACTGATCCCGACGACGAAGCTTACGAGCAAATGAGATGCAAACTCCTTGGGATTCCCTACAAGAGACCACCACCTATTATTGTCGAAAAATACGAATTCACTCGCTACCACTTGGGACCGGAGGAGAAATTTTGTAAAATCCGGAAAATCGAAACTAATGAATACCTCAGAACGGCTACGAATGTCGCATGGATGAGGCATAACTTGATGAAAGATATTGAAGAGGTCGGGGAAGTCCAAAGGCCCCCATAGAAGCCCCGCGGCTCTGAGTCTAACTTAAAGACTCGTAAATAAAGAAAAGTGCTCTTTCGGGAGACAACCCGAATTATCCCTTTCTTTTGTTTTATTTCCATTTCTGTAGGGTTTTGTGTTTTCTAAATATTTTTGCAGGAAACGAGGAACTAATTGCTGTTGCAGTTGCTGATCTGAACAAAGTTACGGCGTAACTCATCTTGGTGATTACGCCGTAACCAACCTTTTAGCAGCAGAATTCTTGACGCATTACCAATTACGGCGTAATACCATCTCAGTGGTTACGCCGTAACCACTCGCTTTGCAGCTTATGTCAGGTTTTGCCAGTTACGGCGTAACTACCCCAAAAGAGTTATGACGTAACTTTCCTCTGCTTTAATTCTTTCATTTTAAAACACAATAACCTTGTATTAGTATTTTAAATGAACTTTGTGGGTGTGTTCCCAGTAAACCCTCACGAGACTTCACTCGTCCACTTGGGACACCAAGTGGTTCAAAAGGCTTGTTGCATTCGCTAAATGCAACCGTGATTTCTATGAAAGTGAGTTAGGTTTGTTTTTTATTTTAGTTTTTTCATTTTTTCTTTTTAGAATTATGCTTGTCGGTAGTGTGATTTCAGGGATTTAAGTTTGTTCATGATACTTATATGAAGGCACGACTCTTTTTCGTGGGCCTTCCTTCTTTATGGAGCAAATTTCACGGAAGTTCTCGCTCTAATTCTACCTTTCTCTTCACCTTTATTTAATGCCTAGTACAAAAGGGACTTTGTACAATTCAAGTGGGGGGACGGGAGTAGAATTATCTCTTGAACGTTATTTCGCCCTCATTTTTCTAGTTTATTTTGAAAAATTATGCCATTTTTAAAATTTTGACATGTTTTTCTTAACCTAACTAGATTAGACCTTAGCCGAGCACATACAAACCTTAATATTATATGGTGAGATTAGCCGTATATGTTTCCAATATTTTACCCGAAATCCACCAAATTATGAGTGTGCCGGTAGCTTGTAAACTTTAAAACTTGACCTTTGCATCATTTCGAGACCATAGACGAGGTGTGTTGAGTTAGCTCGATGTATTTGGACTTTTCAGTTTTAGAAGACAATATTATAGGATTATCACCCAAACAGCCTACCATTGTGTGTCTATCGATTAGTCACATCGACTTCTCGACCCCCATGTGAAACCCTTTTGTTGCACTCATCTTTACTGCAAGATACCCCTATATACACCCTTCTGAGCCATTCCTTTCATTTTGTTAACCCGATATATTGTTTCGATAAACCTTAGCCTACCCTGTAGTCTTTATTTGTGATTGGGAAGTCATCATTTGCCTAAATTCAAGGTTCGAGTGGAAAGGATCGGAAATCACGCTTTCATCAACAACATTTCTGAAGATCATTGAAGACCCCCCGAATTCCCATTGTTCATCTCAAGTGGGGGGATATTATGTTATGTTATTATAGTTATGAAAAAAAAATGATTCGAAAAAAAAATGGTTGTTATGATTATGTAAAGTGCAATGTTATAAGCACTGTAGTATGAGCTTTATTGATTTAGTATCGAGGAGGCCACCTCGGTCACATTTGAAGATTGGAGTTGGTAGTTATGCCAACAGTTAGAGAAAAGGTAGTGTGCCCATCACGACGTCCTCTAATGACACATCTACCTTGCATTTCATGATCCGGTTTCTTGACTTCAAAGCTTGAACTTTGGGTGGACGGTAAGTGGTGATGACTTGGTTATAGATTTAGACTACCTGCCTGTTATTTTTACACCAATTATATATCCCATGTCGTATCCTACCATTTAGTCATGAAGCGTGTCTAGGTGATGCAGCGAGTAATCTTTGGTGTCTTGGCCATGGATTTGGTCATGTATCATTGATTTTGTCCACTTAGCCATGACATGTTAGTAATGACGAGTCTCCCCTTAACCTTTGTCGTGTCTACCCATATTGCCTTCGAGAATTGTTTAGCCCTTAACTCTAGTGGTGGAGATTTGTGTAACTGCCAAGCTTATGATAGAATACATGCTATGACTGTGCGATTGAGTGATCACCCTGAAATTGACACTTAGAATAGTTGAGAGATTTGAGTGTTTTGTTCCCCTTTCATGAGGTGTTCGGCATTGTTTTATTCTAGCATAAGGGATTTGTAAACTTATATTTTCCAGGTTATGGGAGATATCTTTTTAAGAATCTTTCTAATAAGGTCTACTTGAGGGCAAGTAGAGTTCAAGTGGGGAGATATTTGATAACATCAAATAGTCCTGAATATTAAGTGTCAATTTCCCCCGATAATTCTTGTAATTTATATCTTTTATATGGATTTACGCTTGTTTTCCATTGTTTTCCACTTTCAGGAAAATTACGAGCATTGGAGCTAAAGAGACACGGAACTGGAGAAATATCTAAAGATTTATCACATTATGCTATTTTGAAGAAAGTTATGGCGTAACTCGTCTCTCACATTACGCCGTAACTATTGCGTGACTCAGAAAACCATCTTATCATTAGGTTACGGCGTAACTCTTTCCTAAGGTTACGACGTAACTCTTCCCTAAGGTTACGACATAACTACATTAGGTCAAATGAGGTTCCACGTCGCTGATACTTACGCCGTAACTACTGAATCAACTACGACGTAACCGAGTTTATTGAAGACTACGGCGTAACCACTCATTAGGTTACGCCGTAACCAGTAGATCTAGTGCATTATTCGAAGAAATAGAAGGTTACGGCGTAACTCCTATATTGGTTACGTCGTAACCCAGATCTGGCCTATAAATACCCCACGAATTCCATCATTTCTATTCATTCCATTCCACACAAAACACTCTGAGAACGTGGGAAAAAGCTCCAGGCAGGTCTAGAGGATCATACGGAGCTGTCTCCAAGGGAGAAATCACTCCCCTACGATAAGCATTAACGTTTTATATTTCTTTTACTTTCAATTCATGTATTTCGTACATTTGAATATTGAATTGGTTTGCATGATTAATATGAGCGGCTAAGCACCTTTTGGTGCTAGCCTAGTTATGATTTCTTAATTGTTTTGTTTGCATTTACTTTACTTCCGTACAATTATTTCTAAGTGTATGCATGCATAGTTTATTGGTAGCCACCCTTGGTTCGGTAGTTTTGAATGGCGATAGAGGCCAATTGCCTAGGAGATATGACCAACTGACCCTAGGTGAGCGGATTGAGACGGGAAGGATAAGATATGACCAATTGACGACCCTTTCTACTTGTGCGATTTGACCAACTGATCACCTATCGTTTGGATGAACTTAAGAATTAGGGTGTGCGTGTCTAAGTTCATAACGGCCGGACATTCACTATTATAAATCTAGCATGTAGCGGTACTTAATGACTTGGCTTAGGGGACCAGGAACAACAGGACTTATGATGGTGCGCCTGATTTCTCCTGTGGTGGCATCTTTGCTGATAGGTTAGGGTGAATTGACCAAATGTTGTCCTCTCGAATTTGACCCCACCTGAAGTAATTGGAAGTAAGTAGATGTACACATAACTAGCTAGGAGGATTAACTAGGTTAGCACCACTTTCCTCTATTGATTTCCCTTTACCATTTATCTGCTTTTATTTGCTTTATTCTGTTTTAGTAGTTTAATTAATTAAATCCCTATCGAAACCATTATTAATTTGTGACACCTAGACTTAGTAATAATCCAACACACATAGCTCTTGGGACGACCTTGGCTTTACCGATTACTACACTACACACGACCGGGTACACTGCCCGTTAGTGCACTAGGGTAGAGCATAGGTATAACGAGACACTATAAATATTAAGACCTGGTCAGTAAAATTTGCATCAAGTTTTTGGGGCCGTTGCCGGGGACTGTGAGATTGAGTGATCACCCCGAAATTGCCACTTAGAATAGTTGAGAGATTTGAGTGTTTTGTTCTCTTTTCGTGAGGTGTTCGGCTTTGTTTTATTCTAGGATAAGGGATTTGTAAACTTATATTTTCTAGGTTATGGGAGATATCTTTTTAGGAATCTTTCTAATAAGGTCTACTTGAGGGCAAGTAGAGTTCAAGTGGGGGGATATTTGAGAACATCAAATAGTCCTGAATATTAAGTGTCAATTTCCCCCGATAATGTTTGTAATTTATATCATTTATATGGATTTACGCTTGTTTTCCATTGTTTTCCTCTTTCAGGTAAATTACGAGCATTGGAGCTAAAGAGACGCGGAACTGGAGAATTATCTAAAGATTTATCACAGTATGCTATTTTGAAGAAGTTATGGCGTAACTCGTCTCTCACATTACGCCGTAACTATTGCGTGACTCAGAAAACCAACTTATCATTAGGTTACGGCTTAACTCTTCCCAAAGGTTACGACGTAACAACATTAGGTCAAATGAGGTTCCACGCCGCTGCTACTTACGCCGTAACTACTGCATCTCTTACGACGTAACCGAGTTTATTGAACACTACGGCGTAACCACTCATTAGGTTACGCCGTAACCAGCAGATCTAGTGCATTATTTGAAGAAATAGAAGGTTACGGCGTAACTCCTATATTGGTTACGCCGTAACCCAGATCTGGCCTATAAATAACCCACGAATTCCAGCATTTCTATTCATTCCATTCCACACACAACACTCTGAGAACGTGGGAAAAAGCTCAAGGCAGGTCTAGAGGAGCATACAGAGCTGTCTCCAAGGGAGAAATCACTCCCCTATGATAAGCATTAGCGTTTTATATTTATTTTACTTTCAATTCGCGTATTTCGTACCTTTGAATATTGAATTGGTTTGCATGATTAATATGAGCGGCTAAGCACCTTTTGTTGCTAGCCTAGTTATAATTCCTTAATTTTTTTGTTTGCGCTTACTTTACTTCCGTACAATTATTTCTAAGCGTATGCATGCATAGTTTATTGGTAGCCACCCTTGGTTCGGTAGTTTTGAATGGCGATAGAGGCCAATTGCCTAGGAGATATGACCAACTGACCCTAGGTGAGCGGACTGAGACGGAAAGGGTAAGATATGACCAACTGATGACCCTTTCTACTTGTGCGATTTGACCAACTGATCACCTATCGTTTAGATGAACTTAAGAATTAGGGGTTGTGTGTCTAAGTTCCTAACGGCCGGGCATTCACTATTATAAATCAAGCATGTAGCGGTACTTAATGACTTGGCTTAGGGGACCAGGAACAACAGGACTTATGACAGTGTGCCTGATTTCTCCTGTGGTGGCATCTTTGCTGATAGGTTAGGGCGAATTGACCAAATGCTGTCCTCTAAAATTTGACCCCACCTGAAGTAATTGGAAGTAAGTAGACGTAGACATAACTAGCTAGGAGGATTAACTAGGTTAGCACCACTTTCCTCTATTGATTTACTTTTATCCATTTATATGCTTTTATTTGCTTTATTCAGTTTTAGTAGTTTAATTAATTAAATCCCTATCGAAACCATTATTAATCTGTGACACCTATACTTAGTAATAATCCAACACACATAGCTCTTGGGACGACCTTAGCTTTACCGATTACGACACTACTGATGTCTTCCATCGGGGTTTTAAATTTGTAACAACAATTACCGGTTAACTAGGAACACATTCGGGCAAGTATACCCTAGTCAAGTTGTAGTATAGGTTTTGGTAAATCAAGGTCGTCCCAAGAGACTCGGTTGCACTACAAGTGTCGTTTGTTTGTTTAAGCAAGTAACAAGTAACAAGTTGATGGTTATGATTGTCACGGATCAAACCAACAAGAAAAGCATTATAAGAATAAGTAACAAGTTGATGGTTATGATTGTCACGGATCAAACCAACAAGAAAAGCATTATAAGAACAAACACGTATCAAGGTCGTGGTTATGATTGTCACAGATCAAACCACTAAGAACAAGCACACAAAGAACATACATGTTTAGACAAATGATCACAAGGATATTAGGATGTTTAGTTTGGAAAACATATTATTAAAGATAATCTATATGAACTATAGAACCCATAATAATAATTTAGTATTTTATAAATCAACTATACATAAGCCTCAATCAAATGGTCATGTCATGAGCTTATGCCTAAATCAAAAACAACAAAGAATCCTTTCGGCCGTTTACTTTGATGTTATTAATCCGTGAAGTTTCATTTACTTGAAAGATAATGAGAACACATATTCAAAAGATTCCTTTCGGCCTTAATCCAAATTAAACTTTTACTTGTTATGTTTATTAATTCTCTTGCACAATCGTCACAAAGTACAAGACCAAAATCATTCGTCGACTAATGAATTGGAACTAACCATTGTTAAGAATACTTTCGTCTATTGAACTCAACAATGATCAACCAAAACAATAAACTAGAACAAGTTCCAATTCAACCAAATATGATGTTATCAACATATCCCAAACAAACACCACAATTATCCAAACATCCTTTTATCACTAGTTCTCATATGAAATAAACAAGTATAAAGAAAACACTCACAAGACAAGAACACATCACAAGAATCACATAATCAACACAACCAAAGAACCAAACATGAATCATAACATTCAACATCATAAAACTAACAAGGATTTACCCAAAGTAAGATTACATTAGGCAAGGGTGAAGGATTATAGCACTCCTTCAAGCCTCCAATCAACTACAACTTCTAACCAAGCATACTTCTGAAAATGACAGAGGTTTGTGGTCTTTTGGAAGAGATAGGTTGGTGGAAATTTGTCCTTAAGGGTGGAGGCTAGAATTACACACACAAAACTAACCAAAAATGGTCTTATTTATAGGTAGAAGTCACCCTTAGCCACCAAGTAAGTTTCTTGGGCACAAAGTATCATAAAGTAGCAGGTTTAGGAGTTATTAGGACCATATGATCGGACTTGAGGCTTAATGACACTTAATATTTCAATAAAAATAACTTTGAGAGGTCAACATGGAGTAACCGTTTCGGTTGGGCTCCAACCGATCCGGTTGCGACGTTTTGACAGAAAAGGTCAAAAGCCAAATTTGTAGATACTTCTCTTAGCTTTTCTTGGCCGCGAACGGGGGGTCAAACGGAGTCCGTATGCATAAGTTATGGCCAAAATGGTGAAGGTGTGTCGGGAACAACGAGTCTTCCAATATGTCTTCGTTTTCGCTTCTTTTCTTCATTTCTTTCTCGTTTCCCTTCTTGAACTTTATTCTTGAGTCTTTGGACCACTAACTTGATGACTTTATCTTCTCGAATATACTCCACAAGTCTTGCTTTTGACGGGAACTCTTCGTATTTGGAGAAATCTTCGTATTTTACTTCTTTTTCCGCCTTTTTCTCCAGTTTCCTGTTCTTGGCTACAAATGAACTAGCAAACGCACTTTTGTACGATTAAGCATCAAAAGCATATGATTATAGCCACATATCACACATAAAAGCACGGATAACGCTACTAAAAACATGAACAATTTGAGTGTTATCAAATTCCCCCACACTTAAACTTTGCTTGCCCTCAAGCAAATCTAAGAAAAGAAAAATTAAACCACATACCAAAATGACAAAACGAAAAGAAAATTAAAAATCAAAATATTTTTTAGGGTTTTTTTTTCATAACAAACATAAAAATAAGCGAAAAATGAGCGCAAACTCCCTCACACTTAAGGTTTTGCTTGCCCTCAAGCAAATCTAGAAATTAAGAAAAATAAATAACCCACATGGTGCATGAAATATGATTAGAAAAATGTGATGCAAATCTTCCAAGTACAAGTACGAGATAAGATTCATCATTTTAAGCTTTTAGAGGTGAAAAATCGAGATGTTTGACATTACCCCATGAATTTTCTCGCTTGATAACATGGCTAAGCACCTCACGAAAAAGGAACGGATGTATAATTCACTCAAGACTCAATTTATTTAGTGGTGGATAGTATTAAGGAATAGTACACTCATATTGCTCAGTCATGATCTAAATATTACCATAGGCTTGTACAAGAAACAAAACTTCACCGATGTGGTGTAAGCACCAAGTATAAACATCTAAAGAGGGCTTTTATTCGGGTTATAACGATTAGGCTTCTGGGTCAAGGGTATGGATAAGGCATGGGATTATAATATGAAATTAGTGTTAAAAGAAAAATAAGGATAAAGTCAAGTCTAATACCCATGTTGCTAGTTACCGAACAATCCGCAAACCCGTAAATGATTATAGTTACAATCTTCTCTTCACATATCGATCACCAAATATATAATATATATCACGTCTTAGCACAATGGTTAATCGATATCTCAAACACACTTCATCTTCCTTCATCTACATAATAATATAGCACATTGTCATCCCATATATTTTTTCTTTTCATTTTTTTTTTCGATGACTTATTCTCTTCTTTTCTTTTTTTCACTTTTTTTTATATCTCAACATACATCACATCTCCCCCGCACTTCGTATAAGCATACACCACAAAAATACAAATATGAAGTTGTACACCTTCATCTTCGTCGGAATGGCACACACGAATGGCAAAGTGCGTCTAACACATAATCATAAAAAACAATCCAACAACCAAGCAACTAGCAACCCACCATTTAGACTTTGACAAGGGTTAGGCTAAGGTTTAGAGTGTAAAATATTTTTGTATTTTTCTGGATTTAACAAAGAGAAAGGATGGCTCAGAGGGTGTAGCTAAGGGTATCTAGCGCTAAAGATGAGCGCTACAAATGGGTCCATGTGGCTGGTTAACTAACCGATGTGGATAGCTAATATATCATTTGATGTAAATGGAAGGCTATTTGGTTTTATTCCTAAGGGTGCCTCTTTATCACACGAATACACTTATATCACACGAATGTGATCTTACTGCGGTCTGGTAATGATTTACAAGCACAAGTTCTAGAATAAATAAAATCACCGGCACACTCATAGCAAAAAGATCCAAGCATAAAACATGTATGCTATAAGAAACAGGCTCAAATCCTCACAATTTAGTGGAAGGGCTATAAAATGTGCTAGCAGATGTCATCGATCCCAGAAAGGATTGCAATAATAAATGGGACACATCTCAAGTTTTTCAAAATTACCGATTTCACCAGTGGGTTGATCCAGTTATTCTAATGTATTAACCTATACGCGTGAAAACGACTAGATCACAAGGGCAAACAAGTTCACAAAATTTAAAATATTGGCCCAAAAATTTGGAAATTTAAAAGCTAGTTTCGTTATTCACAATAATATTTTCCCCCCCACACTTAAGTTAAGCATTATCCTCAATTTGCAAAATAAACTTCAAAGCATGTAAGATAGGGAAAATGAAATAATAAGTCCAAGAGAAACGAAACCTTCCGGGCCAAAGAAATCATGATCGAACTCCAAATGATAAGATGCTAAGCAAACGCTAGCATAAGTGTGTGAGATCAATCGATTTCTCTTTCAACCAAACATGTCCAATCAAGAGTGTAAGGTTCACGATCCAACCAATCCTTCCTCCAAGAGTTTATTCAATCTGCAAAAATAAACTAAACTACAAAAACGCGTAAAATCCTAAACTCACTTTCGTAGGCATCACGGTTGCATTTAGCGTATGCAACAAGCCTTTAAACCCCTCGGTGGCCCGAGTGGACGAGTTATAGTCTCGTGAGGGTTTCCAGTGAACATACCCACAACGTTCAAAACATTTTATTTAAAAACATGTACTTATTTATTTACAATGTACCAAATTAGCAAAAGTTAAAATGGAAAAACCAAATAAAAAAAAATGATATTCTTGCAAAAACAAAAAGACATTTAAACTTGTATTATCTAAACACAAACACACAAAAACAAAAAAATGAAAACTGATTTTTTTTTAACAGATTACTCCAGCCGATCCGGTTACGGGTTGTGACCGATTGGTTGGGGACGAACCAAATGAGATCAACCTTCCAACCGAACCGGTTACGGGGGGGGGGGGGTAACCGATCGGTTGGAGGAGTTTTTCTATTTTTTTTTTTTTTTTTTTTTTTTTAACACAAGTTTTATTTCGAACCTTTATTGATAAAATAAAACACGAACGAAGAAGGTTACGAACACTAAAATAAACACAAGTAAATAAAACACATAAACACACATATATACAAGAACGCCAAATACATAAAACAAAACAAAACTTAGAACATAAATAAACACAAAATCACGATCACAGAAAAATGACAATCACATGGATGCAAGCATACACAATTAGTCACGTAAAACAAATCAAACATGATAATCTAAACAAGATAGTCTTATTTAAAATTAATACGAAACTAACATAGATAATAATAACACAAACAAAAAGAAACACAAACATGCAAGAGATCACATAACATAAAAAAAAACACAAACACACGAAACAAGAAACACACGAACTAATTTTTTTTTGAACAGATCACTCCAACCGGATCGGTTACGGGCAGTGACCGATCGGTTGTAAGTGATTTTTTTTTTAGATACGACTCGTAAGTGACTTTGAAAAATATTTACCAAGAGCTCTAACCGTTTCGGTTGGGATTCCAACCGATTCAGTTAGAGTTATTTGGGTGGTTTTGGGGTGGTTTTTTCGCAAACGATTTTGAGCACACTTTGAAAGCAAACTTTGAAATGAGCATTTTTAGCAAACATGAGACGAAATCCCAACATCAAAAACTTAATTTTGATGCCAAGATCATTTTAGCAATTTTGAGAAATGAGATTTTTGAAAGTAAACGCAAGGGAGCAATTAAGCAAACATCATGAGCAAACATCAAGAGCAATCAAACAAGAGCAAAGAAACAATCATTCATGAGCAAGATCAATATATCATTCGAACAAACAAGTAAACAAACAAAAGAATGCAAAACCAAATCCCCGGCAGCGGCGCCAAAAACTTGATGTCTTCCATCGGGGTTTTAAATTTGTAACAAGAATTACCGGTTAACTAGGAACACATTCGGGCAAGTATACCCTAGTCAAGTTGTAGTATAGGTTTTGGTAAATCAAGGTCGTCCCAAGACTCTTGGTTGCACTACAAGTGTCGTTTGTTTGTTTAAGCAAGTAACAAGTAACAAGTTGATGGTTATGATTATCACGGATCAAACCAACAAGAAAAGCATTATAAGAACAAGTAACAAGTTGATGGTTATGATTGTCACGGATCAAACCAACAAGAAAAGCATTATAAGAACAAACACGTATCAAGGTCGTGGTTATGATTGTCACGGATCAAACCACTAAGACAAAGCGCACAAAGAACATACATATTTAGACAAATGATCACAAGGATATTAGGATGTTTAGTTTGGAAAATATATTATTAAACATAATCTATATGAACTATAGAACCCATAATAATAGTTTAGTATTTTATAAATCAAATATACATAAGCCTCAATCAAATGGTCATGTCATGAGCTTATGCCTAAATCAACAATAACAAAGAATCCTTTCGGCCGTTTACTTTGATGTTATTAATCCGTGAAGTTTCATTTACTTGAAAGATAATGAGAACACATATTCAAAAGATTCCTTTTGGCCTTAATCCAAATTACACTTTTACTTGTTATGTTTATTAATTCTCTTGCACAATCGTCACAAAGTACAAGACCAAAATCATTCATCGACTAATGAATTGGAACTAATCATTGTTAAGAATACTTTCGTCCATTGAACTCAACAATGATCAACCAAAACAATAAACTAGAACAAGTTCCAATTCAACCAAATATGATGTTATCAACATATTCCAAACAAACACCACAATTATCCAAACATCCTTTTATCACTAGTTCTCATATGAAATAAACAAGTATAAAGACAACATTCACAAGACAAGAACACATCACAAGAATCACATAATCAACACAACCAAAGAACCAAACATGAATCATAACATTCACCATCATAAAAGTAACAAGGATTTACCCAAAGTAAGATTACATTATGCAAGGGTGAATGATTATAGCACTCCTTCAAGCCTCCAATCAACTATAACTTCTAACCAAGCATACTTCTGGAAATGGCAGAGGTTTGTGGTCTTTTGGGAGAGATAGGTTGGTGGAAATTCGTCCTTAAGAGTGGAGGATAGAATTACACACACAAAACTAACCAAAAATGGTCTCATTTATAGGTAGAAGTCACCCTTAGCCACCAACTAAGTTTCTTGGGCACAAAGTGTCATAAAGTAGCAGTTTTAGGAGTTATTAGGACCATATGATCGGACTTGAGGCTTAATGACACTTAATATTGCATTAAAAATAACTTGGAGAGGTCAGCATGGAGTAACCGTTTCGGTTGGGCTCCAACCGATCCAGTTGCCAAATTTTGACAGAAAAGTTCAAAAGCCAAATTTGTATATATTTCTCTTAGCTTTCCGTGGCCGTGAACGGGGGGTCAAACGGAGTCCGTATGCAAAAGTTATGGCCAAAATGGTGAAGGTGTGTCGGGAACAACGAGTCTTCCAATATGTGTTCGTTTTCGCTTCTTTTTTTCATTTCTTTCTCGTTTCCCTTCTTGAACTTTATTCTTGAGTCTTTGGACCACTAACTTGATGACTTTATTTTCTCGAATATACTCCACAAGTCTTGCTTTTGACGGGAACTCTTCGTATTTGGAGAAATCTTCGTATTTTACTTCTTTTTCCGCCTTTTTCTCCAGTTTCCTGTACTTGGCTACAAATGAACTAGCAAACGCACTTTTGTACGATTAAGCATCAAAATCTTATGATTATATCCAAATATCACACATAAAAGCATGGATAACGCTACTAAAAACATGCACAATTTGAGCGTTATCAACTACACACGACCGGGTACACTGCCCGTTAGTGCACTAGGGTAGACCATAGGTATAACGAGACACTATAAATATTAAGACCTGGTCATTAAAACCTGCATCACTAATGCTAACCAACTCTGCAACAGTACCAGAAATCTATATCCATCAATTCTGGCACACGATGGAGAAGATTGATGGTCAGGATGCTGTCAAAGTGACTCTCAACAACAAGGAAGTGACAGTCACGGTAACGGATCTTCGGACAATTCTTATTCTACCAGCCATTCAGTCTGCTTATTATGTGTCAACTCCTACTGAAGAGGCAATAATGCAGTTCATGGTCGACAATGATTATGATGAAGCTGCTGGAATCATCACCAAACACTCCACTATTGATCTAAAGAACATCCCTCAGCCCTGGAGGACACTTTACATCATGATCGCCAAATCTGTATCTGGCAGAGATAGCGGTCATGAACATCCTAAACTCATGCACCTTCAAACTTTCTGGGGAATGGTCAACAAGCAACACATTGACTTCGCAAGTTTGATATGGGAAGATATGATGCAGCATCTCAGGAAGCCTGGGTCAAAGATTCCCTTTATCAGATACACAAAGTTGTTGATCCAAAACATTCTCGGGCATAATCTAGACATCCCAATGAGAATAAATGACCCCAAGACTCACTCAGTGTTATATGAGCCAACTTTGAACATTGTCAGATTTAAGGACTCGTCAACACGAAAAAAAGTGCAGAGTTACTTGACTGCCTACTCACTGATACAATCAAGGGTCTTCCTTCGTATCTTTGTTACCAAGAAGCAGTGAGAGCAGGCAAAATCGGGTTTATGGATGAAAAGACTTCTGCAGTGCCGACTAAAAGGACTAGAAGAGCAGGTAGCACTGGAAGCGCGGGTACCACAACTAAGTACAAGAAAAGACACCCATCCCATAAAAGGAAAGTCCCCGGTCAGATCGTTCGTCCACAAGTTAAATCAGAACCAATTCCAGAGGACGACGACTCTGAAACTGAGTCTGAAGAGGTGGTTTACTACTCAGAAACACCAACAGAGGATACATCCTCACCAATTTCAGAAGACAAACCACCAAGTCCCTCATCAGACAAGGGGAAGAAGCCGGTGACAGAAGAAGATGAAGAAGATTCTGATGCAGAGAATGATCCTATGGATGAAGAAAGAGATCACCAGAAGACTCTGAAGCATCTAAGGTTGCAGCAAGCTGCAAACGACTTTGAATCTCTGTTGGAATCACTCCTAAACTATAATTCAAGTGTTAGTAATTAATATGTAATAGTTAGCTTAATTATGGCTTTTATGTTAGTAATCAAGGCTAGGCTCATGTAGAAAGCCCATGAGCCTATGCCAAAGCCCATTATGGGAAAGGAAGGGAACTTGCATGTTGCCCTAGTTCCTTCCTATATATACCCATGTAAACCTTCATTTGAAGGTTGGTTGTTCATTTCATATCAATACTCACGCATAACTTTTCTTAGTATCTTACGCGTATTGTTTGTGTCGTGTTCAGCCGATCACCTTTGTCTATATTTCTTCTATTAATGCTTGTGTTACAAATATGGGAACCTAACAGCGGTATCAATCGCCAAATAGTTGGGTAAAACGATTTTGTTTTTGAAGTTTTTGGTTATACGCGTAAAGTTCGGTACTCAAACTTTCATACGCATAAAAACTCGTCTTTTTTCACTTTCAAATCCAAGATTCTTGTACTTTCAAGGTTATTAGGTGTTAAAGTTTAAGTTTTTGGCAAAAAGTTTCAAACTTTACGTGTATTTTATTGTTTTTACGCTTGGTTTTAGTCGTGTGTTCATTCATACGCGTAAGGTGAATACGTGTTTTGGATCATCAAGTTTCACACTTTTGTGTTATTTTGGTGATATTAAAGCTGTTTCATCACAAAAATCGGGTTTAGAAACACTTTTGTGCAGAAATCAAAGTTTTGAAAGATTTTGACAAATCTTATGCATAAGAAAACCCTAATCTTACGCGTAAGGTTTCCTTGGTTTGATCTTCAGTGTTCTTGGTTTACTCAGTGTTTTCTTGCTTGGATAAGCCTGAAAACACTTTGACTTTGGATATTTTTTGCACTGGAATAAGTGTAAAGGATTTTTGGGCAAAACCCTAGTTTTACGCCTAAGCTAAAACTTACGCGTAGAATCTTTACGCCTAAGCCTTGTATTACGCCTAAGCCTTGTCTTACGCATAAGCAATTCTTACGCATAAGCAATTCTTACGCATAACCATTCTACTCCTAAGCTTTTGGATTACGCATAAGCTAAGGTCTCCTTAACCCTACGCGTAAGATCTCTTCTTACACGTAACTTGGTGTTTTTACGCATAAGGTTTTCTTTGCCTAAGCTTGGTTTCTACACATAAGGACTCTTCATCAACAAAGTTTCATTCGACTACAAAGATCTATTTTACAACACAAATTTTCAAGATGTCTCAACCACCATACTCTAACTACTTCCCTCATGTGTATCCTCAACAAGTACAACAACAACTCTTTTAACTACAACATCAATTCCCTCAAGGAGCAATTCAACCATAAATGATTTAACCACCACCTAGTCTTCAAGTACAACCTTACACAAACTTTAACAATCAACATCCATCCAGGAATACTATGAAGGAACCGTCTTGGTTTACAAGGATGTGTGAAGCTTTAAGTAGCCAACAATCCATTCATGAGGCTGGATCACTTGATAGACCTCCAATGCTCACTCCCGGAAACTACGATCAATGGGTGATTAGGTTCTTTAGGTTTTGTGATCTAAAGAAGCCACACGGAAAGTTATTAAAGAAGGTCATCCTGGAAGGTTCGTTTCAAATGCCTACTGTCGTTACACCCGGAGATCCAAATGCTAATCCACCAAGAGGTAATGTCACCAACATTGCAAGTCTTACTGACCTCACTACTGATGAACTTCTACATTTTGAAGCCGACGAGCTAGCAATGCAATACATCCTTTTGGGATTACCCAATCCGATCCTTCAAAGTGTTGATGCTCAAAAGACTGCTAAAGCAATGTGGGAACATATTCATCTTCTCATGGAAGGCACTGAACTCAATCAAGAAGATATGGAATCCAAAATCTACTTGGCTTATGAAAACTTTATAATTGAACCAGGAGAGACATTAGAGTCATATCATCATCGATTCTCAGACATCATCAATGACTTGGAAAAACATAACATCATTATGCCAAGGATTGCAGTCAACACTAAGTTCCTAAGTAGTCTTGGTCCTAATTGGGAAAACTATGTCATTTTCATCCGTCAAGCAAAGAATCTTCATCATGCTACATATGGATTGTTGTACGACTATTTGAAGCCCCACCAAAAATAAGTTGACAAAGAAAGGCTTATCCGTGGACTCCCTGTCACACCTTCACTTCCGGATAATCAACAACTAGCTTTGTGGGCTCAAGCTTGTTATCCTCAATTCCTGACATTACAAACTGTATTCACAAATCCTCCACAACCCGCTGCTCAACCATCTGCTACTATAACACCTTATGATAAGTCACAACACCAATCTCAAGAAACTTAATTGGTACCATACAACAACAAAAATGATCAAGCACTTTACAGTGAATCTAATGAGGATACAGAAGCTTTAGATGCATTGCAGCAAGAATTTGTCATTATTGCTAGAGCCTTCGGCCGATACTCCAACAAATCCAACAATCACATTCGTACCTCATCAAACACAAGGAATCAGGCTGTTGTTAACAATGGACGTGTTGAAGTTCAGAATCGAGGTAATGTTCATCAGATGGGCGGTGGTCAAGGATTTAACCCAATGGGAAGGAATACCATGGGTGCTCCACAACAACAAAGAGCTCAAGTGGTTGAACAAGGTAATGCTCAAAATGGAATTTGTTAGGTCACTAAGTTTACAACACAAGCATCAATAGAAAGAATAGAGAAGAGATTGAGAGGCGGATGAACAATACACACACAAACACACACGATATAAAGAAGACAGTTACGCGTAGAGAATGAAAGTGAGTGAAATTGAACAACCAACCCTCAAGTGAGGGTTATTACAAGGTATTTATAGGAGGGAAGCTAGGGCAACACTCCTACTTCCCATCCTTTTCTTTATGGGCATGGGCATAGGCTTATGGGCCTTCTACATAAGCCTAAGGCTAATTACTAACATAAAGGCCATATTAAGCTAACTATTACATATGAATCACTAACACTTGATTTAGGTTTAGGAGTGATTCCAACAATCTCCCCCTAAGTGTTGGTGATGAATGAATATGAACGGTTAAGGTGCAGATGTAATAGTAGCTTTGACGTCTTCTGACATTCTTCTTTCTTGTGAGAAGAATTTCCTTGATTCGAACAATCTCCCCAGTGTAGAGAAATTGTTTTCTTTAAACAGTTCTTTGATCATTGTTCTTTGTGATGGTAGTGATAGTATGTTGTTGTTGTCTGCATCAAGTCTGCCTCAGGTCTGCTTCGCTGCTCCAGTGTCTCCACGTCATTCTTCAACATGCTCACATGCTCTTTGACGTTGGATTTCAGTACTGATGAAGTTCTTTAAGTCTTTAAACTTTGTAGATTCTTTGATTTGATGAAGAATCATTCTGACTTTTGTGTTGCCTTTAGATAGAACTTCCATTAGTGATGATGTTGGCATGAGCATGTGAAGATTCTGCACGATCGTTCCGCTCCAGAGCTTCCATAGGAAGAAAACATGAAAACGGTTAGTAATAAGAGGATTCCGGCACTTACAAGTTTGAACTTTGAGAGTGTTAACAGCATAGTGTGAAAACACAACTCTAATTCTCATAAAGGACATTCCTGAACTGGAGTCCCACAAGTGAGATAACACGATGTACCAAAGTACATCTACAGTTCAGATGAGTCGCTGAGGTACACCGAAGCATCACCTCACGACTGTAGACCATTTGAGACACATTAAGCGTAATCCACGGGGAGTTACCGAAGTGACCTGCTGTCAGGGCTGTTTGATGTTGACCATGGCAGGAGTTTCCATTCAATCACTAAGGATCACAATTGTGAACCTCTCATAAATGTTCTCGACAGATTGCTAAGATCTGTGAAGGACTCGATAACGTACCGCTGATGTTCTTATTGTTGAACACCAGGTGATGAAATGTCAAGTGTACCTAAGAGATCTTTTGATGAATCTCGTGGCTCTAGACTCAATAGTGCGTTTTGGTTTTCCTGAGCGGAGACTAGGGAGAGGGTCTCCTTCTTCAATATCAGCAATCTCTAAGAGAAAGCCGATAGATTATGTAGGGTTCCCTGTGAGAATGAAACAAGCTTCTGTTGAGAGAAACTTGAGTGGCTAAGAATGTTTAGTGCATGCATCACTGGGTCCATGACGACTTTTAATCTTCAATACCGGCGTCATCAAGTGACAACCAGTAGCATATGAATTGAACCCGGTGTCTGCCCTAAGTTGAATAATTTGGAGGGCTATTTCTTTTCACCCTTTTCTTTGCATTTCTTTTTAATTCTTCAACTCCTTCTTTGTCCAATTCTCATTTTCTCCTTTTTACAATCATACCTAAGGACTTCTAATTCTAACTATTGGTAGTGTCCTTGGGTAGATCCCTCCGGCTCTGGCGGATCATAGGACGGTCATTCCTAACCTTAATCGCCTTATAACTCCATTGCCATAAAACCATTTTTCATGAAAATCTCTCAAAGTGTTTGTGAATGAAAAACATGTTTGAACACTTCAAGAGTTTTAGATTTTCAGAAATACTCCCCCTCCACATGTGCTTAAGAGTTTTTACGAAAATCTGCACAGTGAGGGAAGAGTTCGCACTTTTTGAATTGATCGACTCAAGATACAATTCCTTGCAAGACACGATTACGTTGCATAGTTAAAGAGATACATTGTCAGCTTTTAGGTGACAACTAGCTCTAATAACTACCTTGAAGATGTGGACAACCCCGAAAGGTTGTCAAACCCGTCACAGTTCATGTCTATCAAGAGCTTCTCGAATAGGTAAAATTTACTTGGATAAGTCTTGGAAGACAAATCTTTTCAATGTAAGACAGTTTAGATCCCGTCAATTCATGGGTTGAAGTCTTTTCACACGATGATTCAATAGCAGTATCACAACATATTTCTTATCACATAAATTTTCTCCCCCTCAAAAATGGCATATGAATGTTATTTTTGAAGAAAGGTTGATAATAAATATGACCATTTTGAGTGTTATGGGAAGATGACCACTGTGAAAAATTTGTGAACAAAGTTTATAAGTCAAATACTCCCCCTCAACAAGTGATATAAACGGTTGAGGTTTTGAAAATCATAAGGGGAAGTACTTGTTCTTTTGAGCAAAACCTTTGAAAAATGAAAGGTTTGATAGGTTTTACTCAAAAGTAAGAAGCTTTCGCTCCTTTTATAAGGATTGTGGCACTGAAGCGTACCACAGGGTCCTTTCTTGACAAGAACGGGTTGTACACTGATATGTGTGCACAAGCCATAGTCATAATTAAATCACACATCCAAAATATTATGAAATAGAAGCAGTTCAATGGGTACCAGGAAGTCCATTAATTTTGCCAGGAATGCGAACAGGGCATTGATAGCCGGCGAGAGTAATCCTGGGATGACCACCTACAAAGCTCTCCAGAGTTCTGAACTGGTCCCTTCGATACAACCTTTCATCAATCATGGTGATGATCCTCTTCACATCCCTTCTGTCATGATAATTCCATCGCTTTGGAGACCCAATGCCTTCATGTATCACCTTCAACCGATAAGCCAAGCCATCCCTAACCTTCTTCAATGTGTGATCCCCAAACTTGTGAAGATCTCTACACGCCATCAAGCAATTTCGTTGAAGTTCACTGCGATAAACGACGCCGAATGGTTTGCTGACGAGGGTGTATTGTGAAAGCTGGTTGATGTCGGGAAGATCTAGCTGAGGTGGAGTGAAGTTGACACGGGTCTGATATAATTCAACTGCAAGCTGGAGATCTTCTACACGTTCTTTGATTACTATTCTTCTGATGAAGATAAGCAAGGACTTGATGTATTCACGTTGCACTTAAGTCGAGAATTGTCTCATGCGACCCTGTACTTTGGCAAGGTACATGTCTTCAATGTCGTTGATAGACAAATTCTCAAAGTCTGCTTCAGAGAATGCATAATCCCTTTCGTCTTGCCTTTTGACCACGATATTCCGTAGGAAAGTGTAGTCCCATTTAGACGAAAGATCAACATGTATAATGGCCACGATTGCTTTAGTACTAAACACTTCATGTTGAGACTTCTGAACCTGGCAGCTTCTGTAGTAGATTCGACGGCGTTCTGGCCAATGGTGAATCCCATACAATGCATCACGGTCATATACTTCCACATTGTTGGAGAACATGTGGTTAGCCCTTTCCTCGATGGCTATGCAGTTAGAGTATATGGCTGCCGGGAATGGAAGTGTCAGAGATGTAGCGTATTTCCTTGAACCATCGCCACCGTGTAGATCCAAGTCTTTGTTGAAGAAATATCGGAATGGAATCCTAGGCTG
Organism: Chrysanthemum seticuspe; assembly: GCA_019973895.1. Taxonomy (NCBI): domain Eukaryota; kingdom Viridiplantae; phylum Streptophyta; class Magnoliopsida; order Asterales; family Asteraceae; genus Chrysanthemum; species Chrysanthemum seticuspe. The sequence continues at coordinate 274,403,442 of BPTQ01000006.1, read as the reverse complement.
ATCTGGTTGGCCAATTGTTGGTAGAGGTTTAGACCAGTCGGTGTAATATGGAGGGTTGTCCCGTTTGGTGAAGTCGATGTTTGCTTCGGGGTTGAGCCAATCCATGTTGTTAGACATAGCTCGTGCTATATTATCAAGGTGATACTCAACTTCAATAGCACTTTCCGAGCTGTCTTTGAGCAGTTGAAATGCTTCATTCTTGATGCGCTTCAACTCGGATTTCGTCATCTTTTTCACACGGAATTTCTCTTGCAAGAACTTAGCATGCTCCAATGTACTACCGTCTTCCAGATCTGGACCTTCAGGTGGATAGGGAGTAGAATTAACGAGTGTAGAAAACCAGTCGTATTCATCGGTGTCATCTTCATCTAGCCATGATACGACGTCAGCCTTAGGCGCCTTCTTCTTCTTTTTCTTAGGCCTGGATGAGGATTCTGGTTTCTTAACTTTGTCGAGAGAGGTGGGTTGTTGTTGGGGCTCATGGAATTCCTCATCGTCACCACCCGTATACTCAAAGTGATCACCGGTTTTCTGAGTCTGGGGTGGTAACTCAGAAGAATCCTGAGGTTTTTCAGTAGAAGAGCGAGGAGGAGACCTTTGTTGTGTTGGAGTCCGTTGGGATGGAGGTTGCATAGAAGATGATTCACCAGACTTCTTCGGGCGTTTAGGCTCGTCATTCTTATCCTGATCTTTATCTTCATCGTCGCGTGGACGCTTAGGCCTTTCAGCTTCTTCTCTGCATGCTGATTTTAGTTGGTATTCCAGCAATGCTTCAAACAATTTACCTTCGTAGGAGGCAAATGTTGCAGATCATTTCGACATTTGAGCTACCAGCCGGTTAACCAATTCAGCATCTGAGAAGATTATGGGATCAACTGGATTGATGTTCACATGCATTGGAGTTGATTTCATAGTCTGTTTGGCCAGGTGTAAGAGATTCGGATAGAGTTGTTTGGTGAACAACTCCTTAGTAACTCCAGGAACGATGTCAAGAAGGTACTTGTGAGTGTATCCTTTGATCATCTCGTCCATTTTCCCTTGAAGATCATCTTTCATGAGATTCTGGACATACTCCTTTTCAACTTTCATCTCGTCATTCATGTCATGAAGGTACTGTACCTGATCAGCGAAGAAATTCATTTTCTTGTAGGGCACGTCTTTCTTTCTGACCTGTTTGACAGCTTTAACGATTCGTGTCTTAGCTTGAGAGATCCAAGATGTAGTTGGCTTCTTCACTGATTTGGATGTTGATTTGGTTGATCTTTTTTATGGTGGTGGTGAGGAATGAGAAGATGAATCCGATGATGATGAGATGTGAGGAGACTCCAGGTCCTTCGGTGGTTCAGAAGTTTACTTCTTTGAGCGTGTAGGACTATCCAGAAGAAACATATCATAATCAACATCTTTATCTTTCTCGAACTTTTCAGTTTCTGGTTCTTCAATGTCATACTCAATAGAATCTTCTACGCGCTTTTGTTGTTGCTCCAAAGTGGTGGCACCAGTTCCCTTATCGGTTCGATTAACCACATCAGGATCTGGTGTAGGTTGAACTCCACCACTTGACCCTCCGGGGCCATCCATTTGATCCTTAGCAAATTCTTTCGCAACGTGTTGGAGTCTAACGAATTTAAACTTCCTCCTATAATCAGTTTCCAGTGGCTCTTCTTCTAAGCTTTCCTCTTCAGGCTCAATAACTGGAGTCTTCCCTTTGCTTATATCTGCTGGTGGACAGGGAGGTTTTGCTACTGAAGGAGGTACTTCGGTTGCAGATTCAGAGTAGAAGACCTCTTTGTCTGATTGTGTATCTTCAGAGCTTTCGTCCACTAGCTTTCTTGGCGGTTCAGGCTTTGGCACGGGAATGGGTACAACTTCCTTAGAAGGAACAGTCCTTTTTCGTGGAGGATTCCTCTTGGGGAACTTCCTCTGACTCTCAGTGCTTGCAGCACTCCCTGTACTCCCTCTTCTGGTTTTCCTTGTAGGTGTACCAGAAGATTTATCATCAAGAAAACCAACTTTGTTCTCTTTCACAACTACCAAATATCTTTTATAAGAGTAGAGCTGTTTAAGTTCATCTGAGAGAAGGAGATCTGGCAACACAGCACCTTGTTTCTTCGTTGTTGATTCCTTGAATCTGACAGTTAGAGTAGGTTCAGACAACATGTCGTGATTGTCGGGGTCATTGAGTCTCTTGGGGATATCAGAATTGAGTCCAAGAGCTCTTTGGATCAACAGTTTTGTGTATCTAATATAAGGAATCTTTGAGCCAAGCTTTTTGAGGAAGGTCATCATGTCATCCCATATCAGAGTTTAAATTTCGATGTGTTTCATGTTGATTAGAGCCCAAAAAATTTGCAGTTCCACGAGCTTGGGATGCTCATAGCCGCTGTCACGACCAGAAACGGATTTTGTGATGATGATATAAAGGGTTCTCCAAGGCTGAGGAATGTTCTTAAGATCCACGTGAGAATGCTTATTAATAACCCCTGAAGCTTCATCATACCCAATATCAATAAAAAAATTGCAGAACAGTCTCTTCAGTAGGTGCAGCAGAGTATTCAGTTGGTATGATGTCAGGAATGAGGAGAACGGCCCGTAAGTTTGCAGGAGTGATGGTGATTTGCTTGTGATTGAGCATCACCATCACAGCATTTTGACCTTTGATCATCTGCATTGTATTCCAGAATTGTTGTATGTAGATCTCCGGAACAGTGGCAGAGTTGGTGAGCATGTTCTGATAGGGATGATTCTTCAGAATATCCACTGCAATGAGACAAGAAGATTCCGATCAGGTGAGAGTTTCAAAGTCAACTCTGAGATTGTTCTTTCCAATCTTCATTGGATAGCCATGCGGGAAAATATCAGCAATGGTGAGAACGTTTGGTGCATCCACATTCATTTGAGCTTCCATGTCGTGATCTGAAACACATTTAGCCAAAAGAACCAACATATCGAAAGACATAATGTTAGTCAACAGAGGGTTTTATTGTCTAATTATTGAATGCTATGTCTATGATTGTTACGAGTCCAAAGTCACTTGTTTTTCCAATAGTCTAATGACGTCGTGATAAGTTTCGTGAGTTAGTTAACTTTAAGTTTTAAAGTTTATGTTATCACATATTTTTCACAACACATTACACATTTAAGCTTATTAGTGACAATATTGGTTTCGTGACGTTATGATTTATTTATTTACAAGTTTGCACGCGTAACAATTCATAATGAAGGTTTGATCAAGGCTTAGGCGTAGAAATGGTAGCTTATGCGTAAACAGGAGAGGTATACGCGTAGACGCAAGATTATCCGTAGGATCCTTACTTACGCGTAAGAAATATTATGCGTAGGAAAAGGGGACCTTATGCGTAAAGCTTACGCGTAGGCGTATATAAAACCTTACGCGTAAGGCTTACTCGTAAGAGTAGACCTTATGCGTAGAGGTCACTGTTTACGCATATCCTTCACAGGATACGCGTAGTCCCTTTGTAGAACCTTACGCGTAAACGCTACGCGTAAGATTTCTCTTACGCATAACATGCTACGCGTAAGGTGATCCTAATGCGTAGATGGTTAACAACCTTGATTCTGATTTTTACGAGTAGCAAACCTGAAATAAATTCATCACAGCATCAATATTAACACCCACATTCATTGTATAACAGATTTACTCACAAATACTCAATCAAACAGTTACGCGTAAAGAACCTTATGCGTAAACCAAAACCCTAATAGTTCAAAGATTACGCGTAAGATTTTTAGCCACAGGAATTACACCAAATTTTTTCTGGTGGTTTTTAGATGTCATGTGAATGTAATAACCAAGTTTTAACATCAAACTCTCAATGAATCAAAAATACCCAAACGCGAAGAACATTAAACCCTAATTTCTAATTTACAATCAATTAGTGTTTCTGGGTTGTTTTAAAGCCTGGATATCATCAATTCACCATGATAACAACATGACACAACAATCTTTTTGACCAAAAACATTCACATTTTAAAATACCCAAACCCATGCATAAACCCTAATTCCTCAAAACGATCAATACGTGATTCTGGGTGTGTTTTGAGTGTAAGAATGGTATTAGTGATGTAAAAGAAACGTTTTGACACAATCCTTTTAACCTCAAACACTTAAACAAGATTATGTGTTCTAACACTTACGCGTAAAACACAAAAATCATTAAATCTAAAGTTTTAACCGTTGGATTCGCGTGAAATTCAAAACCATTGTTTAAAAACTTGTTAAGAACACAAAATCACTTACAAATTGAAGATCAGATAACCGGATTTGAAGAAAGATTTTTATGCGTAGGATTTGTTTGGTATGAGTAATAAATGTGAAGATTAGGTTAGGTGGAGGAGTTTTATTAAAATGACTTTAAGCTTTTGGCAGTTTTAGTCCCTCCACCTTTTCCATTTTCATCCAAAGCCTTTTAACTTCCATTTTGGTTACCAAACGAAAGATATTTGGAAATAACTTTGACGACACTCCCCTTCAACTTAAGAAATAATGAAAGGTTAAATATTTAAGTCCGAGGAGTGTCAGAAAACCAGAAATGTGACCACCATTATTAAAGAATCAACCGGGATAAGGTAACATGCAAGTACACGGATGTTTTGAAACAGTTAAGTATTTATTTTCTCCCCATCAACACTTGATCGGAAAAATACTGAATTTTGAAAGATTAGAGTGTTGACGGAAGAAATGTACTTGCCATGTTGAAAGAAAAATAGATAGAAGAATATTTTTGTTGTTTTATCAGGTTTTATATTTTTGTATTTTGTTTTTGAAAAATATTTACAAAAGAGATTTTGGTGTTTGACTGGTTTTTAAGACTGTTTTAAGAGTTCATCCAATTCCTCTTGAGTCAAACACCGCATACCAATCTGGTGGACCAACTCATTAAACCTAGCGGGAAACAAGGCTTTGGTGAGTAGATCTGCCAATTGGTATTCTGTACCCACGAAGTATAATTCACCTGTACCCTGTTCCACATGGTCCTTGATGAAATGATAACGAAGATCGATGTGCTTTGATTTCGAATGCTGAACTGAGTTGCACGAGATCGCAATAGCACTCCGATTGTCGCAGTACATCGGGATTCTGTCAAATACGTAACCATAGTCTTTGAGTTGTGTTCTCATCCAGATGACTTGAGCACAACACGCCGACATGGCTACATATTCTGCTTCGGTTGATGACAGAGATGTACAATCCTGCTTCTTCGATTGCCAGGACACCAGTTTATCACCAAGAAATTGTAGTGCTCCTGAAGTACTTTTCTGTGAATCTAAACATCCTGCGTGATCAGCATTTGAAAAAGCGATTAGTTCAAAACCAGAATCCTCCGGATACCAGATCCCTAAGTTAATGGTTCCCTTGATGTATCGGAGGATTCTTTTAGCCTTAGAGAGGTGGGTTTCAGTTGGTCTTGACTGATAACGGGAGCAAAGATAAACGGCAAAGACAATGTCAGGTCTGCTAGCTGTTAGATACATGAGAGACCCAATAATACTTCGGTATTTTGTAGGAAAGATGATAGCTTATCGTACCATGTCGACCGAACCTTTGGTGAAATTATTGGCAATGAGGAAAGATGATAGCTTATCGTACCATGCCCGAGGAGCTTGTTTGAGACCATACAGAGCTTTGTTCAGTTTGTAGACATGGTTCGGGAACTCGAGATCAACGAATCCTTCTGGTTGGCTGACATAAACCGTTTCTTTAAGTTGTCCATTGAGAAACGCAGTTTTGACATCCATCTGAAAGACCGTCATATTCATATGAGTCGCGAACGCTAGAAATATCCGAACAGCCTCAAGACGAGCAACCAGAGCAAATGATTCTTCAAAGTCAATGCCCTCCTCCTGTCGATAACCCTTAGCCACCAGACGTGACTTGTTTCTGATTACGTTCCCTTCAGCATCCAATTTGTTCTTCCAAATCCATTTAAGACCAATGACGTAGACCCTTGTTGGTCTTTCAACCAGTTCCCATACTTCAAGACGTTTGAATTGGTTGAGTTCTTCCTGCATGGATTTAATCCAGTTGTCTTTTGTCATTGCATCTTTAATGTTTTTAGGCTCAGATTGGCAGACAGTGAGAGCATAAATGCAATGTTCACCTTCTGTGTGAAGACGTTATCTTGTAACGACTGGTTGATTCGGGTTGCCAATAATATTGTCCAGAGGATGGTCTTTTGTCCATCGATGTGTAGAGGGTTGATGTTGGTATACATTGTGCAGATTCTGAGGATTCGAATGGTTTGTTGATGATTCCGTGACATCAGGTGCAGCAGTTTCATTAGCAAAAGGGTTAAAGAATGCATTTGGATCAAAATCTGCAGGTGGGGGTACTTCATTAAGAACATCATCAGTCGGTTCATCATTGTTGGAAGCGGTTTGTTCAACTGTTGTGGTGGAGTCAACTGGTGGTGCTTATTCAACAATAGTTGTTGTAGCAGGTGTATCAGGTATAAGATTAGTATCAAGTTGAGCAGCGGAAACAACGGATACACCTGGAGCACGTTCATCAATATCGTCACTGAACAGCGGAGCAAATAACCTTTCCATTTGTTGACGAGTGAGCTGGGGGCTTTGATCAGCTGATGATGGGGTTTGAGGGAAGTTTAAGCGGTTGTAACCGGGTTCCAATCTATTATACTCAGAAGCCATTTCTGTAAGTTCATCAAAATGAGCATGAATCGTTTCCATAACCTGCTTTGTTCGACGATTCCAGATTCGGAAACCTTTAGAATTATCACAATATCCAATAAAGACTCCAATGTCAGCTTTGGCTTTGAGCTTTCCAAAGTCATCATGATCATTATTCGGATAGCAAAGAGATCCGAATACATGAAAGTGTTTGAGATTCGGTTTTCTGTTATGGACAAGCTCGAAAGGTGTTTTGTTGTGGCGTTTTGTAAACGGTTTTGAGTATAGCATGCAGTAGATACAGCTTCTGCCCACAAGTAATCTGGGAGTTTAGCATTGATTAACAATGTTCTTGCAGCTTCTACTAACGTTCGGTTTCGTCTTTCAACAACTCCGTTTTGTTCTGGTGTACGTGCAATAGATGACTGATGCTGAATTCCCACTTTCTCATAAAATTCACGAAGGGTTTGGTTAACAAATTCAGTTCCTTTGTCTGTTCTGATTTGTCTGACGGTGTTTCGGAGCTGAACCTGTATTTTTGTGAGAAAGGTGATGATCATCTTCGGAGCTTGGTCTTTGCTTCGAAGAAAGTAGACCCAAGTCCAGCGTGAGTAGTCATCAACAATTTCCAAGATGTAGCGTTTGCCATTAATCGTTTGCACGCGCATCGGGCCACACAAGTCCATGTGAAGAAGATGAAGCACATGCTGAGAGCTGTGTTCCACCTTTGAAGGAAAATGAGCACGAGTGCTTTTCCCTTGTTCACAAGCTGAGCAAAGGTGATTTTTAGAATACCGAAATCGTGGGAGACCTTCAACTAGTTTGTGTCGAGCAAGATTGGTTATAGTTTGAAAGTTTAAATGTGAGAGACGACGGTGCCATAGCCAGGATTTTGTTGATGTTGCCTTTGAAAGTAAGCAGATAGGAGATGAAGCAACCATGTCTTGCATAGAGATAGTGTAAAGACTAGAATTACGCGAGCCAGACATAAGGTCGTTTCCTTGTAGATCACGAATGAAACAAGATTTCTCCCTGAAAGCAACCTCCAAATATCCATCACAGAACTGGCCTACTGAAAACAGATTGTGACCGAGGCCTTCCACATAATAAACCCTGCTAATTTCGATGTTCCCATTGATATAGTCTCCGTAGCCCATGATAGCTGCGAAGTGATCATTCCCGAATTTGACAGTGCCAATGAACTTTGCAATAAAGTTTGATAACAGTTTAAGGTTGCCTGTCATGTGTCGAGAACATCCGATATCAACAATCCAGATAATGATCTGTATCACCTGCATTACATACAGACGACACAGATGGAATAGAAGTAGACGTGGAACCTGAAATGTTAGAGGGTTCCGGAGCAGTTATAGTAGACATACACACATCAATAACTTTAGGCATCCATTTAAATCCTAGTGTGTTATATATCCATTTCTGCCATCTCCAACTAGTATTTGCTTTAGTCTTAGTGAATGCACTAGCTGGTACTACATTCCTAGGAGGTGAAACTGGAGCTACAGGGACAGCAATGCGTTTCTTATAATCTAAAGAGGGCGGTCTACCAAGCACAGACTTAGAGTGATTAGTGGGCCTAGAGGTATTCCGATTCTTAGGATTCCTTAAACGAGAGATGATAGCTTTAGCAACACATTTGTCATGACAATCAGAATTCATACTTTTATGACAAATAACACAAGGTGCATCAGACTGAATATCAAAAGTACTTAAAGGTTTAGCATTCGTTACATCACTATTTCTGTTACATTTTCCAGACGCAATATCTATAGTGGAAGCAACGTGAGTCTTATTCATAGTCCTAGGGTGTTCTTCTACTTTAGCATTCCTTATTGATCTTTTCTTAGGTCGCAACTTCCTATTCTTCGATGTAGTGCTCCTAGGCTGTGAAGTGCAGACGTTTGGAAAAGATGCAACTATTCCTGTTTCAGTAGAAGGAAGCACGTTAGCAACTTGTGTTTTGGCAGTAGGCATTCTGGGTTCACGTTTACTAAGTGTTACAGGTGCTATTCTCTTAATGATGGTTGGCGGAAGTTGTTCATACTTTCCTAACATTTCTCTTAACTTAAAGATAGTGTGAATCAAATCTTGATTTTCAGAACGAATATTACCAGCAAAATTCATTACTTCTCTAGTTTGTGCAAGATAATGATCAAGTTCATTTGATGCTTCATGACGAGTCTTATTGAGTAAATCAAATATGACACCATATTCCTGTTTAATTTTTACAAGTTCTTGTTCATAATTTGAGATTTGACTTTTCAAAGACACGTTTTGATCATCCAGTTGCTCAAATTTTGGATTAAAATTGTTTGATTGCAACTGGTGGATTTTGTTTTGCAAAGCAAGTTCACGATTTTGACAATCTTTTTGACACCATTGAAGATGACGTTTTGCATTTGAAAGCTCGTTAAAGAAACGTTCGTTTTCAACTTTTAAAGACTAAATCTGAAGCACATTATCAGTATTCTCAACAGTTACAACATTATCAACAGTATCAGCAGAGATATAATCAGATGCATATGACAAAGAATTCAATAACACAACATTATGGATATCAGCACAGATAACATCTTTCAAGAGTCGATCAACATCTTTTCTCAACATTTTCTTTTGACGTTTAGTATTAGAAATAGATGTTTCTGTTTTCTCGAAAATGACCTTCATCACTCCAAGTTCCGTATGAAAGTCCCGTTCCCAAGACAATGCACAATGTTTCAAATTTAAACATTTGGTAAAAGATTTTTCTAAAAATTGTCTCTTTGTTCTCGCGCCAGAGGCAATTGAAAGTGTTGAACTTTGATTTCAGAATGATATTCTATCTCATGTTGTAAAAGTTTGAGGTCAGCCATGAAAAGGTCAAAATATCTAAGAATTTTGCGATTTTCAGGTTTTGAATTTACTTCACTGATGGAAGGTAAAGGACCATAAATTTGTGCATAATCTGGTTGGGGATTAACATTAGAAGACTCAGACGTTTTTATGATAATCCTTGGTGTGTTAGAAGAATCCGTTGGTGTGACAAAAGTGACCGGTTTTGAATAGTTAAAAGGTTTGTTGTAAACAATAGTTACTAATTTTGATCGACTCTCGTCTTCTGCATCTAATTCCTCTTGACGATGATATTCAACAACACTCATAACAGAATTATCAATTTTATATTCTGCACTGGAAACTTCAGGATTTGGTTTGAATGCTTTGGCTGAAAGCTTAGGTTTGTAATCAGCAAGATTTGGTCCATATCCATTTGGATTGGGTTTTAAAGTAAACTTTTCAATAGCTGTGACCGACTCACCATGTTTGTAAACAACAGTTTTAAACTCTTTAAGTTTGTTTTGCATGCCGATAATTTCTTCAAGATGATCATCTATTCATTTCGTTGAATGCTTTTTGTATGCAGAGAACTGTTTTTGACAAGTTAACAACTCAGCCTTAGCTTTTTGATTTTCCAAGGTGAGAGTGTTAATTTGCTTTTTATGTTCATGTTTTAGTTGTTCTATTTCAGACAACAAAGCATTCTTCGAAGCGGCTAGATCACGCATCCGTCTCTCTAAATATTTTTCATTTTGATGAGATTTAGTAAAGGCGGCTTCAAAACCTTTTTCACGTTTTTCTTGAGTTTTGAAAAAGTTGAGTTGCTTTTGTAAACATTCAAAATCCTTGGTTAACAGTGCATTTTTACTTTTCAAGTCCTGATTTACTGCACGACATTCTTCCACTATGGATTGTTGGTTTTTAAGCCATAGATCAACATCTGGACGAGGCAAAAGTTCGGTGTGTTCAACGTGAGTCCCAACATGATCATTTTTTAGATCTTCAAGTATAACCACGGAGTCAATTTGATTCTCAAAGGAAACCATAAGGTCATCTTGATCGTCAAATGTAACTACGGGGTCTAGTTGAAAATCGTCGGAATGAGATGTGGACGACTCATTTTGAACATTCTGAGCCTTGCCGGATTCAGATGTTGGCGAAGATATTAGATTAGAGATAAATATGGTTTGTTCGGGTACCTGAGACAAGCCATCAGTGTCATACACTGGGCCTGTGTCACTCATGTGTAACTCATGCATATTAGCCATCAACATAACAGCTGCATTGGCCTGCAAGTCCTCCATATCATCATCTGAGTCTGCATCTGCCATAAAACTGTGTTCTTTGTCTGTGAGAGTTCCACCAGCTTCATCCTTAAGATACAAAAGTAAAGCCTCCTTGTGATAAGCACTGCCCCTAGTCCTCAGCTTTGGGCATGCATTAGCCAGGTGTCCCTTCTCATTGCAGTTGTAGCATCTAAGACCATTCAACCCATTCTGAGCATTTCCTTGTTCCACCACTTGAGCTCTGTTGTTATTCCTACCCACAGCATTAACCCTTGACCACCGCCCATCTGACGACCATAACCACGATTCTAAACTTCAACTTGTCCATTGTTCACAACAGCCTGATTCCTTGTGTTTGATGAGGAACGAATGTGATTGTTGGATTTGTTTGTATAACGGCCAAAAGCATTAGCAATCATAACAAATCCTTGTTGCAATGCTTCGAACGGATCGGATTCCTCATTAGCTTGACTATAAAGTGCCTGATCATTGTTGTTGTTGTAAGGAACCAATTGATTTTGTTGAGATTGTTGTGATTGATCATTTGGTGTGATAGTGGCAGTTGGTTGAGTTGCTAGTTGAGGAGGATAACTGTTTTGAGCATACAAGGCAAGTTGTTGATTTTCCGTATGTGAAGATGAAGCAATTTGAGCATAGAGAATCCTTTCCTTATCATTTTCCTTTTGATGAGGCTTCAAGTAATCGTACAACAATCCGTATGTAGAATGATGCATGTTCTTCGCTTGACGGAGAAAAATGACATACTTCTCCCATTCAGGACCAAGACTACTTAGGAACTTAGTAGTAACTGCAATTCTTGGCATAATGATGTTGTGTTTATCCAAATCATTTATGATGTCTGAGAATCGATGATGATAAGACTCTAGTGTCTCTCCAGGTTCAATCATGAAGTGTTCATAAGCCAAGTAAATTTTGGATTCCATATCCTCCTGATTGAGTGCAGATCCTTCCATAAGAAGATGAATATGTTCCCACATTGCCTTTGCAGTCTTTTGAGCATCAACACTTCGAAGAATTGGGTTTGGTAATCCTAAGAGGATATATTGCATTGCAAGCTCATCAGCTTCATAGTGTAGAAGTTCTGCTGCGTTCAGGTCTGCAACAGTAGCAATGTTTGATTGTTCATCTCTTGGTAGATTAGCATTTGGATCTCGGGGTACAACGACTGTAGGCATCTGAAATGGACCTTCCAAGATAACCTTCTTTAAGAACTTTCCATGTGGCTTCTTCAGATCACAAAACCTAAAGAACCTAATCACCCATTGATCGTAGTTTCCTGGAGTGAGCATTGGAGGTCTATCAAGTGATCCAGCCTCATGAATTGATTGTTGGCTGCTTAAAGCTTCACACATCTTTGTAAACCAAGTGGGTTCCTTCATAGTGTTCCTTGATGGATGTTGATTGAAATCGTTTGTGTAGGGTTGAACTTGAAGACTTGGTGGTGGTTGAACCATTTGAGGTTGTGGATTTACTGCAAGCTGTGGAGTATGTTGTTGATTAAATTGTTGTTAATAAATTGCTTGTTGTTGATTCCATTGTTGATGTTGTGGACTTAGTTGTTGTTGTCGTTGAGTATAAGTGTAAGGGAAATAGTTAGAGTATGGTGGTTGTGACATGTTGAAAACTTGTGTTGTTAAATGGATCTTTATAGTCGAATAAACCTTTGTTGATGAAGTATCCTTAGGCGTAGAAATCACAATAAAACAAGTAGCACTTATGCGTAAAAACACCAAAGTTACGCGTAACAGCAAGAGTTACGCGTAGGTTTAGTTACGCGTAAGTAAGGTGAAAACACTAAAGTTATGCGTAAAACAAGAAGTTAGGCGTAGAAAACTTAGGCGTAGGATGACCTTATGCGTAAGACAAAGCTTAGGCGTAAGATAAATCTTATGCGCAGAAGTTTCTACGCCCAAGCTTATGCTTATGCGTAATTTTAGGGTTTTTGCCCAAGTGATCTTTTACACTATCACAGTGCAAAAGATATCCCAAGTCGACGTATTTTCAGGCTTATCCAAGCAAGAAAACACGGAGTAAACCACGAAAACTGAAGATCAAACCACGGAATTCTTATGCGTAAGATTAGGGTTTCGTTAGGCGTAGAACTACTCGTAAAAATGACTTTTGCCCAGAGATTATTCTAAACCCGATTTTTGTGATGAAATAGCTTCAATATCACCAAAATAACACAAAAATGTGAAACTTGATGATCCAAAGCGTCTAAAAATGTTATGCGTAGAACGCGTACCACGAATAAAACCAAGCTATAAAATGATGATCCACACGTAAAGGTTGAAACTTTTTGCCAAAAACAGTTATTTTAACACCTTAAAACGTTGAAAGTACAAGAATCTTGGATTCAAAAGTGTAAAAAATGTGTTTTTAAGCGAACCAAAGTATCACCGTATGTGTTACGCGTAGGACCAAAACCCACTTCAAAAACAATACGTTCACCCAACTAGTAGGAGATTGATACCACTGTTAGGTCACTAAGTTTACAACACAAGCATCAATAGAAAGAATAGAGAAGAGATTGAGAGGCGGATGAACAATACACACACAAACACACTCGATATAATGAAGACAGTTACGCGTAGAGAATGAAAGTGAGTGAAATTGAACAACCAACCCTCAAGTGAGGGTTATTACAAGGTATTTATAGGAGTGAAGCTAGGGCAACACTCCTAGTTCCCATCCTTTTCTTTATGGGCATGGGCCTAGGCTTATGGGCCTTCTACATAAGCCTAAGGCTAATTACTAACATAAAGGCCATATTAAGCTAACTATTACATATGAATCACTAACACTTGATTTAGGTATAGGAGTGATTCCAACATAATTAATGGTCTTCGTTGCTATAACTGTAATGAGAAGGGTCATCTGGCTAATGCATGCCCAAAGCCAAGGACAAGAGGCAGCGCTTATCACAAAGAAGCTTTACTCTTGGCTCTTAAGGATGAAGCTGGTGGAACTCTTACCAACAAGGAACAGAGCTTCATGGAAAATGTAGATTCTAATGATGATATGGAGGACTTGCAGGCTAATGCAGCAGTTATGTTGATGGCAAACATGCAAGAACTCAACATGAGTGACACAGGCCCAGTGTATGACACTGACGGCTTGTCTCGGGTACCGGATCAAACCACATTCATCACTGATCTAATATCTCAGCCAACATCTGAATCCGACGAGGCTCAGAATGTTCAACATGAGCCGTCAACATCTCATTCTGATGATACTCAACTAGATCCAGTAGTTACATTTGATGATCAAGATGACCTCCTGGTTACCATTGATAATAAAGTTGACTCCGTAGTTATACTTGAGGATCTGAATAATGATCATATTGAGACTCACGTTGAACACGCTGAACCATTACCTAATCCAGATATTGACCTCTTACTTAATGACCAACGATCCTGAATGGAACAATGTTGTGAACTCAATCAGCAATTAAAAAATAAAAATGCACTGTTAACCAGAGATATTGAATGCTTAAAAAGGCAACTCAACGTTTTTAAAACTCAAGAAAAACGTGAACAAGGTTTTGAAGTCGCTTTTGCTAAATCTTACCAAAATGAAAAATCATTAGAACGGCAGATACGTGATCTAGTCGCATCCAAGAATGCTTTGTTGTCTCAAATAGAACAACTGAAATATGATCATAAACAACAACTTAACGCTCTTACTTTGGAAAAAGCCAAGTCTGAGTTGTTAACTTGTCAAAAACAGTTCTCTGAGTACAAAAAGCATTCAACGAAACGAATAGATGCCTATCTTGAGGAAATTGTCGACTTACAAAACAAAATCAAAAAGTTTCGAAATGTTGTTTATAAACATGGTGAATCAATCACAACGATTCAAAAGTTTACTTTCAAACCAAATCCAAATGGATATGGACCGAATCTTGCTGATTACAAACCTAAGTTTTCTAATAGAGCATTCAAACCAAATCCTGAAGTTTACAGTGCAGAACATAGAATTGATGATTCCATTATGAGTGTTGTTGAATATAATCGTCAAGAGGAATTAGATGCAGAAGACGAGAGTCGATCAAAATTAGAAAATGTTGTTTATAACAAACCATTTAACTATTCAAAAGCCGTCACTTTCGTCGCACAAAAGGATACTTCTAACACACCTTGGGTTATCACACCTATGTCTAACTCTTCTAATGTTGGTCCCCAACCCAATTCTGCACAAATTAATGGTCCTTTACCCTCACTCAGTGAAGTAAAATCAATACCCGAAAGTCGTCAAATTCTTAGATATTTTGACACATTCCTATCTGACATCAAACTTTTAGAACGTGAGATTGAATTTCATTCTGAAATAAAAGTTGAACATTTTCAATCGCCTCAGGCGCGAGAACAAAGAGATATTTTCTAGAAAAGAATTTTACCCCATGTTCAAAACTTGAAAAATTGTGCATTGTATTGGGAAAGGGAATTTCATAAGGAACTTGGACTGATGAAAATAGTTTTCGAGAAAACAGAAACATCTATTTCAAATACAAAACGTAAAAAGAAAATGTTATGAAAAGATGTTGATCGACTCTTGGAAGATGTTATCTGTGCTGATATCCATAATGTGGTGTTATTACATTCTGTTGCATATGCATTTGATTATATCTCTGCTGATTCTGTTTATTATATTGAAAACGTTGAGAATACTGATATTGTGTCACAAATCAAGTCTTTAAAAGTTGAAATGAACGATTGTTAAATGAGCTTTCAAATGCAAAACGTCGTCTTCAATGGTGTCAAAAAGATTGTCAAAATCGTGAACTTGCTTTGCAAAACAAAATCAACCAGTTGCATTCCAAACCTCTTAATCCAAAACTTGAGCAACTAAATGATCAAAACGCGTCTTTGAAATGTCAAATCTCAAAATATGCACAAGAACTTGCAAAAGTTAAAAAGGAATATGGTGTCATATTTGATTTACTCAAACAGACTCGTGATGAAGCATCAAACGAACTTGATCATTATCTTGCACACACTAAAGAAGTCATGAATGTTTATAGAAATCTTCGTTCTGAAAATCAAGATTTGTTGCACACTATCATTGAGTTAAAAGAGAAGTTAGGAAAGTAAGCTTAGTAACATTAAGAAAGTTGCACCTGTAACACTAAGAAAAAGTGACACTAGAATGCCTAATGACAAACCACAAGATACTAATGTGCTTCCCTCTACTGAAACAGGAATAGTTGCCTCTTTTCCCAACGTCCGCACTTCACAGCCTAGGAGCAATACAAGGAAGAATAGGAAGTTGCGACATAAGAAAAGAACAATAAAGAATGCTGAAGTAGAAGAACACCCTAGGACTTTGAATAAAACTCAAGTTGCACCCACTTTAGATATTGCGTCTTATAAATGTAATGAACAAAGTGATGTAACGAATGTTGAATCTTTAAGTACTCTTAATGTTTTTTTTGAAGCCTCTTGTGTTGGTTGTCATAAAAGCATGTTTTCTGGTTGTCATGATAAATGTGTTGCTAAGGCTATCTTGAATCGTAAGCGGAATAATAGAAAACGGAATACCTCTAGGCCCACTAATGCTTCTAAGTTTATGCTAGGTAAACCACCATCTAGTGTTCCAACTACGATCATTGATGAACCCATAGAACCCCCTTCACCTCCTAGGAAGAACTTATCACCTAGTGCATTCACTAAGACCAAAGCTAAGACTAGTTGGAGATGGCAGAAATGGTTACATAATACACTTGGATTTAAATGGATTCCTAAAATCATTGATATGTGTGTTTCTACT
The DNA here is from genome assembly GCA_019973895.1 of Chrysanthemum seticuspe. NCBI lineage: Eukaryota > Viridiplantae > Streptophyta > Magnoliopsida > Asterales > Asteraceae > Chrysanthemum > Chrysanthemum seticuspe. The sequence continues at coordinate 274,386,883 of BPTQ01000006.1, read as the reverse complement.
ATAACTACTTCGGAACCCTCTAACTCTTCGGGTTCCACATCTACTTCTATTCCATCTGTGTCATCTGTGTGTAATGCAGGTGATACAGATCATCCTTTGGATTGTTGATGGCGGATGTTCCCGACACATGACAGGCAATCTCAAACTGTTATCAAACTTTGTTGCAAAGTTGATTGGCACTGTCAAATTCGGGAATGATCACTTCGCAGCTATCATGGGCTACGAAGATTATATCAATGGCAACATCGAAATTATCAGGGTTTATTATGTGGAAGGCCTCGGTCACAATCTCTTCTCAGTAGGTCAATTCTGTGATGGAGATTTGGAAGTTGCTTTTTGGGAGAAAACTTGTTTCATTCGTGATCTACAAGGAAACGATCTTATGTCTGGTACCCGTATTCCAGTCTTTATACAATCTCAATGCATGACATGATTGCTTCATCTCCCATCTGTCTACTTTCAAAGGCAACATCTACAAAATTTTGGCTATGGCACCGTCGTCTCTCACATTTAAACTTTCAAACCATAACCAACCTTGCTCGATACAAACTTGTTGAAGGTCTCCCAAGATTCCGATATTCTAAATATCACCTATGCTCAGCTTGTGAACAAGGGAAAAACACTCGTGCTTACTTTCCTTCAAAAGTGAAGCACAGCTCACAGCATGTGCTTCATCTTCTTCACATGGATTTGTGTGGCCCGATGCGCGTGCAGACGATTAATGGCAAACGCTACATCTTGGTAATTGTAGATGACTACTCAAGATGGACTTGGGTTTATTTTCTTCAAAGTAAAGATCAAGCTCCATAGATGATAATCACCTTTCCCACGAAAATTCAACTTCAGCTCCAGAACACAGTCAGACAAATCAGAACAGACAAAGGAACTGAATTTGTGAATCAAACTCTTCGTGCATTTTATGAGAAAGTGGGAATTGAGCATCAAACATCTATTGCACGTACACCAGAACAAAACGGAGTTGTTGAAAGACAAAACCGTACGTTAGTGGAAGCTGCAAGAACAATGTTAATTAATGCTAAACTTCCAGATTACTTGTCGGCTGAAGCCTTGTCAACTGCATGCTACACTCAGAATCACTCAATGATTACCAAGCGCCACAACAAAACACCTTATGATCTTATCCACAACCGTAAACCGAATCTCAAACACTTTCACATATTTGGATCCCTTTGTTATCCGAATAATGATCGTGATGACTTTGGTAAGCTTAAAGCCAAAGCTGACATTGGAGTCTTTGTAGGTTATTGTGAAAACTCCAAGGGTTACTGGATCTGGAATCGTCGCACAAGGGAGATTATGGAAACGATTCATGCCAATTTCGATGAGCTTACAGAAATGGCTTCTGAGTATAACAGCTTGGAACCCGGTCATAACCGTTTAAACTTTCCTCAAACCCCATCATCAGCTGAACCTAGTTTACAACTAACTCGACGTCAAATGGAACAGCTATTTGCTCCTCTGTTTAGTAATGATATTGATGAACGTGCACCAGGTGTATCCAATGTTTCCGCTGCTCAACCTGATCAAAATCCAATACCTGATACACCTGCTACAACAACTAATGTTGAGGAAACACCACCAGTTGATTCTACAACAACAATTGAACAAACCGCTTCCAACGACGTTGAACCAGCTGATGATCTTCTGAACAATGAAGTACCCCCACCTGCAGATTATGATCCAAATGCGTTCTTCAACCCGTTTGCCAATGAAACTGCTGCACCTGATGTTGCGGAATCATCTACAAGCCATTTGAATCCTCCCAATCTGCATAATGTATATCAACATCAACCTTCCACACATCGTTGGAAGAAATACCATCCTCTTGAGAACATTATTGGTAACCCGAATCAACCAGTCGTAACGAGACAACGTCTTCACACAGACGGTGAACATTGCATTTATGCACTCACTGTCTGCCAATCTGAACCTAAAACATTAAAGATGCAATGACAAAAGACAACTGGATGGAATCCATGCAAGAAGAACTCAATCAGTTTAAACGTCTTGAAGTATGGGAATTGGTTGAAAGACCAACAGGGGTCTTCGTCATTGGTCTCAAATGGATTCGGAAAAACAAATTGGATGCTGAAGGAACCGTAATCAGGAATAAGTCACGTCTGGTGGCTAAGGGTTATAGACAGGAAGAGGGTATTGACTTTGAAGAATCATTCGCTCCGGTTGCTCGTCTTGAGGCTGTTCGGATATTTCTAGCGTTCGCGGCTCACATGAACATCACGGTCTTTCAGATGGACGTCAAAACTGCTTTTCTGAATGGTAAACTGAAAGAAACGGTCTATGTCAGCCAGCCAGAAGGATTCGTTGATCCAGAGTTCCCGAATCACGTTTACAAACTGAACAAGGCTCTCTACGGACTCAAACAAGCTCCTTGGTCGTGAATCCCGATGTACTGCGACAATCGAAGTGCTATTGCGATCTCGTGCAACTCTGTTCAACATTTGAATTCAAAGCACATCGATCTTCGATATCATTTCATCAAGGAGCACGTGGAAAAGGGTACCGTTGAATTATACTCTGTGGGTACTGAATACCAATTGGCAGATCTTCTCACCAAAGCCTTATCTCCGGCTAGGTTTAATGAGTTGGTCCACCGTATTGGTATGCGGTGTTTGACTCCAGAGGCACTGGATGAACTTTTAAAACATTCTTAAAACCAGTCAAACACCAAAACCTCTTTTGTAAATATTTTCAAAAACAAAATACAAAAATATAAAATCTGTTAAAAATTAAAAAATTTTCTTCTATCTAATTTCTTTCAAACATGGCAAGTACAAAACTTCCGTCAACACTTTAATCATTCAAAATTCAGTATTTTTCTCGGTCAAGTGTTGAGGGGGAGAAAGTAAATATTTTTCGGTTTCACAAAACCTTGTACTTGCATGTTACCTCATCCCGGTTGTTTCTTTGATAATGGTAGTCACATTTCTAGTTTACTGACTCTCCCTGGACTCAAATTTATAAAATTTCATTATTTCTTAAGTCGAGGGGGAGTGTCGTCATGTTTCTTTCCAAAAATCATACTTTTGGTAACCAAAATGGAAGTTATGGGCGTTGGCTGGACTGAAATTGTCAAAAGTTCAAACTAATTTTAAACAAAAACACTCCACCTACTAACTCTTCACACTTAATATACTCATTTAATATTCCAACAACTTCTTCCTACGCCTATCCTTCAATCTTCAAATCCGTGTTTTTTATCTCAAATTTGTAAGTGGTTTATCATTCTTGGTGTTAAAACAAACAATGGTTTTGATTTATTTGAAAATCCAACGGCTTAATATTGAGTTTGAATGATTCTTGTGTTCTACGCATAAGCGTATGAACACAAGATCATCATGTGTGTGTTTATGATGATAAAAATGGTGTTAAAATGTTTAAATAATCATACCAAAACCATTTCTATCAAACAAATCTACCCAGAAACACGAATTAACCATTTTCAAAATTAGGGTTCATACGCGTAAATTTGGGTGTTTTCATTTGGGAGAGTTTCTGGTTAAAAAGATGGTTGTGTTATGTTGTTGACATGTTTAATTTACCAAAACCTTGCTTGAAACATACCCAGAAACATTAATTTGGTGAAAACTAAGAATTAGGGTTTATGTTCATACTAATTGGGTACTTTTGATCCATTCTGTTTTTGATGTTAAAACTTGTTGCAACATAGTCATATGGCCTCTTAGATATCCCAGAAATGATTTGGTGTCAATCCTATGGTTAGATTAGTTACTCGTAAAATTTGAATCCTAGGGTTTAAGTTTCTATGCGTAAGCATATCGTACGCATAACCTGTTTTGATTGATACTTCATGTTAGAACTGAAAGGGATTGAATGTGGTGTTAATGAATGTGTTATGCTTCATTTATTTCAGGTTATTACGCGTGAAATATTCAATTTAAAGGTTCACTAAGCTTCTACGCATAAGGACCACCTTACGCGTAGAATGTTATGCGTAAGAGAAATCTTACGCGTAACCGTTACGCGTAAGGTTTTACAAAGGGGACTACGCGTATCCTGTGAAGGATATGCGTAAACAGTAAGCTTTACGCATAAGGTTCACTCTTACGAGTAAGCCTTACGCGTAAGCTCCCATATACGCTTACGCGTAAGCTCTATGCTTAAGACCCTCTTTTCCTACGCGTAACATTTCTTACGCATATGTCAAGATCCTACGCATAAGCTTATAACTACGCGTATGGTTCACTGTTTACGCATAGGCTTGCAAATCCTACGCCTAAGCCTAATTTTAACCAAAATTGTAAATTGTTACGCGTGCAAACTTGTAAATAAATAAATCATAACGTCACGAAACCAAAATGTTACTAATAAGCTTAAATGTTTAATAAGTTGTGAAAATAAGTGAAAAACTTGGACTTTAAAACTCAAAGTTAATCCACTCACGAAACTTATCACGACATCTTTGGACTATTGGACTAACAAGTGACATTGGACTCGTAACAATCATTGACGTATCACATTCAATAAATAGACAATAAAATCAACTTTTGACTAACATAATGTCTTTCGATATGTTGGTTCTTTTGGCTAAATATCTTTCAGATCACGATATGGACGTTCAAATGGAAAATGTGGATGCACCAAATGTTCTCACTATTGAAGACATCTTTCCCAACGGTTACCCAATGAAGATTGTAAAGAATAATCTCATAGTCGACTTTGACAACATCACATATTCTGAGTCCTCTTGCCAAATTGCAGTGGATATTCTGAAGACTCACCCTTATCAGAACATGCTCACAAATTCAGCTACTGTACCAGAGATCTACCTTCATCAATTCTGGCACACAATTCAAACGGTCAAAGGTCAAAGTGCTGTGATGGTGATGCTGAACAACAAACAAGTCACCATCACTCCTGCTGATTTAAGAGCTGTTCTTCTTCTTCCAACCATTGAGCCTACTGAATTTCTCTGCTACTCCTACCGAAGAGGTCGTTCTTCAATTCATGGTCGACATCGGCTATGATGAGGCTGTTGGAGCTATCACAAAACATTCCTCAGTGGATCTCAAGAATATTCCTCAACCATGGAGAACATTGTACATTATGATTGCGAAATCCATTTCCGGACGTGACAGTGGCTATGAGCATCCGAAGCTCATGGAACTTAAAATCTTTTGGGGCATGGTCAACATGAAACACATTGAATTTGCAGCTGTTATCTGGGACGACATAATGACTTACCTGAAAAGGCCTGGCACCAAGATTCCTTATATCATATATACCAAATTTCTGATCAAAAGGATTATTGAAACCAATCCTGATATTCCCCAAAGACTTGAAGATCCCAACCATCACTCTGTGCTACTTGAACCCACACTCAACGTAGTAAGATTCAAAGAATCCACTACAAAGAAACAGGGCGCAGTGTTACCAGATTGTCTTCTTACCGATGCTATCAAAGAACTTTATTCGTACAAACGATATCTGGTAGCAGTGGAAGCAGGCAAAGTGGGATTTATTGATGAAAAGTCTTCTGGGACACCTGTCAGGAAGACAAGGAGAGGCAGTGCTGGAAGTATTACGAGCACTGAGAGTATGAGAAAGTATCCTAAGAGGACTCATGTTCTCAAAAGGAAAATTCCTTCAAAAGATGCTATCCCTATTCCCAAACCTGAACCGCAACAAAAGCTAATGGACGAGGACTCAGAGGACACTGAAACGGACGAAGAGGTCATCTACTCTGAAACTCCAATCGATGATACTTTGACAGTAGCAAAATCTCCCAGTCCAAAAGCTGATAAAGGTAAAACCCTAGTTGCTGAGCCAGAGGAAGAGGAGAGCTCGGATGAAGAACCACTGGACAGAGACTATAGGAAAAAGCTGTAGAATCTAAGACTCCAACAAGTTGCTAAAGAGTTTAATCTGCAACAAAATCGTGGCCCCGGAGGGTCAAGTGGTGGAACTCAAGCCACACCAGTTTCCGATGCGGTTAATTAACCCGATAAGGGAACTGGTACCACCACCCACGAACAACAACAAAAGCAACTGGAGGACTCTATCAACTACGACTTTGAGGAACCAGAAATGGAGAAATCTGAGAAAATTCCTGATGAAGATGTTGAGGCTGCAGCTAAAGAAAATGCAGAAATACAAGCTCAAGCTCAAGCAGATGAAGAAGCCAGGATTAAGGCTAAAGAAACTGCTAAATCTGGAAAAGATGACGATATTGATTATGATGATTTTCTTCTAGATAGTCCAGCACGCTCCAAGGAACTAACTTCTGAGCCACCTATGGACCCTGAGCCTCCTCATGTCTCATCATCATCAGACTCGTCTTCTCACTCTTCACCTCCACCATCCAAAGGCACAATCAGATCCGCATCCAAGTCAGTAAAGAAACCAACCGACTCTTGGATATCCCGAGCTAAGACAAAGATTGTAAAACCTGTCAGGCAAGTCAGGAAGAAAGACGTGACCAACAAAAAGATGAATCAACTCGCTGACAGGATCAATCTTCTACAAGACGGGATAAACGAGATGTTGAGTGAAAGGGAGCATATCCAGAAGCTTATCAATCGTGATGTCTAAGGGGAAATGAACAACACGATTAGGGAATATACTCATAAGTTCCTTCTCGACATTGTTCCTGGAGTGACAAAAGAGATGTTCACGAGACAACTCTATCCGAATATCATGCAGTTGGCCAAACAAACAATAAGATCAACGACTTTCTCCGATGCAGAATTGGTTTCCAAGCTTGTACTTCAAATGTCAAAACGATCTGCAACATTTACCTCTGACGAAGGTAAACTGTTTGACGCATTGCTGGATTACCAACTTAAAACGTCATGCAAAGTGGCAGCTAAAACGGCTAAGCGTCCTAGAGACGATGATGATGCGGATAAAGACAAAGAATCGAAACGCAAGAAGAAGTCTGGTGAATTTTCCTCTATGCCACCACCACTCCAAAGGACTCCAACCGTAAGAATATCTCCTCCACATTCTGCTGCTACACATAAACCTTAGGACTCTGAGTTACCACCATCAACAGAGAAAACCGGTGATCATTTCGAATACACTGGTGGTGACAATGAAGAGAGAGCCCCGACAACAACCTACCTCTCCCGCCACAACAAAGAAACCAGAGTCCTCATTAAAGCCTAAGAAGAAGAAGACTAAGACCAATGTTGTCTAATGGCTAGATGACGATACAACCGAAGAATACGACTGGTTTTCTTGACTTGTTGAAGCTACTCCCTCACTACCAGAAGGTCAAGAAATGGTAGATGGCCGTACTATGGAGCATGTGAAGTTGATTCAAGAACAGTTTAATGTGAAGAAGATGACTAAGGCTGAGCTAAGGCGAATAAAGAATGATGCCTTCCAACTGCTTAAAGACAGCTCAGAAAGTGCAAGTGAAGTCGAATACCATCTCGACAACATTGCCCGAGCCATGTCAAACAATATCGATTGGCTCAATCCCGAAGCTAATATCGACTTCACAAGACAAGACAAAGCTCCATACTACACAGACTGGACCAGACCTCTACTAACAATTAGCCGACCGGATCAACCTCAAATTCCATACCGTTATTTATTCAACAATGACCTCGAGTTTCTTCTACACGGTAGCGATGTTACAAGGAAGTACGCTATGTCACTCACATTTCCTTTCCCAGCAGCAATCTATTCTAACAATCCTGCCATCGAGGAAGAAGCCTCACATATGTTTGCTGCCAAAGTGGAAAAGTATGACCTTGATGCGATGTATGGGATTCATCATTGGCCTGAACGCCGAAGAATCTTCTGCAGAAGCTGCCAGGTTCTTAATTCTAACAAGGAAGTGTATAGTGACAAACGGATCATTGAAATTAAGCATGTTACTCTGTCGTCGAAGTGGGACTACACATTCATCAAGAACATTGTAGTCAAACGACAAGACGAAGAGGACTATGACTTCTGTGAAGCGGATTTTCTGAGACTGTCGCTAAATGACATTGAAGATATGTATCTCGCTAAGGTGCAAGGACAAATGCAACATTTCTCTACAACTGTCCAACGCGAATACATCAAGTCATTACTCATCTACATCAGAAGCATCGTGATCCAAGAACGTGTAGAAGACATACAACTTGCCATGGAATCTTATCAGAAACGCGTTAATCTCACCAAACCTCAGCTACACCTTCCCGACATAAACCGACTTGCTCAGTACACTATTATCAAGAAACCGTTTGGGGTAGTCTACATCAGTGAACTACACCACAACTGCTTTATGGCGTGCAAAGAGTTTCATAAGTTTGGGGATCACACATTGAAGAAAGTTAGGGACGGGTTAGCATACAGGTTGAAAGAGATTCATGACGGCATCGGGTCACCGAAGAGATGGAATTTGAGGGAAAGAAGGGATGTTAGGAAGCTCAACACACGAATTGATGAAACGTTGTTCAGAAGCGATCAAATCAGAACTTTGGAGAGCTTCGTAGGTGGTCGTCCAAGCATATCTCGCACAGGCTATCAACGTCCAGAACGCATTCCTGGAGTTATTGATGGACTAACAGACTCTCCTGGTACCCCTTGATTTGTTTCATTATCTTATCATTTGGATGTGTGATTTTTATCTGACAATGGCTTGTACACACATAACAGTGTACAACCCGTACTTGTAATGAAAGGACCCTGTGGTATGCTTCAGTGCCACAATCCTTATAAAAGGAGCGAAAGCTTCTTACTTTTGAGTAAAATTTATCAAAACTTTCACTTTTCAAAGTTTTGCTCAAAAGGACAAGTACTTCCCCCTTATGATTTTCAAAACCTCAAAAGTTAATATCACTTGTTGAGGGGGAGTATTTGCTTAAAAACTTTGTTAAAAAAATTGTTCTTCGTGGTAATCTTCCCACAAAACTCGAAATGGACATATTCGATATCAAATTTCGTCAAAAATAACATTTATATGCCATTCTTTAGGGGGAGAAAAATTATGTGATAAGAAATATGTTGTGAATTGCAAATAAATCATCGTACTAAAGACTTAACCAATGAATTGATGAAATCTTAAATGTTAGTAACTCGAAAAGACTTGTCCGGGACGGGTAATAATTTCAAGCTAGCTCGCTAGTGATGTAAACGTGTCTCGCAACGGACTTGTCCGAGTAGAATGTACCATTCGAGAAACTCTTGGTAGACATGAACTTTGACGGGTTTGACAACCTTTCGAGGTTTTTCCACACCTTCAAGGTAGTTATTAGAGCTAGTACGTAACCGTGTCTCGCGGGGGATTGTCTATCTTGAGTTGATCAATTCAAAAGTGCGCGCTCTTCTCTCACCGTGTAGATTTTTGTCAAAATACTTAAGCACGTGTGGAGGGGGAGTATTTCTGCAAAGTCTTAAACTCTCAACAGTGGTATTAAATGCTTTTACTCATAACCACTTTGAGAGATTTTCTTGAAAATGGTTTTACGGCAACATAGGTCAGTCATGGTGTTATAAGGTGACTAAGGTTAGGAATAACCGTCCTATGATCCGCCGGAGCCGGAGGGATCTACCCAAGGACACCACCAATAGATAGAATTAGAAGTCCTTAGGTATGATTATGAAAAAGGAGAAAATGAGAATCGGAGAAAGAAGGAGTTGAAGAATTAAAAAGAAATGTAAAGAAAAGGGTGAAAATAAATAGCCCTCCAGATTATTCAACTTAGGGCAGACACCGGGTTCAATTCATATGCTACTGGTTGTCACTTGATGACACCGGTATTGAAGATTAAAGTCTTCATGGACCCAGTGACGCATGCACTAAACCTTCTTAGCCACTCAAGTTTCTCTCAACGGAAGCTTGTTTCATTCTCACAGGGAACCCTACGTAAACTATCAGCTTTCTCTTAGAGATTGCTGGTATTGAAGAAGGAGACCCTCTCCCTAGTCTCCGCTCAGGAAAACAAAAGCGCACTATTGATTCTAGAGCCACGAGATTTATCAAAAGATCTCTTAGGTACACTTGACATTTCATCACTTGTCGTTCAACAATAAGGACGCAAGTGATACATTATCGAGTCCTTCACAGATCTTAGCAATCTGTCGAGAACATTTATGAGAGGTTCACACATGTGATCCTCAGTGATTGAATGGAAACTCCTGCCAGGGTCAACATCAAATAGCCCTGACAGCAGGTCACTTCGATAACTCCTTGTGGGTTACGCTTAGTGTATCTCAAACGGTCTACAGTCGTGGGGTGATGCTTCGGTGTACCTCAACGACTCATCTGAACTGTAGGTGTACTTCGGTACATCGCGTTATCTCACTTGTGGGACTCCAGTTCAGGAACAGCCTTTGTGAGAATTAGAGTTGTGTTTTCACACTATAGTGTTAACACTCTCGAAGTTCAAACTTGTAAGCGCTGGATTATTTCTAACCTATGTTTTATGTTTTCTTCTTATGGATGCTTGCGGGTGGAAAAGATCGTGCAGATTCTCCACATGCTCATACCTACAACATCACTAATTGAAGTTCTCTCAAAAGGCAACACAAAGTCAAAATGATTCTTCGTCAAAGTCAAAGAATCTACAAAGTTTAAAGACTAAGAGAACTACATCAGTATTGAAATCCAACGTTAAAGAGCGTGTGAGCATGTTGGAGAAAGACGTGGAGACACTGGAGCAATGAAGCGGACCTGATACAGACAACCACAACATACTATCACTTCCATCACAAAGAACAAAGATCAAAGAACAAAGAAAATGATGACGTCAAAGCAGAATACTTCAAAGGAAACAATTTCCCTACACTGGGGAGATTGTTCGAATCAAGGCACTTCTTCTCACAAGAAAGAATAATGTCAGAAGACATCAAAGCTACTGTTACATCAGCACCTACAACGTTTAAAGATTAAATCATCAATCACTAACACTTAGGGGGAGATTGTTGGAATCACTCCTAAACTATAATTCAAGTGTTAGTAATTAATATGTAATAGTTAGCTTAATTATGGCTTTTATGTTAGTAATCAAGTCTAGGCTCATGTAGAAAGCCCATGAGCCTATGCCAAAGCCCATTATGGGAAAGGAAGAGAACTTACATGTTGCCCTAGTTCCTTCTCATAAATACCCATGTAAACCTTCATTTGAAGGTTGGTTGTTCATTTCATATCAATACTCACGCATAACTTTTCTTAGTATCTTACGCGTATTATTTGTGTCGTGTTCAACCGATCACCTTTGTCTATATTTCTTCTATTAATGCTTGTGTTACAAGTATGGGAACCTAACAAGCTCGACAGTTAACATGCTCTGGAGATTCCAGCGGTGGTTTTCCAATCACACCAGTTCTTGATGCGGTTAATCAACCCGATAAGGGAACTGGTGACACCACAAAGGAATCTACGGAGCAGCAGCAGCAGGACTATGAAGTTAAGTTAGATTTTGAGGAAGATGAACCGGAAACGACAGAGAAGATAACTGATGAAGATGTGGAAAAAGCGGCTAAGGAAAAGGCTGATGAAGAAGCACTTGCTAAGAAGGAAGAAGAAGAAAGGATTCGAATTGAAACAGACAGCTACATCCGAGATAATCCTAAACATAATCCCGAACAATCTTCGAAGCCACCTCATGACCCTTCCACAACTGAATCATCATCTCACTTTTCACCACCACCATCAAAAGATACAACCACAAGATCATCATCCAAGTCAGTCAAGAAAATTGCTGATACATGGGCATCTCGAGCTAAGACCAATATCCTTAAAGCTGTGAAACAAGCAAAAAAACATAGCATGGTTTATAGAAAGCTGAACTTGCTGGCTGACAGGGTCAATTTACTTAGCAATGAGATGAACACATTCATTCAGGAGAGAGATCAGATCAAGCTATTCCTGGACAAAGACATTCAAGGAGAAATGGACAAGAAGATCAAAGAATATACTCATCAGTTCCTACTCCAATATGTTCCGGGAATAACTAAAGACATGTTCTCCAAACAACTTTACCCTACACTGAGAACACTGATCAGACAGACAATTGTCACAACACCGGTGACAATGCAGACTCGACCAGTCCAGCCACCTCATGTCACAGAAACTGATCTACTTTCACAGTTGATAACTCAGATGACTGCTCGATCTTCGACACTCACATCTGACGAATTAAAGTTTCTTGAGGTTCTCCTTGCTCGTCAACTTAAGACCATATGCAAGGAAGCTGTTGGTATTGAGAAGCGTTATAGAGATGATGATGACACTAAAAAACACCCAAAGGAAAAACGTCAGAAGAAAACAGGCGAGTCATCATCATCTATGCCACCACCAAACACCACCACCACATCTACCACTCGTGCATCTCAGCAAAATCCTGCAACTGATAAACCTCAGGATTCTGAGTCTCCACCACCATTGGAGAAAACCGGTGATCACTTTCAATACACCGGTGGTGAAGACGAAGAAAATCCTGAGCCCTAGCAACAACCATCATCCCCACCATCAACTAAGCAACAACCGTGATCATCATCCAAAACGAAGAAGAGGAGATTAAGCTCAGTCGTCTCCTGGTTGGATGAAGATGACATTGTAGAGTATGACTGGTTTAGCAAGTTAGTTGATGCCTCACCTAGATTACCAGAAGGCCAAGAACCGGTAGATGGTCGCACTATGGAACAAGTGAAAATTATCCAGAATGAATTCAAAGTCAAGAAGATAACGAAGAGGGAATTACACGGGATCAAGAATGATGCTTTCCAATTGCTAAAATACAGATCCGGCAGTGCTATTGAAGTCGAATACCATCTCGACAACATTGCACGAGACATGTCTAACAACATTGACTGGCTCAACCCCGAATCGAACATCGACTTCTCAAGAAAGGATAACACTCCATATTACACTGACTGGACCAAACCGCTACAAACCATTGGCCGACCAGAGCAAACAAAGATTCGTTACCGCTACTTCTTCAACAATGACCTAGAGTTTCTTTAGCACGGTAGTAGCATAAGCAAAAAGTATGCTACATCACTAACCTTCAACATCCCAGCATCAGTCTTCTCCACCAATGTTGCCATCGAGGAAGAGGCCACCAAAATGTTCGTTGAGAAAGTGGTGGACTATGATATTGATGCTAAGTATGGCATTCACCATTGGCCACCAAGGAGAAGTTTGTATTACAGAAGCTGGAAAGTTCTACGGTCAAAACAAGGAGGTCTTTAGTGATAAGAAGATTGTTGTTATCATGAATGTCACTTTGGATACGGAATGGGATTATTCCTTCTTGAAGGAAATCAAGGTCAAACACCAGGATGAAAAAGAATATGATTTCACTGAGGCTGATTTTCCGAGATTATCGCTCAACGACATCAAAGATATGTATCTTGCTAAGGTACAAGGACGGATGAGACAATTCTCCACCAACATTCAGCTTCAGTACATCACAGCCTTACTGATATTCATTCGAAGAAAAGTGATCCAAGAACGTGTTGAAGATCTCCAGCTTGCAGTCGAATCTTATCAGAAGCAAGTCAACCTTACAAAACCGTTGCTACACTTTCCCGACATAAACCAACTATCTCAGTACACCATTTTGAAGAAACCAAAGTTTGGAGTTGTTTACCGCAGTGAACTTCACCATAATTGGTTCATGGCGTACAACGAGGTTCATAAGTTCTGCGATCACACGTTAAAGATGGTTCGTGATGGGTTATCGTATCGATTAAAGGACATTCAGCAAGGTATTGGGTCAAAGAAGAGGTGGAATTCTGAGGAAAAGAGGGATGCTAAGAAGATAATCAAGAGGCTGGATGAAAGGTTGTTTCATCGAGATCAGATGCGGAGGTTGGTGAGCTTTGTGGGTAAAAGACAGAGTTTCTCGATTACAACATATCAACGTGAAGAGAGAACTCCTGGTCTACTTGACTAATTGTTTGGTACTTCTTAAAACTCTTGATTGATTATTTGGATTGATTGATTTGTAAATTAATTATGGCTTGTGCACACATAATAGTGTACAACCCTTACTTGTAATGAAAGGACCATGTGGTACGCATCTGTGCCATAATCCTTATAAAAGGAGCGAAAGCTTCTTACTTTTGAGTAAAACTTATCAAAACTTTAATCATTTTCAAAGTTTTGCTCAAAAGAACAAGTACCCCCCCCCCTTATGTTTTCAAAACCTCAAAAGTTAATATTACTTGTTGAGGGGGAGTATTTGCAAAAAAACTTTGTTCACAAAATATTCTTCGTGGAAATCTTCCCACAAAACTCGAAATGGTCATATTCGATATCAAAAATTTCATAAAAAAATTATATGCCATTTTTTAGGGGGAGAAAAAAATTGTGTGATACAAATATGTTGGATTGTGATTGAATCCTCGTGTGTTAAGACTTAACCCATGAACTGACGAGATCTGAATTGTCATACATCGAAAAGATTTGTTTTCCAAGACTTATTCGAGTAGATCGTACCTATTTGAGAAAATCTTGATAGACATGAACTTTGACGGGTTTGACAACCTTTTCAAGGTTTGTCCACACCTTCAAGATAGTTATTAGAGCTAGTTGTCACCTAAAAGCTGACAATGTATCTCTTTTACTATGCAACGTAACCGTGTCTCGCGGGAAATTGTCTATCTTGAGTCGATCAATTCAAAAGTGCGAGCTCTACCCTCACCGTGCAGATTTCTGTCAAAACACTTAAGCACGTGTGGAGGGGGAGTATTTCTGAAAATGCAACACTCTCGAAGTGTTACAAACATGTTTTCATTCATAAACACTTTGAAAGATTTTCAAGAAAATGGTTTTATGGCAACGCAGGATAGTCATGGAGTTATAAGGTGATTAAGGTTAGGAATAACAATCCTATGATCCGCCAGAGCCGGAGGGATCTAACCAAGGACACCACCAATAGTTAGTACTTAGAAGTCCTTAGAAATGATTATAAAGAGGAGAAAATGCGAATTGGAGAAAGAAGGAGTTGAAGAATTAAAAAGAAAAGTAATGAAAAGGGTTAAAAGAAATAGCCCTCCACATTATTCAACTTAGGGCAGACACCGGGTTCAATTCATATGCTACTGGTTGTCACTAGATGACACCGGTATTGAAGATCAAAGTCGTCATGAACCCAGTGACGCAATGCACTAAACCTTCTTAGCCACTTAAGTTTCTCTCAACAGAAGCTTGTTTCATTCTCACAGGGAACCCTACGTAAACTATCGACTTTCTCATAGAGATTGTTGGTATTGCAGAAGGAGACCCTCTCCCTAGTCTCCGCTCACGAAAACCAAAGCGCACTATTGAGTCTAGAGCCACGATATTCATCAAAAGATCTCTTAGGAACACTTGACATTTCATCGCTTGTCGTTCAACTTTAAGGACGCAAGTGATACATTTTAGAGTCCTTCACAGATCTTATCAATCTGTCGAGAACATTTATGAGGGGATTCACAATTGTGATCCTCAGTGATTGAATGGAAACTCCTGCCATGGTCAACATTAAACAGCCCTGACAGCAGGTCGCTTCGGTAACTCCTTGTGGGTTACGCTTAGTGTTGTCTCAAACAGTCTACAGTCATGAGGTGAGGTGATGCTTCGGTGTACCTCAGCGACCTCACCTGAACTATAGATGTACTTCGGTACATCGTGTATCCTACTTGAGGGACTCCAGTTCAGGAACAGTCTTTGCTATAATTGTGCTACATGGCTTCATGTAGATATCAAGTCCACTCAGCGACTCCATGTGGCTTCGTAGTGGAGTACTGACATCTGACAAACTCTGTTGTGATTCGCATTGGGTGTTCCTCAATGGCTTCGCTGGACGACAGTCCCGACAAATTACAACTGGTACCGTCCTCAAAGGTAAGTTAGTGACTCCTAGTGTTAACA
>BPTQ01000006.1:274348298-274371014 GCA_019973895.1 Chrysanthemum seticuspe | reverse complement strand
AACCCATTACCATTAGTGTTTGAGTAAGGACTAGGATACATGTTTGTTCGACTATTGTGCCAGCAGCATCTTATCTCTGAAGTAATCAGCATTCTGTGGACGCTTTGGAGATGTGCAGTTCCTTGCAATGTGTCCCTCACCACCACAGTTATAACATTTGATTGGCTTAGCTTGACCTTGGTTACCATTCCTTCCTCGATTCTGGTTGCCAACATAACCTCTCCCAGCTCCACCTCGTCCCTGATCATACTGTCTTTCTTGAACTGGTTGCACCACGATCCTTCCATCTTTAACAGTGGCTTGATTGTGTGGGTTAGATGCTGTTCTGAGGTTGTTGTTGGTTTGTGGGAGAGAATTCATGTTTTGACTAATGAGAAGAGCTAGTTGATTAATGAAGTTACCCACGTGAGCATCAGCATCAGCTTGTTTGTACATAGGATCAGGAATGAGTTTGTGATTACCATTACCCAAGGGTATGACTTGTGATGCTTTGGTTGTGATTCCGATGTTTGAGTAGAAAGCTGTAGAGTCATTAGACGAGCTTGTCTCTCCCTGGTTGGTTTTGAACTGATTGAGAATCAATTTTTCAAACATAGCATGTCTCTCATTCTGAAGGAGGAAGGCATAGATATTCATAGAGATTGTTGGTATTGCAGAAGGAGACCCTCTCCCTAGTCTCCGCTCACGAAAACCAAAGCGCACTATTGAGTCTAGAGCCACGATATTCATCAAAAGATCTCTTAGGAACACTTGACATTTCATCGCTTGTCGTTCAACTTTAAGGACGCAAGTGATACATTTTAGAGTCCTTCACAGATCTTATCAATCTGTCGAGAACATTTATGAGGGGATTCACAATTGTGATCCTCAGTGATTGAATGGAAACTCCTGCCATGGTCAACATTAAACAGCCCTGACAGCAGGTCGCTTCGGTAACTCCTTGTGGGTTACGCTTAGTGTTGTCTCAAACAGTCTACAGTCATGAGGTGATGCTTCGGTGTACCTCAGCGACTCACCTGAACTATAGATGTACTTCGGTACATCGTGTTATCCTACTTGAGGGACTCCAGTTCAGGAACAGCCTTTGCTAGAATTAGAGACATGTTTTCACATTATATTGTTAACACCCCCAAAGTTCGAACTCGTAAGTGCTGGAAATCCCGCTAAGGAGATTCCTTTCAAGAATCGAGTCGTGAAGATGTGGGTTATTACGTGAACTTGTTCAATGTAATACCAATTGTCCCTTATGGGATTCGGACGGCTGATTCGCCCGACCAAGGTGAATGGAATCAAGACATTCATCAGAAGAACAATCGTAGTGGTCAATTCTCTAAGAAACGATCACAATGATCGATTGGTGTTTATCACTAACCAATTCTTATGTTTTCTTCTTATGGATGCTCCTGGGAGGAATGATCGTGCTAATTCTCCTCATGCTTATACCAACAACAACTCAATTGAAGTTCTCTCGAAAGGCAACTCAAAAGTCAAAAGGATTCTTCATCAACCAAAGAATCTACAAAGTTTAAAGACTAGAGAACTACATCAAATATGAAATCCAACGTCAAAGAGCGTATGAGCATATTGGAGAAAGACGTGGAGACACCTGAGCAACGAACCTGACCGGATGCTGACAACAACAACATACCATCACCATATCCACACCAGAACAAAGAACAAAGAACAAAGAATACAAAGACGTCAAAGCTGAAAACTTTAAAAGAAACAAGATCCTCACTATTGGGAGATTGTTGGAATCAAGACACTTCTTCTCACAGGAAAGAGGAATGCCAGAAGACGTCAAAGCAACAGCTATTACATCAACACCAATAACTTATCCAAGATTGTTGGAGTCATCACTAACACTTAGGGGGAGATTGTTGGAATCACTCCTAACTTGCATTTCAAGTGTTAGTCATTTATATGTAATAGGTTGCTTAAACTAGGCTTTTATGTTAGTGTTTAAGGCTAGGCTTATGTAGAAAGCCCATAAGTCTATGCCAAAGCCCAATAAGGAAGGAATGAACTAGATATGTTGCCCTAGCTCCATTCCCCTATAAAAAGACATGTAAACCTTCACTTAAAGGTTGGTTGTTCATCTTAATACATTTCCTACGCCTATACTTTTATCATTCATACGTGTGTGTATTTTGTGTGTTCAACTGATCACCTTTATCTCTCTTTCTTACATATTGATTCTTGTGTTAACTTATGGTGACCTAACAACCTTATTTCGTAGTCCCGATACCGTACCACATATAGGAAATCGGTACGATTCCGGTTCAGTTTCGGGATTCAGGGTCGAAATGCTCATCCCTAGATGCAAGTGTGTACATATTGTTTTGGAGTAATATATTTCACTTTTTCACTAAAAATTATTTCAACTGTTAAAAGCTTGATTTATAAGGAAACAATGCATGATATATAAAGGTAAAAGAGACATCATTATTTTGTATTTATTGCACCTATCTTAAATCCTTTTTTTTTTAACAATAAAAGTGAGACGGAAAAATTAAGTATATTCTTTTATATGGAATATAATTTAAGAACCCCCGGTGCAACGTGAGGGAACCAAATGTTAATATAAGGCATTAATCATAGAATTCTTGTAAGCAATTAACTCCTGAATTTCATTTTTTCAACAAATTTTAATTATACATATATATCATGTTTTAAACAGCTGCAAGGGCTTCCGATCCTTTACCAATCCTCTAATATTTGTTTTTATAAAAGAATTAGGTTGGAAGAACAGTGCTTCTTTTGATAAAACTTTATAGAGTTCGCCATGATCAACATGAATTTGGTTGGATATATTTCTTTTTCAGAGGATGCAGAATATGAAGTACAAATTCATGCGTGGAGACTTAGAGTGAAACTCCTTTTCTTCCTAGCACAATAGATCATACATGAGCACAATTATTTTAGTACAGTAAGCTCGCTGATACTGTATTATTACTAAACATAAATTAAAGGCCCTATCACAGAGGATACTAAAGCTAAACAACATATATATAGTTCTTGCATCATCATCTGTTCTCCCTATCATAGTTTGCTCAAACTTGACTTAGTAACTTTTCCATTGTACAGCGCGGGCTACATTTAGCCATCAAAGGTTGTTCTTTGAGCAAAGCAATGCCTGTTTGTTCAGTCAAGTTAACCATCTCCTCACCAATCCTTTCCCATTCAAAGCAATGTATAAGTGAACCCAAAGCTAAAGTGATCATATGCACCGCCATGTGCTTCCCAGGACAACTCCTCCTTCCATATCCAAAGGGCATTAGCTTAAAACAATCTCTTTCATCTACAATCTCTCTAAATCTCTCTGGATTGAACTTTGTTGGTTCAGCCCATATATTGGGATCATTTTGAATAGCCCAAACATTCACCATTAACATGGTTTCTTTAGGTACATGATACCCTCCAACTTTACAATCATCTGATGACTCGTGAGGAACGAGCAAAGGTGCAGTTGGGTATAATCGCAGCGTCTCCTTAACAATGCAACGAAGATAAGGAAGATGATGTAAGTCTGATTCCTCTAAGAAACGATTGTTACCAACATGTTTATCGATCTCACTTTGTGCTTTATGTAGAACTTCTAGATGGTTCAACAAAAGTGAAAATGCCCATTCCAATATACTTGCCGACGTAGTAGTACCTGCTGACAAGAAAACCTAAAAAACATACACATGATAAACCGTCACAAATGTCATGGGGAATTTACAACATCATTAACATATATATAGTGAAATTATCTCGGCAAATATCGTTGTTTGTTTCTTTGAAACAAGAGGTACCCTATTATCCAACCAACCATCTATCAGTTGGGCTTTTAATTTCATCATGCAAGTTTGTATCTAGTAATTTGGCTACAAATTTTGCTTTGAAAGTCAAAAACTAATCAAATGTGGTAAAAAAAAAATGTAAGATCGTGACAAATGAACTTACGAGCAACAGTCCTCTGATAGTTTCATCACTGTAATCTTTAGGTTCATCCTTCTGTCTAGCCAGCAAGAATTCTATCACTTTTTCTTCTGTCTCTCCTGATCCATTAGAAAAATCAGGTATCTTTTTCCTTACCTCTTCAATTAAGCTTTCCATGGCTGCATCTCCTTGTTTCTGCAATTTGTTGCACTTTGGCTCTAACTCTCTCAGTCCCAGAAAGTTGGGCAGAAACTTCAATATTGGCATAAAATACCCTACATCAGTCTCTTTTGTCGTAATCCTAAATGAACGGATCGCATAATCTTTCAGCTGGTCATCCTCTGCTGCCTTTTTCTTTTCGCCATACCTATAAAAAACAACGTAAATGTAAAATCATGCATAACACTTGGTACTCGAAGTTAATAAAATATACTAAAATATTAAGAGTTTTCTTTTTGTTGAGTAAAGGCTAGGTACGTAATGAGTTGTGGATAGTTTCTAGTTAGGAAAAATGTTGCCTAATATGTTTCAATTAAGTCATTCAAACTTTAAATTAACCATAAAAGTTATTAAAGTTTCAATATTATTCCATTATTGTCTAATTGTTCAAAAAAAAACTATTTTTAAGATATTCATATGTGCATTGTTTGGTTGTACCTTAATAATAAATACATACCCCGTGAATTTCACAAACTACCTTAATGTACAACCAACTTATACACGTGTGAAAAGAGATATGCCATAAAGTAATAACCAAATTTGAAATGTGTTTCGTTTTAGTAAATCAAACATAAAATTTACATAATAATAAAACATTATTGAAAGTTTGAGTGACTAAAATGAGACACTTTTCAAACTTGATTATTATTTTATAATCAAAATAATATTACAGTGACTAAATTGGAACAAAACTGAAAGTTGGTTACTATTTCATCATAATTGGTGTGACCCCATGCTAGCATTCACTGTTTCTTCAGCTAGATATGTGTTGCAATCTTGCTTTTTGCTAGTTTTCAGTTGGTATTCATATGATAGCCATATAAAAAAAAGGTTAACAACCGTACACTATATGGAATATAGAGTTTTTTGGATGACCATTGTGTTTTCAAATCTAATTTAACAATATAATTACGTTCAAACTAAATTAAAGGAACATCGCATGTTTGAAATTCTAACTTAAAACGCTCTTTTTGAAAGCCACGTTAACTAAAAACAACCAACAATATAATCGAAAAAACCTGTTAAACTATAATATATTATTTCTTGATTTTACATTTATTCGACGAATATCGTAGCGAATGGATTTTATTGCGGCAAGCTTTATCGTTGCGTGTTTATTCATTTTCATAAACTACGAACTAACATAACAATAAAAAAAAGCTATAATATGATGTCTTATATAATAGAGTTTGTGAATGAATTTTTAGAAATTATTAGCGTTGGAATTAAGAATTTTTTTTTTTTTTTTTGAACATTACATTAGTAAAAGTTCTCAAGAGTTGTCATGCATTTTTTTGAAATTTTGGCTGAAAATTGTTTAGACAACTGTTTCATTAAAGAAACATTATTTGAAATTTTATGTAAAAAATTAAGTTTGCAAGAGTATTTTAGGGATTTAACATTACTCACTTTGATGTGTTTTAAATTTTGACCAAATTATCGCTCACAAGTATTTTAAACATTAAATCAGCCTAAGTTAAGGATAGCTGATCACGTCAGAGATCCAAATCTCTCTCTCTCTCTCTCTCTGACAGAGTCAACACGTAAACAAAAGAGCAAAGTTTACGACTAAATGATCAGCACAGTTGATTATCATCCGCTATCAAAAAGACTCAAAGGTGAAAAACCTTTGAGAGAATCTCAGAGAAGTCAGAGTAAAAGACCACTTAATGGAAGAACAGCGGTTTAACGGACGTCACTGAGTGTTCACATATATATGGATAAACACCTCAGATATGTTGTATATCTTCTCAGCCACAACCGTCTTGCTTTGCAAAAGATAAAGTCTAAAACTGAATAAAAACTTTGTAACCTGATATCGGAGTTAGCTAAAACAAAGGGCAGAGAAGTGACAAACCCATGAGACCTCAAAGACTAACAAATGCCCTTAGGTCTTTGAAAATGACTTATCATCTTAAGCCGTGCAGACGAAGCAGTTACACTTATCAGATACACTCAGAATATTTCTTCAACATACTTGCAAAGTGTATCATTAGAGCTGACTCAAGTACTCAGCCATGCTTAGGCGGGAGTAATTTGAGATAAAGCAAAGCGGGAAAACCCTTGGGAAGATAAAGATTCATCAAGAGCAGGGAAAGCAACTTGCATGTATCAGAGTTGTCAGCACAGTAAAGCAATTCTAGCCACACAAGTGCACGCATACCGTACTTCCAGTTTGCTTCTAGTTTAGTCATTACTATTCTTATAACTACTAACAATGTATCTCCCTTTGTCTATAAAAAAGAGGTTAATAGTGGTGATAGGTAATAGATTCCCCCTCTAGAACACACTTCCTCTTCTGAGTGGGATCTTCCTCTTCATACTTGAAAAGAAGCATTTGTCATTACTAGGGATAGTATTCCGCAACTATCTCTCGTAAAGCCTTCACCTTCAACCTCTAAAGTGGGACTGATACAGATGTAATGTACAAATGGTTATTATTAGTTGGTCATGGTCGAGATTGTGTAACCATGACCTTATTTATAATAAACTTAACCTATTTTCATTTGCTCGAGCTTTTGATCTTACAATTCATGGTGTTTCACAAATATATTGGACCAACAAGTAGTTTCAGAGCGGGTGGATCACTCCCGTGATCTAGATCCGTTCTTGAATGATGACTAATAATACAAGCCGTTCTCGAATGACGGCTAAAAACATTTGAAACCTGTCCTCACTAACTCCCCACCAAGAACACCCTCTTCATTATCGCCTCAACCTTCACCTCTACGAAAAATGAGCATCTACTGCTCTTTTGGGTATCCAATACTCCAAAATGCTTCTGCTCTAGCTCTTTTAAACCACACCTATAACTGACAATCATTTGCAAGAATCTTCATTCAAAAGGATCTTGTAAAGCTATGTGTAGTAGACACACAAGCTATAAGTGTGGAAATATCTACCGCTGGCGCTCTCAAATAGCAATCACCAATAGGAAAGCAAAGCATGAGACTATATTTGAAGAATCAGAGCCTGCTGATAATGGAGTATCAGTGGAAAGGACAGGGATTTGTCTTCTGTTGCTGAAAAACAGATGCACCAGGAAGTGTTCGGTATACCAAAAAATTCCTGATCCTAGAGAGACCTAATCACGAAGTCATCAACAACAAAGCTCCAGCTTACAAGAATTATCTTATAGCTTCTTATTGTAACCATAGATGTGAGAAGAAGTCATTATGCTCACTCATATATGACTGGACTAGGCTATTCCAAAGGTTAACAATGAAAGACAGTTGACTAAAAACTGTTGTTCAAACTGCCTTTCAAAAGGTACTTAGAATAGCCTAGAATAAATAACCGTTGAATGCAAAAGACTTTCCTGATTTCAAGCTTCTAAGAATGTTTGCTTCAGTAACATTAGAGAGGCAACATAGCAATTACTAATGCTCTACTCTTTTATGTAAAAAGGTATGAGTTGTAACTCAGGGATATCAATGCGGAAGTTGACCAAGGGTAAGAAGGCACAAGCAGCACAATTGACACCTCCACCCGGGCCACTAATACATCAAGGATTGAAGAAAATAAGGAGCTACGAGAAGATCAGAGATAAGACGATGAAATGATACCTTCATCATCTGTGTCTGTAAATGAAGTTGTATAGTATGCTAGTTACTATTATCAACTTTACAATCAAACACAAACTCTTCTTCTGAACCAAGTTCCTCAAGACTGATTCCAAAATTATTCCTGAACCCTGAAGACCTAGTAAAAACTACTAGTATCATACCTCATAACATGATCCTTCCATTGGTCTCTGAGATTACCTAAATATGAGACCAAAAGGACACAAACCTTAAAATGGAGGATTAGGTTCCAATCAAGAGAAGAGTCTGACATCCTTTCAAGGAGAAGCTCCAAGACTTAAGAGTCTCTGTATCATACAAGACTCAAGACAAAGCTTAAGGATAAAGCCAAGCATCTGAAGAACATTTAAGAAATAAGACATCTGTTTAATTATATGTAGATTATTGGTTGTAAATCAGAGTGTAAGAAGAAGCTTGTTTGCTCACTTACCTCTGATAGATTTAGACCACTAGAATAGATACATATAAATTTAGTGTAAATCAGAGAGTAAGAAGAAGCCTATTTGCTCACTTACCTCTGATAAACTTAGACCAACTTAGAATAAGATTTTTAGATCTTCAGTCTTGATTGTAAATCAGAACATAAGAAGAAGCCGTTATGCTCACTTACTTCTGATAAAACTTAGGCTAAATTTATGTCCAAATAGGGGGAGATTGTTGAGTCAAATTCTGACCCAATTATCCCTCACAGGTATTTGAAACATTAAATCAACATAAGTTAAGGATAGTTGATCATGTCAGAGATCCAACTCTATCTCTGATAGAGTCAACACGTAAACCAAAGAGCAAAGTTTACCTTTGAAGGAATGATCAGTACAGCTGATTATCATCAGCTATCCAAATGAATCAAAGGTGAAAACCCTTTAAGAGAACCTTAGAGAAGTTAAAGTAAAAGACCACTTAATGGAAGAACATCGGTTTAACGGGGCTCAGTGAGTGTTCACATATCTGAGGATAAACACCTCAAATATGTTGTATATCTTCTCAGCCACAACAGTTTTGCTTTAAAAAAGACAAAGTCCAAAACTGAATGAAAACTTTGTAACCTGATATCGAAGTCAGCTAAAACAAAGGGCAGAGAAGTGACAAACCCCAGAGACCATAAGGACAGACAAATGCCCTTAGGTATCTGAAAATGACTTATCATCTTAAGCTATGTAGACAAACCAATCACACTTATCAGATACGCTTAGAGTATTTCTTCAACATATTGCAAAGTGTGTCCTTGGAGCTGACTAAAGTACTCAGGCACGCTTAGGCGGGATTAATTTGAGCTAAAGCAATGCAGGAAACCCCTTGGAAAGTCAAGGATTCATTGAGAGCAGGGAAAGCAACTTGCATGTACCAGAGTTGTCAGCACAGTAAAGCAACCCTAGCCACACAAGTGTACGTGTACCTTACTTCCACTTTGCTTCTAGTTTAGCCGTTACTATTTTTGTAACTACTAATAGGGTATCTCCCTTTCTCTATAAAAGGGAGGTTAGTAGTAGTGATAGGTAATATATTCCATCTTTAGAACACACTTCCTTTTCTAAGTGGGATCTTCCTCTTCATAACTTGAAGAAAAGCATTTTTCATTACTAGCGATAGTATTCCGCAACTATCTCTCGTAAAGCCTTCACCTTCAACCTCTAAAGTGAGACTGATACATATGTAATATACAAATGGGTATTATTAGTTGATCATGATCAGGATTATGTAACCATGCCTTTATTTATAATGAACTTAAGTTATTTTTATTTACACAAGCTTTTATTTTTACAATTCATGGTGTTTCACAAATATATCAGACTAACATAGAGAGAATAAACCAAATGGGCCTACATCTTTGGTTAAAACCAACCTCACATGCCTTGCTTTTGAATAGTTAAAAAATTCATTACTCATGCCTATATCCTAATCCCAACTATTTAACCAAACAACTAATTTTTTCTTTTGTAGTGAAAACCCAACCCAAACCCCTAAAACAAACACACCCTTAAATACTTTTGTTTTCAAAACCCTAGCATAGCAATTGAAAATTTTCAATAAACGACAATCACGCAATGCATCTAAATTTTAGCTCCAAGACAAAGATAGAGTAAATTAATTTCTTTCAAAAGGTTGTCTGAAACCAGTGATTGCAGATGTTACTTTGTAAGTTTTTTGTTTTCTTGGGTAAAAATATAGCACGTGGATAGATCTGATGTTGGTTGGCTACATCTACTTGGATCTCACCATGAGAATATAATCTAAATTATACTACTCCCACTCGTAACACCACTTCACCTTTCACCTCAGCGCCACATCAGCTTTCTGTCTTATTTCACACCTTCTCACTTTTTACTCCGAACCACTCACACCACTTCACCTTTCAACTCATTTTTATTATTTATTAAAATAACAACTTTTATAAAAATATACCGTACTAAATACCTCACACGCACTAACAAACTAAATAAGAAATATTAAAAATATTGGAGCCCACTTGGTCACAATTTCATATTCGGTGAAGACTTCACCTTTCGTCCATGCCGATGCCACCTTACCGTCGGGAACAAAAGTGATCCCAACCATGTTGACGACGTGATCCCTCCCTTGTCGCTGCTTGTCGTTTGTGGCTGGAGCAGTCTTAGTAAATGCTTAAGGTTTCTCTAATTAGTTTTTAAGTTTTTAAGATTTTTAAATTTTCAAGAAATAAGATACATCCATTATATGTAATGTAGGTTCAAGATTCCATATACATGGATGTTGAACTTTAAGAAGAAAGATGGTTTTGGTGTTCTCATTCCACTTTGATGTAATCTCGATCCATTCAATTTTACGATTATTTGGTTCTACTAATATGTGAGTATGTAACTCCGTATAATAATAGTGCATATAATTTTCATTATCTTACAGATCGGCAAATCGTGAAAAATAACATATACATGTTGCACACTTTCTTGTGGAAAATAACATAATGTTGCACACTTTCTTGTAATTGATCAGTAAATTAAA
This sequence comes from Chrysanthemum seticuspe, assembly GCA_019973895.1. Taxonomy (NCBI): domain Eukaryota; kingdom Viridiplantae; phylum Streptophyta; class Magnoliopsida; order Asterales; family Asteraceae; genus Chrysanthemum; species Chrysanthemum seticuspe. Next base: position 274,360,308 of record BPTQ01000006.1, on the reverse strand, counting down.
GTTGCATGTAATATAATGAAGGTGTTAATTGACTCTTAATGTATCATAGTTGTCATGATTTTTTTATATATATGTATCGAACAATTTATTTTGCTATTTTATGTACTAAACTTGCATTCTTGGAAAAGACACAAAAAATATCAAAAACACAAGTTTAGTACGTAGAATAGCAAAAAAATTGTTTGATACATATAAAAAAAATCATGACAACTATGATACATTATCAAACGATTAGCCCTATAATAAATAAAAGTGAATCAAGAATGGGGTCGGTGTTTTGTAAATGAAAATAGGAAGCTAGTGCCATGAGAAGAAGCACAGTGGTGGGAAGTGATGTTTAAACATCGACTTAGTGGCGGAGTTGGTGAGTCTCGAGGGAGCCGGACACAGTGAGTGGATCATATTGAGGGTCAATGACTCAATGACCCAGTCGTGCATGAGAACGATTAAGGGGTCTTTCTCGTTCTTTCTTTAGCTTTTATGGAAAAGGGAATAGATATAACTTTATATATTAAATATGATTTGTTTAGTTAATTAAACATTTTTGGAAATGGTATGCATTCGCTTAAAGTTCGTATGCCAATAATTGAGTTAGTCTTGCAAGTCTCCTGTGGTATATCAATAGCACATATAAAGAATGACTGTGACGTAAAGTAAATTTAAAAGATAGCCCACTTTCAAACGGTTTGAAAGTGTTTGCACTTCCAAAGGGTTTTTGATATTTACTTAGTAGACGGTTCAATAATTTCACATTCCTAAACTATGTTTTTAAGAAAGCGTACACTTGATTTAAGATGGAAGGTTTAAACATAATATATTGTCGGATTATAATCCTCTAATTATGTCTAGAACGGCAAGAGGAATTCTCATGTTGAGGACAACATGAGTAGATGTTTTGACTTTATTAGTTATCTCTAGTGTCTTGCTTAAGTTTATAATAAATTCTTCCCCCTCAAGAAAATCGTGACTAGTCCAATAGTAGTTATGCTATTCTGTTTTCCTCAACATGCGTATCAAGAATTCGGCTAGTCACACCAATTTCTCTCGTTAAATATTGTGTTGAACCTGAACTCGATGAACTTACGGAGTCATTTATATATAAATCTTAAACTTTTAATCAATCTCACGCCCTCAATTTCATTTTGGCGAAAAAAAAAAGTGATTATGAATGCATAGCTGCACATATGGTAGTGTTTTGGAAAGAAAAAAAGAGAATGATGGCTTTCAAGTAGTTATGGGTGATTTCTAGGGAGGGCTGATCATGCCAGAGAAAGAAAATGCTCGTCTTTTTCTTCTCACTTCCCCCTTTTTTTAATGGATTGAATCAAGCTGTTTTTACAACTTGAGTCAAGTTAAGAAGATGTGAGCCATTTGATTTGTTCTAATAGCTCAAATCAAAAGATTTTTTTTTTTATTTGAGCCATTGAATCAAATCCAATGGCTCACACATGTCCAACTTGACTCAAGTTGTAAAAACAACTTGAGACAATCCCAAACCTTTTTCAATAAGTCAAAGAAATTTTTTCACGTATTAAACGCACGCTAAGGGTGTGTTTAGTTGAAGAATTTTAGTTTTTCTTTTTAGAAAATGAGAGGATTCAATTTTTCACAACACATAAAAAATGCGTTCAATTGACATTGTTTTGTATTTTGAGAAAAAAAAAGGGGGAGTTATATTTACCAGGGTGCAGGATTACTCCCCTTTACCAAAAAAAAATAAATAAATAAATAAAAAAAAAAAAAAAGAAAAGGGGAAAGTTTTGGGTTACAAAGAAAACATATAAATGTATTTCATAGTTTCTCTTGTTAACTTAGGAAATACAAATTTTCTATTTTTTTGAAAATTTAATGGAAAATAATTGATTTGAACGTAATCTTAGTTTTTTTGTTTTGTACAAAATATTTTGTAGAAAACAAGACTTTTTTTTTTTTTTTTTTTTTTTTTTTTTTTTTTTTTTTTTCTGATTAGGCGCACTCTTTGATTGTTTATAGTAGTTAATTCCAGAACTAAAGAGTACGTGAGTGAGTTAAAAATCAGTACCCGGCCTACTATATTTTCCTTATTCCACTTTAGTCGAATGGTTAAAACTTAAAACTGTTATCTTCAGGCACTTTTTTTTATCGTACGCTAATATAGCATTAACATTATTGTAAATACCGTTTTCCAGCGAACATCTTCATCATCACGTCAAAGACAAGGTCTAGAAAGACATATTTCAACTCTACTATTTCCTTCTTGGTACGAAAAAGCCCACCTAGCAACAGCTTCACCTCATCAGCAATTGAGCCATCTTGGCCTGACAGACGATGAAATGGGAGAATTTCAAGGGTTGAAACACGACGTAGGTGACGCCAAAGGGGACCATGTGGTGCTGAAGCGAGGGCAGTATAATTACATCCAAATTCCTTTCCTGTAATCAACTTAGATCGGTTTGCAAATAGCAGATCATTTTTGGCAAAAAGTTCCTCAGCAGCTGATGAGGAGGAAACTAAGAGGACTCGCCTGCAGCCAAACTGGAGTAGCAAAATTGGGCCGTATCGTGATGCTATTTTTGAAAGAGTTCGGTGGAGTGGTTGTTGCCTGTGGCACCAAAGGTAGAGTATTAATGTTAAGGGTGAAAATGGAGTTGGTGGAAGATTTCTCATCTTTGGAATGACATATCTGTTAAATACGGACCAGGCTAAGGCTAGAAGCAAGACGTAGAAGTGAAGGGCTTCCATCTGTTTCTGGATTTAAGCTATTTTTAATGTTTTCAGTTTGAACTAAGGTTTCTTCATGCATATTTATAGGCCAAAAAGGTGACATTGTTTAAAGTAAAACGACTAAATTTTTTAAACGATCTCAATGCTTTGTTCTGAAGTTCATACTTAAGTACACTTTTACTAAATGCCTTGGACATAAAATGAGTATATTCAGTTACGAAAATATTCATTCATTTACGGATTTAACGTGAATTTAAAGTACAGTACGTCTTCTAATTGTGGCTTAACCTCACCAATTAATCACCCAATCATTTTTCATAAGGCTGCCCCAGTAAAGAGGGTCAATCCTTCCCATTTTTTCTGCCACGTCAGCTTTCTCTCTCCAACAACCTTCAGTCGATTGGGTGTCCCAGTAAAATCGACCATGATCAATTTTTATTTAAAAAAAAAACATTTTTAACACAAACTCAAATTTCATTAATAATTAAAACGTTACATAATAATTCAAATAAAATAAAAACATTACAATAAAATTCAAATAACATTAGAACATTACGATAATAAAACGACTAAACTAGTTTTGATTATAACGATGTCAAATGTCTTCCACCAAATAGGCTTTGAGGCTAAGATGAGTTGTTTTGTTGTATATCTCCCTGGTAATTGCCAACGATTCCACATGCGTTCTTATGGGATCATAAGAACAGTGTTGCTCCGCTGAAAAGAATACAGGAGATATCGCCCGCTCTTCGTCCTGAATTATCATATTACGTAATATGATGCATGTATACATTATATGTGATAGACGCTCTTTGTCAAATACTTTAGCCGGATATTTAATCATTAGCCACTTCCTCTTTAGTATACCAAAAGCACGTTCCACATATTTTCTTGCTGCTTCGTGCATCGTCTTATACAATATTCGTTTGTGATCATTCGTCTCTGGATTTTTAATGAACTTGATAGTAACCGAGTATTCCGGATATATCCCATCAGCAAGATAATATCCCCGTTTATAAGGCACAACGTTAGCAACGAATTCCACATCCGGTGCTCTCCCCGTTTTGAGATCATTGAAAAGAGGCGATTTACGTAAAACATTTACGTCGTTATTCATCCCAGCGACACCAAAGAACGCATGCCAAATCCATAAATCTTGGGAGGCGATCGCTTCCAATAAAATGAAAGGATTTTGCCCGTGATCACCCCTACAAAATAGAGCTTTTAAAGCATGTGGGCAATTCTTCCACGGCCAATATGTACAATCAATGCTTCCTATCATCCCAAGAAACCCATGACGTTCGTAGTGATGAGCATAGAGTTTGTCAATGTCAGTAACCGTCGGCTTTCGCAAATACTCTGCACCATATAACTCAATTATGGCCTTACAAAATTTTTGGAGACACTCACGAATTGTTGACGCACCCATTTGCACATACTCTTCTAGAGCATCAGCATTGACTCCGTGTGCCAATTGACGAATTGACGAAGTACACATCATCAATGGAGAAATACCAAGTACGCCTGCACAACTAGGAGTTTGTTGGAAATAAGGTGAATGATCGGTTACCTCTCGAAAAATTCGTGTGAATAGTTTTTGGCTCATTCGGAAACGATCATGGAATGCTTGATCGCCGTATCTTGAGGTCTCGCAGAAGTAAGCAGCCACTAAACGGTTATGAGCACCCCACGATCCATACTAATTTGGTTTCGTGAGACTTTAGTTTGTGACGCTTGAAAAGCCTCCCAACACACTTCCGCAAACATCATAAACTCGCTACTAACTTCATTTTCATCATCCGATAACGAATCGGCAATGAATAGCTCGTAAGAATTCATAGTGTGAAAAAATATAGAGAATGTGTGAAATGAAATTTGTGGATTGAAGTGTTTTAATATGTTGTGTATTTATAAGGTAGTTTAAAAGATTTTTTTTTCAACCGTTACAAAACGGCTAGAAATCACAAGGATTTTATTTGTGAATTGTGAAAATATCGATCGCTCCTACGACCATGTTTTGTAAATTTGGTTGGTCGATCGACTTGCCACAGTAGGGCGATCGAGTAGCAATCGATCGACTAAGTCGATCGCTCTTCCTTACTGGGGGCAGCCTAACTAATTGTTTTTAGGTAAAATAATGACCAATGGAAAGTTTCAAAGTATTATCTATTGTATCGTATCAGGCGAGTACTAGGGGTGTCATTCGGGCAGACCCAAACCCGACCCGACCCGTGTCAATTCGGGACGGGTCAATCGGGTTCAAAATTATATTAGGGTCAACCCGAATTGACCCTAGTTCTAAACAAGGTCGGGTTCGGGTAAGTTTTTTAGCCTTGACCCGACCTGAACCCGACTAACCCGGCTCAACAAGACTTTTGCAATGTAAAAAACTCGGGTTGACCCCGAACCCGAATTGACCCGACCCGAGTTCTAAACAAGGTCAGGTTCGGGTTTGTTTTTTTAAGGCTTGACCCAATTTGACCCGACCTGAGTTGAACCGAACCCGACCAGGGGCAACCCGAATAACACCCCTAGCGAGTACCCGCACCTGAAGGCAATGGTTTTTAGCTGGCAGACAATTAACGATATGCGATATTGTGGCAAGTGTTTTGTATAACATTTAAAATAGACGTGAAAAGATCAAAATGTAATAGCAAACGGTTGTAACATGTGATAATTCAACTCTAGCAAAATTTCTTAACATGTATCAAACGACATATAAAAATATTTAGTGAGACTGAAAAAGAAAACATTACATCTATTTGAGATACTAACTAACAAGACATGTTACTCGTCGCGTTAAACTTCTTGATACACGAAATTTGAGGTGTAATCAAATTATTTTACGAACAATATTATTTGATAATAACTTTACGGTTGAAGAAAATTTAGGACTCAACTCTATCACACACTATCTCATATAACCAGTGGCGGAACTTGACCATTTATTATTTTATTTTTTATTTAGGGGGGGGGGCGAATTTATTTTGGGAGGGCCGAATCGGAGATTTGTTTGTAACATCAACTAATTTACCCGTAAAACCTATAATATTATACTAGCTGCCGCAAATTTGGGGGGGGGGGGGGGGACCCTCCCCTGCTTCCAAAGAGTTCCGCCTCTGCATATAACTATGGTAGAGTATCTCGTGCATCGCGATGCAAAGGCTATACAAAAATGTAATATTACCATGTTGCGACGATTGAAAATGAAAGGTACTTTCTAGTAAATAAATATTGTGTAGTATTTGTCACAATATTATATAGGGCAAATGACAAAAAAATGCATTGAACTTGACACTTTCTATAATTGTGTGTAGCCAACTATACTTTATCTTATTGTGTGTACTGAACTTTCAAATTCGATTATTGTGTGTATTTTTTGACCATTTTACCCGTATTTTTTTTCAAATTTCGAAGGGTAAAATGGTCATTTTACATGGCAGAATAGTCATAAAATACACATAATGATCGAAATTTAAAAGTTCAATACATACAATAAGAAAAAAAATAGTTGGCTACACACAATCACATAAAGTGTCAAGTTCGATGCATTTTTTTGTCATTTGCCCTATTATATAATGTGTAAACATAGAGTAGTATAAATATTGTGTCGTCTTCCCTTGCTCCGACGGTAAAGATTCTGCTTAAGAAACATGTTGAAAAAATTATATAGGATGTATAATAAAATAAGCATGCGAGAGAAAAGTATGTTGTACATTTAGTTTGAATGATTTGTACAATATACTTATCATTTGTACTGGTTAATTTGTATCATTTTCTAAAACCTCCAAACTAATCTCGTCTTTAGAACAACAATTCGTGTTGCAACGGGGTCCTTATATGGTTATAATATTCCATTTAAATTTAGTCAGACATTCCTTTTAATATTAGTCAAACATTTATCATAATCAATTGGATGCATACATTTTTTTAGTCATACTAACTCACATCACCATGACTGCAGCAATGTCAAAATATCAATTGAATTACCTTCTATAAATACAATGCATTAATGCATGAGAACTTTAAAATTATATATTTTTGACCAAGACCTTTACATCACACATCAAATGCAAATTACAGTGCAATACTTACAAACACAAATGGCCACATTCACAATGTATTCATCTTTGATTTGTCTTTCCTAAACACAATTCATACTTCCTGTGCAAATTATCACACATTAATGCAACCATTTTTAAAATGCCTATCAATTAATAAAAAATTTTAGAAAACCAACATAAAATGACATCTTAGCCACTATTAAGTGGCATAATGAAAACCACAAAATCGTTACACTCCAAGAAACTGCTTGCTTGCTAACTTCTTCACACATCCCAACTTGGAAAAGCAAATGTATAATTAAAATTTTTAAGCACCTTTATGTATATTCAATAAACACTTAAGTTGGCATGTCTTCTGGGATTTATAACTTTGTGTAAACCATTTAAGCACCTTTATGTATATTCAGTAAACAATTTGTAGTTCTACATCAACTTTTTAAATGGAGGTTTTTATTGTTGGAAAATTTAGTCCACTTGTGGGATTAGTTCACACCTGGTTTTAGGTTAGGAGGTACGGAGTATACACCCATGAGGTCCCTGAACACCCTGACTCTACTCAATAGTGGTTTGTACTACTAGTGTATTGTTTACTACTGATAGTGTAGTAACTGATGGTTCCTACTGGTAGTGTTATGGTTCCTGCTGCTAGTGTAATGGTTCCTACTGATGGTTCCTGCTGGTAGTGTATGGTTCCTGCTGCTAGTGTAATGGTTCCTACTGGTAGTGTTGCAGTAATTATTTTGTAACAGCTTTGACTCATTCAATTGGCTGTTATGACTGCTTTATGATAACGTTTAAATTGGTCATGTAACCACTATTTCTATGATTATGGAGGTTTATTATGGGTGATTAATTGGTTGTTAATCACACATAATGTCCATTGATTAGTGTTGAGTGTTCTCTACTATAAATAGAGAGTGACATCTTCAGCTTGAAGACACACTGAAAAGAATAATATCAGGAGAAACAAACTGAAAGCATAAACACTTATAAGCGTAGGGGTTATTGAATTGTGCCTAATTCTATAACTACATTTGGTCTTATCCCAAGTAGATATTCGTGTAACCCAGGCATTAGGGTCGAATAGTTTACTTTGGAAAGTGATCACACGATTCCAAGTGATATCATGTAACCACATAGTGGTATTGTTGCTGCTGACTTTGATTATCTTACCCTGTTCTGGACTGTTACCACCAACAATCAAAGTAAACTATTTGTGATAATCAATGGCTGCTGATGCAATGAAACACATGGCTTCAAACTTTGCCAAGCTTGATAAGTTTGAAGGGGTGGACTTTAGGAGATGGCAGAAGAAGATGCACTTCTTGCTGTCAAGCATGAGTGTGGTGTATGTGCTAACCACTCCTATTCCTGATGATGGGGATGATGCTACTGTGGAGCAGATCAGGAGGAAGAGCAAATGGGAGAATGATGACTACATTTGTAGAGGTCTAATCCTCAATGGTATTTCTGATTCTCTGTTTGATATTTATCAGAACTTTGAATCTTCCAAGGTACTGTGGGATTCCTTGGATGCCAAATATATGGCTGAGGATGCATCAAGTAAGAAGTTCCTTGTAAGTAATTTCACAAATTACAAAATGACTGATTCAAGACCATTTATGGAACAATACAATGAACTTCTTGGTATACTTGGAAGGTTTACACAACACAATATGCACATGGATGAGGCTATTCAAGTCTCTTGTGTCATTGATAAACTTCCCCCTTCTTGGAAAGATTTCAAGTATACCTTGAAACATAAAAAGGAGGAGTTAACTCTGGTTGAGTTGGGCAGTCATCTACGCATTGGGGAATCTCTCAAGGTGCAGGATAATGACAAGACAAAGAGTAGCAATGCTACTGGTGCATCTGTTGTCAATATGGTGGAGCATAACAACTCCACGTACAATGACAACAAAGGCAAACGCAAATATCATGACAACAAAAGGGCAGATCCTAACAAGAAGGCGACACCTACTTGTTGGAAATGTGGCAAAACTGGTCACATTAAAAAGGATTGCAAAGGTGTTAAGGTTGGTGGTAAAGCCAATGGATCAGGCACTAATGGTTCAGGGAGTGGTGGTTCTTCCAACTCACTGAAAGGTCAGAATATGGTTAATAAGTTTTTTCAGATTTATTATGTTACATATGTATCTGAATCTCATTATGTGCAGGATGATGATGTTGCGTGGTGGGTTGACTCTGGTGCAACAGTTCATGTGTGTAAAGAAAGAAGCTGGTTCAAGACTTATGAGTCACTGAATGATGGTTCTATTCTTCACATGGGAAATGAGTCAACAGCCTTGGTGCATGGTCGTGGTTGTGTAGATCTTAATTTTAGTTCTGGAAAGATTAATGTTATTCATGTTCCTGATATCAGGAAGAACTTGGTTTCAAGTAGTATTTTGAATAATCATGGATATAAACAAGTTATTGAGTCTGATAAATTTGTTCTTTCTAAGCATGGTGTTTTTATTGGTTTTGGATATTTGTGTAATCAAATGTTCAGGCTTAATATTGTCACTGATAGTGTTAATTCAGCATTTGTGACCACCACTGACCTGACTGACTCTACCCTATGGCATGCAAGATGTAAGATATAACTTTTCACATACACATCAAACCATAACACAAAGTAGCATATAGATGGAATTCTAGAGAGAGAAAGTTAGAGGTTTAGGGAACTTAGTGAGAGAAAGTGAAAGATATTATTATGAGCTCCAACTCTCTACCTTGGAAGGTAGAGAGTATTTATAGTCTTACATAAATCGCCACACATCGGGCTGTGGATCAGGCATACAGTGGGTAAAGACCCGTCCGTCCTCCACGGTGTTACTTAACTAAATACTACTTAACTTAAAATAACTACGACTACGAGCTTTCTAACGATTACATATACTTGAGGTGACCGACTCTTTAATACCTGGAATTTCTAATTCCTAACAATCTCCCCCTAAGGGAGGTCACCTCAATCATGTACCAAAATTACATTGAATACAAATAGATATTACATTAAAAATTATTCTTGCATTCTTGATGTAGTCCTTTGTTCCTAAGCTCGTAGTCATTGATTCTTCACATTGCATGTTTGGTTACTTCAGGTGGAGGTCTTTTACTGATCCACGTGATAGAGATCATCAGCAATCAAAGATCTCTGTGACATCCATTGTGGTTTTGGTATTATGTGATGTTGTGACATTAGGACCGACATGCTCACATTCTGGATCATGATATCTTCACATCAGAGTAGTGGAAGCATTTGTTGAATCATGATATTGGCAGCAGCGTAGCAGAAGCATGGAGTGAAAATATCAGAGTCATTGATGCACTAATCATGATTTCTTTTGAGATGAATGTATTAAGTGAGCATGCGGCTATGGATTGACCGCTTCATTCTGATCAGCTGCAAACGTCGGGCGTACCTGCATACAACAGTTAGCAATAAATCGCACGAAAGTGTCTTTGATCACTTTCGTTGAATTGAGGTACACGGCCCACGGTTCCCCGTTGATCAGTACATGTACTGCCTGTGATCAGGTATAATTCCGAAGAATTTCCTTGACAGGGTTTCGCAGCTGCTCTAGCTGTTCTCAAACCGGAACGTCTCAAAGAAGACAACACGGAGTGAGTGAACCAGCGAATTTTAAGTCCACTGATTGATGAAAAGAGATTTGACAAACAATCGTGTATTGCTCAATAGAAATTGTTTTTTGCAATACAACGAAGGTTTTATTGAAAATCAATTATCAATCATAAAAACACCTTTTGGTTTGAAAAAATGAGTACACGGTCGATGTGCTAAAGAGAAAGTTTGTTAAGCACAAAGACCGGTTTTTCAAAGGTATCCGTCAATCCCTAACCTGAACCAGGATTGATTCAAGAAATTGAATCGCCCCATTGTTTCTGTTCAGTTGTCACATGGTTGATCCATATAATAGATCTCACATGCCACCTACCAGGAGCTTGTTTGATGTTGGCTCCAGAAGGCTTTCCATCTTCATTGTGAATGTGTAAACACATCACTCAGATGTTCTGGCAATACCACAAGGATAATGCGTAGGACTCAAGATATAATCTCTCTTTCCACATTGTGTGAAACAGAGAGTCTTCATTGAAAGTGTCCTAATGAGATTTATTGATGATCTCGTGGCTCTAGACTCAATTTGTGCATATTTGGATCCTGTGCCGGAGACTAGGGAGAGGGTCTCCTTCTTCAATATCAACAATCTCTAAGAGAAAGTCGATAGATAATGTTGGTTCCCCGTGAGAATGAAACAAGTCCTTTTAAGAGGAACTTGAGTGGTTTGGAAAGTTGAAGTGCAGTGCGTCACTGGGTCCATGACGTCTTTGTCTTCAATACCGATGTTACCATCAGTAGCATATGAAGTGAACCCGGTTTCTGCCCTAAGGTTGAATAAATGGAGGGCTATTTGTTTTCTATTCCAATCCAAAAACAAGGGTACTAGGCGGTCTTGGCCTCCCTAGATGGGTCCCTGTTAGGTGATCAATCACATCTTCAGGAATCCATACTACTATTTTCCTCTTTTCACTCTATACCCTTCTCACGTCTGACTCTGACTCGATCATGACCTTATTTGGGTTGTTCCAAGATCGATACTTCAGAGCCATTCGTGACTTCCCCAACTTCTTAATTTTTCTTAACTTACTCTTTTCCCACTTTTGTTTATCGGGAGGTAAATAAGTTGGAATCCCGTCTTTGGCCCAAGTGAAGTATACGATGACTACCATTGTAGCCATAACTTCTGTTTCTGCAGTACCTGGGTCACTGCGTGACGTGAAGTTGAAAGGTTTGGTGAGTTCAAGGAGAATTTTCCTGAACAAAGTAAGAGTGCCCCTTGGCTGTAATAGATAGCTGAAAGAGAATCTCTAACAACTATAACTTCTTCCTCTGGGAGAGGGATCAGAGGCCGTGTCCTAGGTTTATACGTGTTTAACTCAGATCTCGGTGCTCTAGTAGTTATTTAGAGTAATCCTGTGAAAGTTACTTCTGAGAGACAAAGTGTGTTACACCTTTCTCTCTAATATAGAACTCAGGATGCGTAATAGGAACACCATAACGGTCTTGTAGACTCACTACACAAATGTGTAAGTGTTACTTCTACCTTTCGGAAGACCTCGGTTGTAGTTTGTTCGAGGACCATCCACCGTACACTCTAGATAATATACCTAGTTGGTACACTGTTGACTTGTCTTTGTTACCCCGCTAAGTTAAAGAACTT
>BPTQ01000006.1:274171634-274340161 GCA_019973895.1 Chrysanthemum seticuspe | reverse complement strand
GCTGAATCACGTAATAAAAGATCGCTGAACTCACTAACAAATGCCAAAAGAGAACTAAATCATTTTAGGGCACTTTCTTAGATAAAGGGCCAAATTAGTATCTCAATATTTTAGGGCATATTAGACAATTGTACAGATGGTTGCAAGGATGATAGTATAGGTTACAACGGCTCCTACAAGTTCGTCGACCGAGTCTATGAGCAGGTGGGTACGAACTGTCTTGACTGATGCTAAGAACCCGAGTTGCTTAGTCTAACATAACGGAACCTTTCCTTTTACCACAGTTGTAAGAGTTTAGGTAACTACTTCCTGGTATAGCTCAACTCTGCTGATCTCTGTATGAACTATGATTACTTCTACCATGAGGACAAATGCCTTACCTGTCTGGATTCTACATACTACTCGAACTACTATTCCTATTTTTCTCTAAACTACGTCTATAGTCCCGAAGTTTGTTCCGTAAACAGGAGTACCATCTTCATTAGTATCAAGTATGTCTCTAGTCGTCTCAACTCGATATGGTCCTTCATCAATGGATTTGAGAATGTTGACACCATTTTCCTTTCCAAGGCAATACAATCTGATTCGTTGAGCCCAAGAATCGTAGTCAGTTCTGTCAAGCATGGGTGGACGAGTATCTGAGCCAGCTGCTTGAACATCCTCGGCAACATTGGATATGATAGTAGGAACGTTGGTAGACATGTTAACAGATTATACGGGATTTTATAACTCTATGATTAAACCGGGAAATAGATTCTTTCACGGGATTTTACTAAATCAAGAGAAAACCGTAAACAATCACTCAAGTCGCTAGAAAATAATGCACTAAGTCGCTAGAAGATAATGCACTAAGTCGCTAATACTTAATTCGCTACACCACTAAGTCGCTAGAGTCCCAAGTCGCTAGACAAATGCAAGTCGCTAAGTAGTAACTCGCTAAGCCTCAAGTCGCTAGCAAAATTTTGGCAGCAATTCGCTACTCAAGTCGCTAAAGATACAAGTCGCTAAAGAGCAACTCGCTACCGACCAAGTCTCTATCACCAAGTCGCTTCCCGTAGTGGAGAGTCCACTACTTGTACTGTAAATCGCTAGATCTAAGTCGCTAGGTTTAGAACTGTAACTCGCTACAAATTTGTAAAGCAAGTCGCTACGAAGAAACTAATCCGTGAAGTAAGTCGCTAGCATGAAAAAACCACATAAACATCACTTTTCAATCCAAAAACAACCCAACCAAGATGATTTAAGCTTACCAAATGATAACCTACACACTTGTGATGATTCTAAACATAAAAGTACTAACAAAATCCGAACTTTAATCCGAGAAATCAACCAAATGATGCAAAAACCACTAAACTTTTTCAACCTCAAAAACCACCTAAAAACCACTATAAATCCAAAGATGTGCAAGATATGATCTAACCATGGCTCTTGATACCAAATGTAAGATATAACTTTTTACATACACATCAAACCATAACACAAAGTAGCATATAGATGGAATTCTAGAGAGAGAAAGTTAGAGGTTTAGGGAACTTAGTGAGAGAAAGTGAAAGATATTATTATGAGCTCCAACTCTCTACCTTGGAAGGTAGAGAGTATTTATAGTCTTACATAAATCGCCACACATCGGGCTGTGGATCAGGCATACAGTGGGTAAAGACCCGTCCGTCCTCCATGGTGTTACTTAACTAAATATTACTTAACTTAAAATAACTACGACTACGAGCTTTCTAACGATTACATATACTTGAGGTGACCGACTCTTTAATACCTGGAATTTCTAATTCCTAACACAAGACTTGGCCATGTTCACTATAAGAGAATGCAAGATATGTCTAAGGATGGGTTAATCCCAGCTTTTGACATGGACACTGAAAAGTGTAAAACTTGCATGTTGACCAAGATAAGCAAGAAACCTTTTTAGGGTGTTAGTCGTGAGACTAAGCTCTTGGAGCTTATACACAGTGACCTGTGTGATTTGCATGCCAATCCTTCTTTGGGAAATAAGAAGTACTTTGTGACATTTATTGATGATGCTTCAAGGTTTTGTTATGTCTATCTGTTACATACCATGGATGAAGCATTAGATAAATTCAAAGTGTTTAAAATTGAAGTTGAATTACAACTTGGGTCCCTGATCAAAAGATTAAGGACTGATAGGGGAGGTGAGTACATGGATACTCTGTATTTTCAGTCTATTGGTATAATCCATGAAACGACTGCCCCTTATACTCCTCAGCAAAATGGTATTTCTGAAAGGAAAAACATGGTGCTGAAGGAGATGGTTAATTCCATGTTGTCCTATTCAAGACTGAGTCAAGGGTTCTGGGGTGAAGCTATGTTAACAGCTTGCTATTTATTAAATAGGGTTCCTAACAAAAGGAACAAGGTTACCCCTTATGAACTCTGGACTAAAAGGAAACCCAACCTGAACTATCTCAGGGTCTGGGGTTGTAGGGATGTTGTAAGACTCCATGATCCAAAGCTAAAGACTTTGGGTGAAAGAGGCATTGACTGCATCTTTGTTGGATATGCTGAGCATTCCAAGGCTTTTAGGTTCTATGTTATTGAACCTAATGAATATGTTTCAGTTAACTCAATAATTGAATCAAGGGATGCAAACTTTGATGATAATAGATTCTCATCTGTCCCTAGACCAAGTCAGAGGATTCCTAATGGAACTCATGACACTGGTGTATCAGAGGTCCCTGATAATGAACCATCAGTGGTCCCTGATGAGGTTGTGGTGCAACAACCTGAACCTGTGCTCAGGAAGAGCAAAAGGGTCAGAACTCCAAAATTATTTGGACCTGAGTTTCAACTATACTTAGTTGAAGGAACAAGGGATGAGGTCTCTGACCAATACTCCTATTGCTTCATTGTTGAGGATGATCCAAAGACATTTGAAGAAGCAATGAAGTCCCAGGATATTGCTTTCTGGAAAGAAGCAATCAATAATGAGATGGATTCCATCATGGGAAACAACACTTGGGTGTTGGTTGATCTACCTCCTGGTTGCAAACCTTTGGGTTGCAAATGGATTTTCAAAAGGAAAATGAAGGTAGATGGAACTATTGAAAAGTTCAAGGCTAGACTAGTCATTCAGGGCTTTAAACAAAAGTCAGGGATAGACTATTTTGATACTTATGCCCCTGTGGCTCGTATCAGTACCATAAGACTTATGATTGCTTTGGCATCTATTCACAATCTAATTATTCATCAGATGGATGTGAAAACAGCTTTCTTGAATGGTGAATTAGAAGAGGAGGTTTATATGAACCAACCTCAGGGCTTCATCATGCCTGGCAATGAAAACAAGGTGTGCAAACTAATTAAGTCTCTTTATGGACTAAAGCAGGCACCTAAGCAATGGCATCAAAAATTTGATGAAGTGGTTTTGTCTAGTGGTTATGTTCTAAACCAAGCTGACAAATGTGTATATAGCAAATTTGATGAATCTGGTAAAGGAGTCATCATTTGTCTATATGTTGATGACATGTTGATCTTTGGCACTGACCAAAATCAGGTTGACCTGACAAAGGAATTTTTGTCATCAAGGTTCTCCATGAAGGACATGGGGGAGGTTGATGTTATCCTTGGTATAAGGATTAAACATGAAAGTAAAGAATTTCTATCTCTCAGTCTCATTATATTGAGAAGGTGTTGAGGAAATTCAATTACTTTGATTGTACTCCTGTGAGTACACCTATGGATACTTGTGAGAAGCTGATGCCTAATAATGGCAAGGCTGTATCTCAACTTGAGTATTCTAGGGTAATTGGCTGCCTGATGTATGCCATGACTTGTACAAGACCAGATATTGGTTTTGCAGTGGGAAAATTGAGAAGGTATACTAGTAATCCTAGTGCTCATCACTGGCAAGCAGTTCAGAGGGTACTGAAGTATTTGAAGAGAACTATGGATTATAGTCTCTCATATACTGGTTACCCATCAGTGTTGGAAGGTTACACTGATGCAAGTTGGATCAGTAACACTGAAGACAATTCGTCTACCAGTGGCTGGGTATTCCTACTTGGTGGAGGTGCAATTTCTTGGGCATCCAAGAAGCAAACTTGCATCACCAGTTCAACAATGGAATCTGAATTTGTGGCCTTAGCAGCTGCTGGTAAAGAAGCTGAATGGTTGAAAAACTTGCTTCTTGAGATTCCATTGTGGCCTAAACCTATAGCACATATCTCTATCTGTTGTGATAGTGCAGCTACATTGGCTAAGGCTTATAGCCAGATGTACAATGGTAAGTCTAGACACTTAGGTGTCAGACATAAAATGATTCGTGAGCTTATCATGAATGGGGTGGTATCTATAGAGTTTGTTAGATCTCAACAAAATTTAGCTGATCACTTGACGAAGGGTTTGGCTAGAGACTTGGTTATAAAGTCTACTAAAGGGATGGGTTTAAGTCCAACTTAGTCACTGAATGCTAAGACACCCAACTCCCTCCTAAGGAAACTTGGGAGCTGAGTTCAATGTGGAAAGCTGAACATTCAGTGGACTGGAGCACATTTTTTATTTTACATCCCAAGGTTGTGCTCAAAACCTGCTGAAAGGAGGATGAAGTCTTTACTTCTTAATGGTTATTTGTCTTTGAAAAAAGTGCTTGGCAGGAGCATGAATAAAGAGGAACCACCTATGTAAATGTTGAATTTTTGCCGCTTCAAGGAGCTTTTGGACTTTTAGCTACTATTAAGTGGCGTAACCAAAACCACAAAATCATTACACTCCAAGCAACTGCTTGCTTGCTAACATCTTCACACATCCCAACTTGGAAAAGCAAATGTATAATTAAATTTTTTAAGCACCTTTATGTATATTCAATAAACACTTAAGTTGGCATGTCTTCTGGGATTTATAACTTTGTGTAAACCATTTAAGCACCTTTATGTATATTCAGTAAACAATTTGTAGTTCTACATCAACTTTTTAAATGGAGGTTTTTATTGTTGGAAAATTTAGTGCACTTGTGGGATGAGTTCACACCTGGTTTTGGGTTAGGAGGTACGAAGTGTACACCCATGTGGTCCCTGAACACCCTGACTCTACTCAATAGTGGTTTGTACTACTAGTGTATTGTTTACTACTGATAGTGTAGTAACTGATGGTTCCTACTGGTAGTGTTATGGTTTCTGCTGCTAGTGTAATGGTTCCTGCTGATGGTTCCTGATGGTAGTGTATGGTTCCTGCTGCTAGTGTAACGGTTCCTACTGGTAGTGTTGCAGTAATTATTTTGTAACAGCTTTGACTCATTCAATTGGCTGTTATGACTGCTTTATGATCACGTTTAAATTGGTCATGTAACCACTATTTCTATGATTATAGAGGTTTATTATGGGTGATTAATTGGTTGTTAATCAAACATAATGTCCATTGATTAGTGTTGAGTGTTCTCTACTATAAATAGAGAGTGACATCTTCAGCTTGAAGACACACTGAAAAGAATAATATCAGGAGAAACAAACTGAAAGCATAAACACTTATAAGCATAGGGGTTATTGAATTGTGCCTAATTCTATAACTACATTTGGTCTTATCCCAAGTAGATATTCGTGTAACCCAGGCATTAGGTTCGAATAGTTTACTTTGAAAAGTAATCACACGATTCCAAGTGATATCCTGTAACCACATAGTGGTATTGTTGCTGCTGACTTTGATTATCTTACCCTGTTCTGGGCTGTTACCACCAACATTTATCACATATGGACTTAATAGAATTGCAATAATTGTTTTTTTACATTTCTATAACTTTGCATTAATTCTATATATAAGAATTTGATCACACATAGCTTTTTCAAGAAGATGGTAACGGCCATGTCCTGAACCATATACATTTGTTCTTGAATGCTGACCTAGTCATAGTTACAAAACCACTAAAAATTAAAGCTGGACAACTTAGAAACAAACCAACTTATATGTTTGGTGGCCACCAAACAACAAAAACAAACAAAACACCATAAAAACCCGAAACAAATCATGTAACAGTTTTAAGCCAAACACATATGTCTCAAAAGTTGAGACTTTGACAGATCTCAAATACATTTCTAGAGAAAATAAATAAAATAATAAAGTAAAAAAAAATAAAAAAAAGAAAAATTTAGAAACCAAGAAACCACTAAATCAAGCATAGATCTTAACATATTCGAGGCCACCAAACGTATGAAAAACAACAAAGCAACCCAACCACATTATTGACTAGATCCTTTATATCCGGTCAAAACACCATAAAGTTATATCACCATAAACACAAAAACACCACCAAGACCACGTAAATGAAACAACCTAAACTCAAACACCACCGAATTGAGCAAAAACCAATGGTGTTGGTGGCGGATCTATTTATGTTGATGGTGTAATGGTGGCGTTGCTATTAACTGGTGGTGGTGGTAAGCTTGTGGTGTTGGTATTGTGTGTATGTTTTTTTTAAGAGAGAAGAGAGAAAGGGACACCGAATATATAAATGTATATTTTTACAGCCAATCGTTTCCTTTTCTTTGCAAATAGCATAATATTCTTTAAAAAATTTCAATATTTTCTGATGCAAATAGTCATAGTTTTCTTTCCTTTGCAAATAATCTGATCATTGAAAAATAATTATCTATTCAAAAGTGATGATATTTTTTTATACAACCACGCATGGAATTAAACACATGCATTAAAGATAATTAGTTTCAACATTCAACAATTCATTTTAACATTTAACCTTGACTTTTAACATTCAACAATTCAATGTTTGACCAATTTTCTTTTTATGTAGTAGAGATATAGTTACTATATTTGAAGTATTTTCTTAGAATGGTTTTTTCTGCTATGGCTTCTAAAGTCTACTAGCCAAGTACCCGCGTCTAGCGGCAACGGTGTCTAGTTTCGACATCATTTCGACGGCGAATAATTGTTTGTCGTAATACATGTATCGTTAGGAATCGTTTAGGAATAACTATTTCTCGAATGTCATAGTTGCATTCTTTTTTGTGATAGTTGATCCGTGTTTGAGAGTCTCTTTTCTTCAACGTTAACAAACACTGAAAAACCATCTAATTTGGCCTAACGTTTACACTCTTTTTGCTGATTTACAATGTTATAAGAAAAACTCAAACTAAAAAATATGGTTTTCATTTACACAGCAAGAAAATCAAGACAACCTATTATCAATAGCCTCGAACATCTGTTTCATTCACAAATCGACCTCAAAGAACACATCATTGTTCACCAAAAAAAAATAATAAAAAACACAGTGGCCTCAATTTATCTTCCACCATTTTTTCTTGTTTACCAGAAATACCATCAAATTTTAGATCTATGCAATCTCGCTACACACATATAGACCTCAGATCCATATTCTAACACATAAGATATCAACATACACAAAACCAAAATATACTCCAACCACAAAAAAATATACAATGCTGAAACCAACCTTAAAACCCCATTACAACCTCCACCAAAATGATAGATCTATAACAAACCACCTAGCAGACCGAGAGATGGTGGTGTTGGATAGCCAAAACCATCAAAAAAACACTGAAACAACCACCAATTCTTTCTAAAACCACCAACCAGGACTACCTAGCCAACCAAAACCACCAAGAGGTGGTGGCTATTTCGGCATACGGCAGTAGTTATAGTGGCGGCTATTGGCGTTAGGTTAAGAGATAAAGGGGTTCGGTTTAAAGATAGAGAGAAGAGATAAATTAAATTACAACAGATAGGTTATATGTTTTATTTACAGAACTATGTATTCAATTAAAAAAAAAAGTCAGACCATATTTTATATTTCCTTTTTCCATCAAAAACTAGGTAATCAACATAATAGTAATGATGTCTTCTCCCCCACCCCGATGCTACCCCCACCGCAGCCCACCATCATCTAATTGCCAGCAAACACACCATTCAAAACACAAATCTTTCATCACTCACCTCCAAATCAACCAAAAAACAAAAAAAAAACCCATTTTTTTACAAAAAATAAAAAAAGCTAACCCTATTATATTTTCTATTCAGATAAAAAAAATTGATTTTGATTTTCTCATGGCTTATCATCGATCATATGAGGATCAGGTTAATAAGATTTCTATATCAATCTTCGTTACGAATTTCCCTGGTCAATTTTTCGATAAGGACCTTTGGAGGGTTTGTAATCAATATGGAAATGTTATTGATGCTTTCATTCCAAATAGGAGGACCAAATCAGGTAAAAGGTTTGGATTTGTTCGTTTTATTAAGGTTCTTGAGATAGACCGCTTGGTTTACAATTTATGCACAATTTGGGTTGAACGATTCAAACTCCACGCAAACGTAGCTAGATTTCAAAGAACTCCTCTTAATAACAACAATGATCAGCACCCTAATAAAAGAGAAAAGAAGTTTATCCCAGGTGTTGGTAATAAGAACAGTGGGATAAATGGACAAACTAATTCTTATATTCATGCGGTTAAAAGAGGTACCCAATTTCACGAAGTCGATGAGGAGAACAAACCAGCAATAGTGCTTGATGAAACGTGCTTAAACCAGCAAGACTTCTCCACATCATTGATGGGCAAAGTTAAAGAATTTGGCTCTTTATCAAACTTGAAGATGGTCTTAGCTAATGACTGTTTCAATAATATTAAGCTAAGATATATGGGAGGGTATTCGGTGATGATTGAATTCCAGAACAAGGATTCAAATGACAAGTTCAAGAGTAATGTGGGCATAAGATCATGGTTCTCTCATCTACAACAAGCATCAAACCTGTTCCATATTGATGAGAGACTGACATGGGTGGATATTGAGGGTATACCTTTAAAGGCATGGACTAAAAATACATTTACTTGTATTGCATCTAAATGGGGTGATCTCCTACATGCTGATGATCAAGATGATACTTACTTTCATAGTAAGCGAATTTGTATCAAAACAACATTAGTAGAGAATATTTTTGAATCTTTCAAAATCATTTCTAAAGGTAAAGTTTTTTGGGTTCGCGCCAAAGAGGTCTCGGTTAGATGCCTGACTTTGTAGAAGATGAGGAAGAAGAAAATGATTCTGAAGATGAAATTAGAGATGATGGGCGATTCTCTGTAACTGCAGTCAAGCAGAAATATGCAAGTGTAGAAGAAAGTGAAGTTGAAGAAGTCTCGGAAACTATTTCTAAGAAGGAACAATCTCAAGCCCACAAGGAGGACGATATTAATATTGGACAGAATGGAATTCATTCAGAAGATCCTTTCAACATTTACGATCTTCTTAATAAGAAAAAGAATAACTTGAATGAAGGTACTAAATCAAATGAAACTATGAAGTACCCTCCTGGATTCACACCCACGGCTACTGCTGATGTACAATCCATTGATTTTGTTGTAATCACTCCTAAACCTTAGTTCAAGTATTAGTGATTCATATGTAATAGTTAGCTTAATATGGCCTTTATGTTTGTTATTAAGCTAAGGCTTATGTAGAAGGCCCATAAGCCTTGGCCCAAGTCCAATAAGGAAAGGAATTGACTAGGAGTGTTGCCCTAGCTCCCTCTCCTATAAATACCTTTGTAATACCCTCACTTGAGGGTTGGTTGTTCAATTCATTCACTTACCTTACGCATAACATTTCTAATAGTCATATCGTGTGTATTTGTGTGGTTTGTTCATCCGATCTTTTCTCTATCTCTTCTCTTGATGCTTGTGTTACTAATATGGTGAATTAACAGTGGTATCATTCGCCAAATAGTTAGGTGAACATATTTTGTTTTTTTTGAAGTTTTGGTCTTACGCGTAAGACCGTTTCATACTTTGTCACGCTTAAAAACTCATTTTTTACACTTTTCAATCCAAGATTCTTGTACTTTCAACGTTTTAAGGTGTTAAAATATATGTTTTTGGCAAAAAGTTTCAAACTTTACGCGTAGATCATTGTTTTTAAGCTTGGTTTTGTACGTGGTACTAGTTCTACGCATAACGTGTTTTAAAGCTTTGGATCATCAAGTTTCACACTTTTATGTCATTTTGGTGATATTGAAGCTATTTCATCACAAAAATCTGGTTTGGAAACATCACTTGGCAGAAATCACTTTTGGCTAATTTCTACGCGTAAGTAAAACCCTAATCTTACGCGTAACTGTTCCTTGGTTTGATCTTCAGTTTCGTAGATTACTCAGTGTTTTTCTTTCTTGGATAAGCCTGAAAACACTTCAACTTTAGATATCTTTTGCACTGTGATAGTGTAAAAGATCTTTTGGGTAAAACCCTAAAATTACGCACAAGCTTAAGCTTACGCGTAGAACTCATTACGCATAAGATTCTTCTTACGCCTAAGCTCTGTCTTACGCATAAGATAATCCTACGCCTAAGTTTTCTACGCTTAACTTTCTGTTTACGCATAACTTTAGTGTTTTCTCATTTCTTACGCGTAAGCTAATCCTACGCGTAACTATTGCTGTTACGCGTATCTTTGGTGTTTTTACGCATAAGTGGTACTTTTCTTTTCTGTGATTTCTACGCCTAAGGATACTTCATCAACAATGGTTCATTCGACTACAAAGATCCATTTAACAACACAAGTTTTCAACATGTCACAACCACCATACTCAAGCTATTTTCCTTACACTTATCATCATCAACAACAACAACAACTAAGTCCACAACATCAACAATTTAATCATCAACAACAAATTTATCACCAACAATTTAATCAACAACAAACTCCACTACTTGGAGCAATTCCACAACCACAAATGGTTCAACCTCCACCTAGTCTTCAAGTACAACCTTACACAAACTTCTACAATCAACATCCATCCAGGAGTACTATGAAGGAACCAACATGGTTTGGCAAGATGTGTGAAGCATTAAGTAGCCAACAATCAATTCATGAAGCTGGCTCACTTGATAGACCTCCAATGCTCACTCCCGGTAATTATGATCAATGGGTGATAAGGTTCTTTAGGTTCTGTGATCTAAAGAAGCCACATGGAAAGTTATTAAAGAAGGTCATTATGGAAGGTCCATTTCAAATGCCTACTGTTATTACACCAGCAGATCCTGATGCCAATCCACCAAGAGATGCTGTCACCAACATTGCAACTATCTCCGACCTCACTGGTGATGAACTTCTACACTTTGAAGCCGATGAACTAGCAATGCAATACATCCTTTTGGGACTACCCAATCCGATCCTTCGAAGTGTTGATGCTCAAAAGACAGCTAAAGCAATGTGGGAACATATTCATCTTCTAATAGAAGGCACAACACTCAATCAGGAAGATATGGAATCCAAAATCTACTTGGCTTATGAACACTTCACGATTGAACCAGGAGAGACGTTAGAGTCATATCATCATCGCTTTTCAGACATCATTAATGATTTGGACAAACACAACATCATCATGCCTCGAATTGCTGTCAACACTAAGTTCCTAAGTAGTCTTGGTCCGGAATGGGAGAAGTATGTCATTTTTCTCCGTCAAGCTAAGAACCTTCATCATGCTACATACGGATTGTTGTACGACTATTTGAAGCCTCACCAAAAAGAAGTTGACAAACAAAGGACTATCCGTGGACTCCCGACTTCACAGTCAATTCCTGATAATCAACAACTTGCTTTGTGGGCTCAAACTAATCTTCCTCCTCAAACAGCTCAGCAACCCGCTCCTCAACCAAATGCAACCATTACACCATATGATCAGTCACAGCAACAACCTCCACAAACTCAATTGGTTCCATACAACAACAACAATGCTCAAGCACTTTACAGTGAAGCTGTTGAGGACTCTGCTGCTTTCGATGAATTGCAACAAGGATTTGTTATGATTGCTAAAGCCTTCCGTAGGTATACAAACACATCCAACAATCGCATTCGTTCCTTATCCAACACAAGGAATCAAGCTGTTGTGAACAATGGACGCGTTGAAGTTCAAAACCGTGGTTATGGTCGTCAGATGGGAGGTGGTCAAGGGTTTAATGCTATTGGAAGGAATAACATGGGTGCTCCGCAACAACAAAGGACTCCAGTGGTTGAACAGGGGAATGCTCAGACTGGGGTTAATGGTCTTCGTTGTTATAACTGCAATGAGAAGGGTCATCTGGCTAATGCATGCCCTAAGCCGAGGACAAGAGGCAGTGCTTATCACAAAGAGGCGTTGCTCTTGGCTCTCAAGGATGAAGCTGGTGGAACTCTTACCAACAAGGAACAAAGCTTTATGGCAGATGCAGATTCTGATGATGATATGGAAGACTTGCAGGCTAATGCAGCAGTGATGTTGATGGCACAAATGCAAGCTCTACACATGAGTGACACAGGCCCAGTGTATGACACTGATGGCTTGTCTCAGGTACCGGAACAAAATATACTTATCACTGATCTGTTATATCCACCAATTTCTCCATCCGACAAGGATCAGAGTGTTCAACATGAGCAATCCACATCTCATTCCGATGATTATCAAATAGATCTCGTAGTCATATTTGACGATCAAGATGACCTTATGGTTAATATTGATAATCAAGTTGACTCCGTGATTATATTTGAGGATCTAAATAATGATCATGTTGAGACTCACATTGAACAAAATGAGCCTATGTCTAATAGATAAATTGAGCTCCTGACCTTAATTAATGACCAACATTCTCGTTTGGAAATTTGCAACAAATTAAAAGAAAAAAATGCACTGTTAATTAGGGATAATGAATGCTTAATTTGATAACTCAATTTTTTTAAAACTCAATGTGGAAAACTAGAAGGGGGGGTTGAATAGTTTTGCCGATTTAAAGTTGATTTCAAAAGCTTTAGATTCGATATTATGTGAAATCGTATGGATGTTGAGAACGTGTAGATCTAATGATAATGCAAGCAAATAAATAAAGTTAAGGGATAGAAATGACACAACCGATTTATAGTGGTTCGGCTACAAGGTCACCTTCCTTGCCCTACTCCACTCCCCGAGTCACCTACTCGAGAGTTCAAGCACTATGTCAACAAACTCCTTCACTTGGCGGAGAAGCCTTCACAACGTTGCTTACACTTTTTCTGGTACAAAGCTAGATACCGAGTCCGTAGCACGGTGGACCAAACCAACACAACTATTACACAACAAATATGTGAAATATCAAATACAAGATCTTCGCTATAGAAATCTTGCGGAGTGACAAATCAATCAAGGAC
This sequence comes from Chrysanthemum seticuspe, assembly GCA_019973895.1. NCBI lineage: Eukaryota > Viridiplantae > Streptophyta > Magnoliopsida > Asterales > Asteraceae > Chrysanthemum > Chrysanthemum seticuspe. The sequence goes on along the minus strand of BPTQ01000006.1, from coordinate 274,327,018 downwards.
CCTTTGCTTGGATGACTTGTAGAATGCTCGTGATCTCGCCTTAGAGAAGGACCTATATGAGGATCACAAATAGAAAGAAAGAAGAACAACTCTCTAGATCAAGTGATCTATATGTTAGAAGAGAATGAGAGTGTATGAGAGATTTAGTAAGAAGAGGGGTGAGTTAGAATGAAGAAATGGCTCTCTATTTATAGGCAAATTCCTTCACTGTTCCCACGGATCCCTTCCACAAGGGATCCGTCTAGTGTAATCCTAGGGATCCGTGGAACGCTCCTCTTTGCCCATGGGTTTTTTGGTTATGGGTCATGGGTTATGGGTTGGTCCATGGGTTATATCTAGATTCAATGTATCTAAGTATACATTGTATCTAGTCTCTTTGGGTATGGGTTAAGATCCATAGGTTATGGTCCATGGGTTATGATATTTACCCATCCTAATAAACTATTACAACAAATGCTTAATTACTACATTTTTGTATTTAAATGGCTATATGTAAATGCTTTACAAAACTAACATGTATCCTTTATAATTATACTTAAGATAACATTATATTTTTTATTAACAAAACACAAAGAGATCGCAAAATATTAATAAACGGTTTTACGGTTTATTTGTATTAACAATCTCCCCCTTTTTGTTGATGACAAAACATAATGTTATGATGAGTAAAACTTAAGAATAGATGTAAGTTTTGAAAGCCCTAAGTTTTACTTCTTCTCCCCCTTTTTGTCGAAACAAAAAGTTAACCCTTGGAAGAAATAAACAAACTTCTAACTCCCCCTTGACGGTAGCTCCCCCTGGTTTGGGGCGTCAAGTGAAGAAAAATAAAAATCCTACAAAAAGAAAGGTTAGTAACATGCTTATATAATCTTGTGGTTGCCGAGAATCAAGATTTAGAGCCAAGGTATGTAAACAAGGCCTTGTAATAAAACAACAAATTGTAGTGGTATGTATGCCACTTACAAGCATGTAAAAATAAGAACAAGACTTGTTCTTGAAAATGACTTCAAAAATAATACTTAAAAGTAGAAAGTAGTAGTAGTGATTCCTTCCATGCTTGCATAAGGTTATGGATGGAGGTTTTGATGAGTAATGGTATTGATGCGATCAAGGATGAGGTTGAGAATGAAACGCATTTCTTCCCTAACTTCTATTGCAATTTCCCTAGTGGATTGGCAATGTTCACAATGTAAATGATGTGGGTGATGAGTGCGGAAGTTTTCTGGGTTGTTTTGATTTGAGTTATGCGGAAGTTGTGGTGGAAAAATAGGAAAATATGGATCAATATCCGGAATGTTAGTAAATGGTGGTGGAAAAGAACCTAGATGTTCTTGTGATGTGATGGGAGCTAATGGTGGTGATGTTTCAAGATCTTGAAAGATAGTATTTGGAGATGTGGGGGGGGGGGGTGTTGAAAAGACTAATTCTTTTTCTTTAGGTTGATTAGATCTTGTTGGAGTCTTAAGGAGTTCCAAAAGAGTTATTTTAGGTGGTGATGAAGTTGGTGTACTTGTTGGTGATGAGGGTGGTGCTATAATGGAAGCATCTTGTGGTGAGTTATTTGTTAAGGATGAATCATTTGATGTTGGTTTTGCTAAACAACAAGATCGGATACTAATCCGTGCGGATATCCTAGCATTTGATTGTGGTATTTTGGATGGTGGAAGTAAAAAGGTTTGGATATCATGATTGTTTGTACTAGATGATTCTCCTAAAGGGTTTTTGGATGACATGATGAAGTGTGTTTGTGAGAAGGAGATGGAGTATGCAAGCATTTTGGGAGTTATATATATAGAAAAACAAAACATTGTAATGAATGCTTGACCCAAAATGTGGATTAAAATCTAATGATTAGATATGAATTCAAGGCATGTGATCATGAGAACACAAGCATTAAAGAGCATACTCCCAAAAATGAAGCAAATGTGGATTTTTCATCCAAAGTGAAAAAATAGAAGTTGAAAACAGCTTCTGTTTACATGGATCCCACGGATCCTTCCCTTGAGGGATCCGTCTAGCATGAAGGCTGGGATCCGTGGGTCTGGTGATTCAGGCAGCACAAAAAAAAAATTTGGAAACATTTTTGCCTATTGTGTGCCTATATGCAAACTATTTGGAGTTGCGGTTTTCTCGACCTCTAAAAAGAAAAGGAAAATAACTAGAGAAAAATAAATCCTAATTGAGATAACTCGAAAACACACATTTGGTACATAAGTACGTAATATTGTGTTATCAATGCTCCTAATTCATTTTTGCTTAAATGAATGTACCCGAAAACACATATTAGTTATATGTTCCCTTTAGCCTTCAAAAGACATGAGATGCAATGAAAACGGGTTTTTACTTTGTATTAATAATGAAAAAGTGATTTGTCCTAGACGTGAGAAATTGCTTTTGTGAAATTGATACGGGAAGGTATCATTCTTTTTAGAAAACATTTTGAAAGGAGATTTTCTTTAAAAATGTGTATTTAGTTATGTGTAAAAATTATAAATGGAAGACTTATCTTGGGTTTTGAAAATTCCCGTATTGTTTGTGAGTTGTGCGTGAAATAGAATTCCTAGACTTAGAAAGAAGAAGGCTAGTGTTTACATACCTTGTAGAGTCAATTAAGTTATGACGTTTGTTTCATTAGGCCAAGACCAAGACGAAGTAGGTTGAATTGTTCCCGCTTCAACGGTTTGGTGAGGACGTCGGCTATGTTGTCTTCGGATGCAACCTTCTCAATAGAGATGTTCCCCTTTTGAACATTGTCTTTTAGGAAGTGATGACGAATCTCTATATGCTTTGTGCGAGAATGTAATACCGGATTCTTGCTTAAGTCGATTGCACCTTTGTTGTCACATAGGATAGCTATGTCGCTTAGATGGATGTCGTAGTCTACTAACGCTTGTTTCATCCATAGTGCTTGTTGGCATGCTTTGCCGGCGGAGACGTACTCGGCTTCGGTTGTTGATATTGCAAGTGCCGTTTGTTTCTTAGAAAACCATGATGTTAAACAACATCCCATAAAAGTACATACCCCACTTGTACTTTTTCTATCAACGTAATCACCTGCATGATCAGAATCTGCATATACAATTGTTTCTACTCCCGTGCCCTTAGGATACCATAATCCTAATTGTGTTGTACCCTTAATATATCTAAATATTCTTTTTACGGCTTCTAGGTGTGATATTTTAGGGTCTTCTTGAAACCTAGCACATAAGCAAACACTAAACATGATATCCGGCCTACTTGCCGTGAGGTACAGAAGGTTACCTATCATGCCACGATATTTAGTATTATCAACGGATTCTCCGTCCTCGTCTTTTGTGAGTTTGGTTTCGGATGACATTGGAGTCCTAATTGGTTTTGACTCTTCTAGACCAAATTTCTTTAACATCTCCTTGATGTATTTAGATTGATTAAAGAAGATACCATCTTCTACTTGTTTTATTTGTAGACCAAGAAAGAAACTAAGTTCTCCCATCATACTCATCTCGAACTCGTCATGCATGATTTTAGAGAAATCATCACACATGTCTTGACAAGTGGATCCGAATATAATATCATCTACATATATTTGTACTATGATTATATGTGACTCTCTTTTCTTAGTAAAAAGTGTGTTGTCAACTAACCCCATGGTGTAGTTGTGTTTAACTAGAAATGACTTGAGTCTATCATACCAAGCTTTTGGAGCTTGTTTAAGACCGTAAAGGGCTTTCTTTAATTTATACACATGTTTGGGTTTTTCAAAATCAATGAAGCCCGGAGGTTGAGCTACATATACTTCTTCATTTATGACACCATTTAGAAAAGCGCTTTTGACATCCATTTGATAAAGCTTTAGATCATTAGCACAAGCATACGCAAGAAGTATTCTTATAGACTCTAATCTAGCCACGGGGGCATAGGTCTCATCAAAGTCTATTCCCTCTTGTTGGTTATACCCTTGAGCAACGAGTCTAGCCTTGTTCCTAGACACTACTCCATTTGCATCTAATTTGTTTTTATAAACCCATTTGGTTCCTATTATGGTTTGATTACTAGGTGGAGGGACAAGTGTCCAAACATCATTAGAAACAAATTGATTTAGTTCTTCTTGCATAGCCATTACCCAACTTTCATCTTTTATGGCTTCTTGTGTATTCTTAGGTTTTAAGGTTGAAACGAAACAAAACAAGCTACTTTGGTTTTGAACTTGAGACCTTAATGTTCGTTCGTTTAGTTTTCCTATGACTTTATCTACGGGGTGATCTTTGGACTCTTTAATGTTTACTATTTTATCACTTAGAGGTTCTTCTTCTTCACTTATCTTTTTCTTTATTACTATGGCTTCACTTTCTATAATCTCGTCATCGATAAGAGGTGGAGAGGGTTTGGGTGGACTTTCATCAAATTTTATATTTAATGACTCTTCTACCTTCATTGTTTCTTTGTTTAATATGACGTAAGCTTTGCTATTTGGCGAATAACCTAAAAAGATACCTTCGGTTGATTTAGGATCAAATTTTGTAAGGTAATCTTTAGTGTTAAGAATAAAACATTTACTACCAAAGACTCTAAGGTGTTTTAACGTAGGCTTTTTGCCTCTAAGTAACTCATATGGAGTTTTTCCTAAGATTGGTCTAATCAAGACTCGATTGAGTATATACGTTGAAGTATCAACGGCATTACACCAAAACTTTTGAGGTATGGATTGTTCATTAAGCATGGTTCGACTCATTTCTTGTAGAGTTCTATTCTTTCTTTCTACTACCCCATTCGATTGTGGAGTGCGTGGTGCCGAGAAGTTGTGAGTAATACCATTAGCGTCACAAAAAGCTCCGAATTGCACTTCATTATCGAATTCCCTACCATGATCCGTCCTAATAGACACTATGGGTCTTCCTAGTTTTCTTTGGATCTTTTTGCTTAATATTTCAAAATAGTTAAAGGTTTCTGTTTTGTTCTTTAAAATTTTTGTCCAAGTATACCTAGAGTAGTCATCCACTATTACCAAAGTATAGTAGTTGCCTCCATAACTTTGGATAGCGGATGGACCAAATAAATCCATATGTAGTAATTCTAGACACCTAGTTGTGGACACCATGGTTTTAGCTTTATGACTCGAATGAGCTTGTTTTCCTATATTACAAGCATCACAAAAATGATGTTCATATTTTAACTTAGGTAGATCTCTTACTAGATCTTTGGATGATAGTGATTGAAGAAGTCGCATGTTGGCGTGACCCAATCTTCGATGCCATAAGGTCGAAGTATCATCCATAGAGGTAAGACATAGTTTGTCTTTAGGTTCATTACCGATTTTAAGGACATAGACTCCATGTTTCCTAATTCCTCTTCCTATTGTTATGCCATTTTTAAGTATCTTACTACCGGTTTCGGTAAAAAAATAGATATGCCATCATTGCATTCCTTTCTTTAGCTAAATTAGGTCTTCTTTGCATATATCGAACAGGTGTTGGGGACTGTAATGGTTCAGCAGTTTCAGCATCCAATTCATCTTGCACCTTTTGAGCTGCTTCTCTATTTAGAGCTTCTTGTTCTTCTCTATCTTTAGCATCTAACTCTTCTTGAACTTTTCTAGCTGCAGCTTCATTCCTTGCAACTTCAAATGCTCTAAGTTCTGCCAAAGTAAGTTTCTTCTTCTTAGTTTCAACCAAAATACCTTTTCCCTTGTCTTTTGGATCAATTGCAGGTTGATCAGTTCTTGGTTGTTCTTTTTCTTGTACATCTCTAATAGTAACTCCTCCTCTTGGATGTGACAAATCTAATATTGTAGCAACTAATTCATCATCACTTGCAGAATGAATAGGTTTGAATCTAGGTTCCTCCTCTTCTTCTATAACAGTTGTAGAAGGACCAGTTTCTTCTTCAAAATTCAATACCCTTGGAGTTATTGGTGTTATAACTTCTGGCCTAGATGTATCATGAAACTCAGTACTTTGATGTTCAGTACCTTGATCATCAGTACCTTGAACTTGAACTTGCACTTCTTCTTCTTGTTCCTCTGAAATAATCTTTTCTGCAGAGCTTACAGAGTCTTTCTTCTTTGTAATATCTTCTTCAGATTCTTTCTGCTTCATAACATCTTCTTTCAAATTATCCTTTTCTGAATTCCTCCCCAAGTTGACAGAAGATGATTTAGGAACCTTCTTTCTTTTTAATTCCTTACGAAGTGCTTTACGACGTTTGTTTTCCTCCTTAACCCATAAGTTAAAACCTTGAATATAGGGTTTAACAAAATTTCTCAACCAGAAGTAGTTACGCTTCAACTTCCTAATAGTTTTAGCTTGACGCTCAACAGTCTTGTTCAACCTAGCTAGCGCCCTTGTCAAAGCATAGTTATCCATAGTTAGACCTTCACGAGGTATAGTAGGATCAGCACCTTGAAGTGGTGAATGAGTCTCTGAAACAGAACGTTGTGGAGATGGAGTAGATGTTCTCTCAATCTCTACTTGAACCTCAGGACCTGAAGAATCATTACCTTGTAATGATGCAGTACCTTCACGAGAAGCAGTACTTGCAGATGCAGTACCTTGTGAAGCAGTACTTTGTGCAGAATCAGTACCTGCAGTGTCTTCATCCTCTCCAGCTGCATCACGAACAGCTTGTACAACTTCCATCATTGTTGTTGTTAATGGAATATCTCCACCTCTGAACAAATTACTTCTCTTTGCCATGAAAGTATAGATTTTGGCTTGTTGCACAATGACAGGTAGTAAAGCAGCAGGTTTTGGAACATCAGCCAATTGCTTGTTCAAGAAAACCTGTATAAACCGTGGATACATCAACCAAGTTGCCCCAGGTGATATATGCGATAGCATCCCATCCAAAATAAGCCGTGAAAAGTTAAACACTCTGTCTGTAGCTAAGCCAACCACTGCAGATGCTATATTTGACCCAAACTGCTCCCAAGAAGTGCTTTTAGAACTTATGCAGTGGAGCAAAACATGAATCAAAAACTTCCATTGAGGACAGAATAAGGCCTTCTTAAAAGTTTGTTCAGTCAAAGAACCTTCATAACCCAGATTGCTAAAAGTATCCCAAATCAGTTGCTTGTCAAATCTAATAGCCCCATCTTCATCTTCAAATAATAAATCTGCACGAATAGAGCCCTCTGTAATCTTGATAGTTCATCCAGCAACTGATGATCTAATATAGTATTCATCCTCCTCCATATTTTCTCTAGCATTAGCCCAGAATTCTTGAATCCATGGTTCAATAACATCCGGCTCAACTAAAAGAGCATAACTAATAGGCGACCCAATAAGATAATCAACGATATCATAGAAAGCCACATTCGCCTCAGTTTTGTCCAAATTAGCCACCATATTGTGCTTCGAAACAGTTAAACGATTCACCATTGTTGAAAGAGTGAGCACAATAGAAAGATTGTATCGAATAATTAAGAGATGGTAATTGGAAGATAAGTATGGAAAAGATGTGAAGTAATAATATGAGAGGGAAAATCGGAAAGTAGTTATTTATAGGTGAGATTTGAAAAATCACAGCCTAAATAACAAAGTTACCGTTATTACCAATTACCCATCAATATTACCGTTGGAACAGTACTTTAATACGACAAACAGTACTTTCCACATAAGCAGTACTTTCCCAAGCAGTACTTTCCTAAGCAGTACTTTCAGGAAATACAGTACTTTGCCAAAAACTTCATATACACTAAGTATAAACTAACATCCTCCCCTCAAGCAATACACAGGACTATACAAAACACCTTATAGTCCTCCCCTTAAACATAGCTTAGTAGTTAATCATTCCAATGCTCACGACCAAGTGATTGAATCGTGACACATCAAAACCTTTGGTGAGTAAATCAGCTACATTGTCATCCGTGTGAACTTTAACCACATTAATGAGCCTATGCTCATAACAGTCTCTGATAAAGTGATGCCTAATCTGAATATGCTTTGTCTTGGAATGATACACAGGATTCTTCACAATACAAATAGTACTCTCATTATCAATATTGATAGGAGTATTCTTAAAGTTGAACCCATAATCCAAGAGCTGATTTTGCATCCACAGAACTTGACCACAACAACTTGCAGCAGCTACATATTCAGCTTCAGTAACCTTCTTCAGACTTGCCATCAAATTTCCCCAGATTATCAATGGTGTTCAAAATAGTAAGAGGGCATCCAAAAGGCTTCATAAAACGAATGTTGGGTTTATTGCCCATCAGCAATTCATAGGGTGTCTTCATCTGTGGTTTTGTGACAGAAACCCTGTTGAGTACATAGCATGCAGTACTTATAGCTTCTGCCCAAAATTGAATAGGGAGACGAGAATCTGCTAACATGGTCCTTGCTGCTTCAATCAAGGTCCTATTCTTCCTCTCTGCAACACCATTTTGCTGTGGTGTTCTAGCAATACTAAACTCCCTTTTTATACCTTTATTTGCACAAAAATCATCCATAGGCTTGTTCTTGAATTCAGTTCCATTGTCACATCTAATACCTCTGACCTTGAATCTTAATTGGTTTTCAAGTGCTATTATAAGAGTTTGAATAGCATCAAAGGTATCATCTTTAAAGCCCAAAAAGAAAACCCAACTGAATCTACTACAATCATCAGTAACAACCAAACAGTACTTCTTTTTATTTAAACTTGCCACAGAGACAGGTCCAAATAAATCGATGTGTAATAGCTCCAATGGTTCTCTAATAGTTCTTTCATCAAGCTTCTTACAGGAAGCTTTGTGTTGTTTACCCTTCTTGCATGCCAAACATGATTGATCATTCTTGTAAGTCTTTGAAGGTAAACCTCGAACTAAATTTCCTTTGACCAATTTGTTGATGTTCTTGAAATTCACATAGCCCAATCTTCTATGCCATTGATGTGCCTCTTCAGATGTTGCTTTAGCCACCAAACATGTGGCTCTTTCATAAGAATGTAGACTCTTCATGTCTAAACTGTACACATCATTCGTCCTTGGTACTCTAAGTACTACCAAGTCATCATCAACAGGTTTGAAGTCAGAAGAAAGAATGAGACATTCTGTGTCAGTGAATAACACAGGATGCTTTTTATCACAGATTTGAGAGACTGACAACAAGTTGAACTTAAGCTCCCTGACATTCTCAAAATCGATTCTCCCAGCTTTAATTGTTCCTTTACCAGTAATCCTTCCTCCATTGGGATCATTCCCAAATGCAACTTTTCCTCCTCTAATATTTCTAAAATCAGACAGGATCTCTTTATCGCCTGTCATACTTCCAGAGCAACCACTATCCACAATAAGATGATCTTTAAGCTCCTCTTCTGGATTGCCCTGCACACAAAGAAAAGAGTTAGAAACTTTTAGGAACCCAAGCCATTACTGACTTGTGTTCCCCTTGAGAAGTTACAAACTCAAATTCTTTGAGTATGTAATTCTCACTATCTCTCAACTGATGATCCAAAATTATCTTTTGATGTTTATCATGTGGATTTTCAAAACTCTCTGGTTTTTCAACATAAATTTCTTTCATCAGATCGTTAGCTTTTTCTTTTGACACAAAAACATCTGATTCACTTTTTGTTGAACGTACAGTATGTCTCCCAGCAGTACTTTCCCTTTTAACCCATTCAGTTTTAACAGGCGGTTCCTGTGATCTAGAGCCCCTATATGAACTGTGATAACTTCTAGGTTGATAGTGAGATCTCCTAGAATTTCTATCCCAAGTATGGTTTTCAGTACCTTGTCTCTGAGCAGTACTTTGGAAAGTACTGTGAGATACTAAAGGTCTTCTCTGATGTGGGTATCTATGATCTGGTGTGAAATTTCTGTGATTAACCCTATTTGAATTAGTCCACACTGGTTTGTGCTCTCTAGGTCTCTGATTGTTAGACTTATTCCTTGGAAACTTGCTTAGATATTCTGAGTGTTTGTCACAATCTTTGATTAAGTGAGTAGGACTATAACATACAAAACACAGTTTTTGACCCATATGACCAAAGTGATTTCTTCTATGTCTATACCCAAAATTATTTTGCCTTCTTGAGGACTGATAAAATTTGTTTTGACCAAAATTATCCCAAAAAGGTTTAGCAGTATTGTTTTGAAAAGGTTTTTCAGAAGGTACTGCTTGTTGAGCAGTACTTTGATTTAAAGATACTGCTGGATTTTGAACATTGTTTTCAACAGTTTCTTTGGGTTTCTCAGATCTAGATTTAGCAATAAGCTTCTTCTTAAACTCTAGACTGTCTACTCCATAACGAGAAACATCAGGCCTAGAGGGGTGATGACTAATGGGATGAGGAACAGAATGATAACCATTGTCTTTCTTATATTCAGGAGGTGGTTCACTTACTGAGCCATCATTACTTGATGAATCTACATAGTTAATGAGCTCATCATCACTAGTGGTTATGTCCTCAAAAACACCATCATCCTGATTACTAGGTTGGTTTTCATCTACACTACTAAAGTCCATTCCAAATCCTAAGCCTGTTCTAATGTAAGCCCTTCTCTGTTTTTCAACATACTCAACATGAGACAAGCCAGACTCTCCCCAAGCAGCAAACTTAGCTAACAAATCATCTCTTTCCTTAGTTAATTTCTCAATTTCAGCAATTTTACAGTTTAGTTTCCATTCACTAAGTTTTAACTGGTAATCCTGTTGTTCATACTTTTCAGCCCAAGCCATTTCATTATTTTCATGTGTTATGATTTTAGCTTCTATAGACTCTAAAGTAATTTGATATCCTGCTACCTCAGACCTAGCCCTAATACAATTATCTCTTTCAATCACATAACTGTTAAGTAATTTTTGATAAAATTCATAACAGTTTGAGCATACCTCAGAGATAGGAGACTGAGTTGGTGAAGTAGCCACCATAGCAAGAAGAACAGGATCATCTTCACTTTCTTTGCTCCAATCAAATCCTCCAAAGCCATCATCAGATTCCAAAACAGCATGTTCAGATTCTTCATCAAAAGCAGTGCTCCAGTCCAATGCTTCCACTGTGTCTTCAACTGCATCTTCCACTGCTACCATACAGTAAGTCACCGGTTCATCATCAAACTCTTCACTCCAGTCAACCTCTGATAAATTCTCTTGAGCAACCAAAGCCTTTGTTTCAGTTACTGGAATTTCCTTGAGCTCAAGTTTAGGCTTCTCAGATGTCCTGTTTGCTTGATACTTAGCAAACCTGCACTCCCTTGCAAAGTGACCAGTCTTTTGACAATTGAAGCATTCAATTTTAGATTTGTCAAAAGTTATTCCTTGTTTTGGTTTGAAATCAATATTTTTGCCTGTCTTCTTCATGTACTTTTTGATCCTTGCAGTGATCAAAGCAACTTGCCACCTGATATCAATTTCTTCAAGTGCATCTTCTTCAATCTGTGCTAGATCCTCTTCATAAGTGACAGGTAAGCTTGCTTGTTGTGCAAAGAAGGAGCACACAACTTCATCTGAGTTCAAAGAAGTAGATGGTGGGGCCTGCTGAGCATATGATGGGGGATTGTAAACAGCAGTACTTTGAGAAACAGTACTTTGAGGAGAAGCAGTACTTTTGTAAGTACTGCTCTTCTTTTCAGATGATAGAAAAGCAATACTGTGAGATTTGGAACTGGGTTGACCACTCATCTCATGTTCATACACCTTCAGTTGATGATAAAGATCATCAAAGTCCATAACATCCAATCCTTGTTGTCCTCTGATCATAGTAGCAATCACATGCCATGAAGATGGCAAACTTCTTAGAAACTTCAAATTAGCATCCTCAACTGATACTTGAGCCTTGTATAATTCCAACATGTTGAGGAGATTCTGAAACCTATCATATGCAGCATCAAGACTCTCTCTTTCTCCTACTGTGAATGTTTCAAACTGTTGTTTCAGCAAGTTTCTGTGCATCTTCTTAGAGGCTTCATTCCCTCCAAATCTGGTCTTGAGAGCAGCCCAGAGCTGCTTAGCATCTTTAGCATCATGAAACTTGAGAAGATGACCATCTGGAATGGCAGACAAGAGAATGTTTAGAGCCTTCTCTTGATTCCTTATAGTTGCTTGTGGTAAAACTGCCTTTGGTGCTGTAGGTTGTCCAGGAACAACAATGGGATCTGTAACTACTTCATTCCCATTCACAATTACATTCCACAAAGCATGGTCTGTAATGGCAATATACTGCCTCATCTTCATGCACCAGAGATCATATTCTCCCTTTTTGATTATTGGAATTCTGAGTGAGGTGATTGAGGGTTGTGGAACAGCTTCAGTCGACATCTTGAAAATTGTAGGGTTTCTTCCTAGTCAGAGTTTCCACACAAGCTCTGATACCACTTGTTGGATCGATATACTTTAATCAAACTAACTTAACTAGCTTGTTAAGGTTTAATAACCTCGGATAAATCCTAAGTTATTAACAAAGAAACACTGAGCAATCTTTATTAAGTACGCGGAATTTACTTAACAAAGCTAAGAAGAATAACTTTATTATTAACTCTAAATCTGCTTATTATGCAGATACTCTAATACAACTCTAAGATAATCGAACTTTTCTCTAAACTCTAAATCGTAAACTCTAAAACTCTTTTTCTGAAATTGTACCTCTAATGCCAATCTAGGAGTCCTTTTATAGGCTCAAGGATATCCTAGTCGGTTTACAATTGATAACCTTGTACGACAAGTAATCTAAACATGGAATACAATACTTTCCATAAACGAATATAACAGTTTGATTGTTCTAGCAGTACTTTGACTTCGCCTTGCAGTACTTTGACTTTGTCTTTAGCAGTACTTTGACTCTTTGACTTCTTCCAGTACTTTACAGCTTTCAGTACTTTGATATCTTCAGCACTTTCATATCCCAACATACCTGCTCCAGACTGTGCTATGATCATTGCCCTAAAGTGGATCTTCAAAGTGAAGCTTGATGAGCATGGTGATGTGTTGAAAAATAAGGCTAGGTTAGTGGCTAAAGGTTATCGTCAAGAAGAAGGTATTGACTTTGAGGAATCTTTTGCTCCAGTTGCTCGTATCGAGGCTATCAGAATCTTCTTGGCTAATGCTGCTAGCAAGAACATGGTTGTCTATCAGATGGATGTGAAAACAGCCTTTCTTAATGGAGATCTGAAATAAGTGGTTTATGTCAGCCAGCCAGAGGGTTTTGTGAATCCAGAGCATCCTACTCATGTTTATCGCTTGAAAAAGGACCTTTATGGGTTGAAGCAAGCTCCTAGAGCATGGTATGATACGCTATCAAAGTTTCTTCTATCTACTGGATTCAGCAAAGGAGCAGTTGATCCTACATTGTTCACCAGAAAGTCAGGCAAACATTTAATTTACGTTCAAATTTATGTTGATGATATCATCTTTGCCTCGACTGACCCCAATGAGTGTGACCGTTTTTCAAATGAAATGGGTTATAAATTTCAAATGTCAATGATGGGACAAATGTCATTTTTCTTGGGTCTACAAATTTCACAAAGTCCCGGAGGCATTTTTATAAATCAATCTAAATATGCAACTGAGATTTTAAAGAAATTTGGATTTGATTCTAGTGACCCTGTTGACACTCCCATGATTGAACGTACTAAACTAGATGAGGATCACTCAGGGATCATGGTAGACCAAACGAAATATCGTAGTATGATTGGATCCCTGATGTACCTCACAGCTAGTAGACCAGACATCTTGTTCACTGTTTGCATGTGTGCTAGATACCAGGCTAAGCCTACTAAAAAGCACCTTGAAGCGGTTAAACGGGTCTTTCGGTATCTCCAATGAACCATCAATATGGGACTTTGGTACCCGAAGGACACCGGTATGTCACTAACAGCCTATGCAGATGCTGATCATGCAGGATGTCAAGATACTCGTCGAAGTACATCTGGAGGTGCTCAGTTTTTGGGTGATAAGCTTGTGAGCTGGTCTTCAAAGAAGCAAATGAGTACTTCTATTTTCTCTACAGAGGCTGAATACATAGCCATGTCATCTTGTTGTGCTCAAATCCTATGGATGAGATCCCAATTATCTGATTATGGCTTTGAATTCAACAAAATCCCTTTGTACTGTGATAATAAAAGTGCTATTGCTCTCTCATGCAACAACGTACAACACTCAAGAGCAAAGCACATCGACATTAGACATCATTTCATCAGGGAGCAAGTTGAAAACGGTGTGGTGGAACTTTACTTTGTGAGGACTGAATACCAGTTAGCAGACATCTTCACCAAAACTCTTCCTAGAGAACGTTTTGAGTTTATTCTTCCACGACTTGGTCTTAAGAGCCTACAACCGGAAACACTCAAACGTCTTCAAGAGGAAGAAGAAAAGTAAAAGGTTTCCTTCATCTATCTCTTGTAAATACTTATTAAAAAATCAAATAGAAAAATATAAAACTTTCAAAATCCATAAAAATTTGAAAAATTCGAAATATCTTCAAAAAAAATAATAAATATATATATATATATTGTCATTTTGTCATGTTTTTCTCGATTCGATAATATCTACGGCCTTGATGTTGTCATTCAAAGAATGACACGGGACTTTAGATATTGTTCGAATTTTCATAATATATATATATATATATATATATATATATATATATATATATATATATATATATATATATATATATATATATATATATATATATATATATATATATATATATATATATATATATAGAGTGAGGATCAGGTGCGGATTTTTTTAATTCGTGCGGATGTGCGGATTGATCTGGACCGCCTATTTCAGATCTGATCTTGACTTTTTGTAAAAAAGTCAAGATCTGCACTTACATTCACGGTACCAATTGACCATGTAAACGATTTTTTTGATTTTTTTCCTTTTGAGCGATCCTTACTATTGCTATCTTCTTTCATTTTTTTATTTTTTCAGATTTTTATGAGCACTTTTTGTTTTTTTGATTATGAGTCCTACCGTGATATTAACGATATTATGAGTTCTACTGTGATATTAACAATTTTACTTAATATCACTGTCTTTTTTATTACGAAATTAAGAAAAGTTACGGTGATATTAAAAAAATTAACTTTGATATTAAGAAAACATGTAAAAAGTAACTGTGATATTAACAATTTTACTTAAAAAGTTACTTTGATATTAGAAAAAAACTTAATATCACTGCTAGTTTACATACTACTGCTAGCCTTAGTGAAACTACTGCTAGCCTTACTTAGTAGTGATATTAAGAAAGCTTGATAATTACGGTGATATTAACAAAATTCATAATATTATTATACCTTTTACCGATGAAAATGATTTTTTTTTTCTGAATTTTTTTTCAGCGATTCTTAATAAATTGTTGTCCTCTTTCTTTTTTTAATTTTTTCAGATTTTTTTGAATTATTTTTTTTTTGAATGTTACTGTGATATTATCCGCACCATCCCTACTTAAAATCTAATCCGCACCCGATCCCTTCCCTATATATATATATATATATATATATATATATATATATATATATATATATATATATATATATATATATATATATACATATATATATACATATATATATATATATACATATATATACATATATATATATATATATACATATATATATATATATATATATATATACATATATATATATATATATATATATATATATACATATATATATATATATATATATATATATATATATATATATATATATATATATATATATATATATATATATATATATATATATATATATATATATATATATTTTTTGGGAGAAAGTGAAAAAAAAATGGTTTATTGTCATTTCAGGTAGTAACCCGCTTTTCAACGAAAGAACAGAGCCATACTTTATCTTGCTTTTTTCAAATCTCATGCTCTGATTCTATAAACAATCGCTTTCAATCTAATGAAAACTAATTGCTTTGAAAAATAACTCGTACTCTATTTTTTTAAATCATCTGGACTTAACTTTTGTTAAAATATCTATCTCTCAATCAACAACTTATGTCATTGATTGAGGGGGAGAATGATTTCAATTAAATCAAAAGGTTATTTGTCATACAATTGTTTTCAAAAGAAAATCATGCATGTTTAATCAATGGAGTTTAAAGTCTTAAAATCCGATCCTTATCAGTTAAAACGCTTTCAAAATAAAGTCACAATTCTCCTTAAAAAGCTTTCCAAATCAAATTTAAATCTTCAGAGATCACAAATCTCAAATAATTTGATAATTGTGATCGGGGGAGAATTTATGATTTAAATTGGATTTAAACTGATAATTCGATAAATGGTTTCACATATGTCTAGCTAGCTTTCCTCCCCACATGTGCCAAACGATTTCAATTTTTCCATGCACATGTTGAGGGGGAGCATCCTTTTGAACCACAAAGATTTGAAACGTGATTGATTTTCTCTAAGTGCAGATTCCCTCTAAGTATGTGCAAAACTCTTTCAAACCTCGAGGCATATATTGAGGGGGAGCAAACTTATGAAAACCTCATCCTTCCCTAATATGCTTTATCTACTTGTTTTGATCAGGGAAGTGATGTTGATAATTTTTAGAAAATGGTAATCAAAGAAGTTAATTCTTCCTCTTGCCTCCGTGTGCTAATACAATTTCAAATATATGTAGCACATGTTGAGGGGGAGCTCTTGTTCTAAAAATATCAAAAACAATTCAGGTACAAAATGCTTTGATAATATATCACAAGTATCTGGATTGAGTTTAAAATGGTTTTCAATTGGTTCCAATGGTAGATGAACAATACCCAAAAGACCGACCAACTTTACTTTATGTATGGTGATATAAGGATGATAAGGTTAGGTTGAGGTCCCATGATCCGCCAGAACCGGAGGGATCTACCAGGGACAATCCACTAGATAGTGTAGAAGTCCTTAGGTATGATGAAAAAAGGAGAAAAGTGAGATATGGGAAGAGTGTGGACTGAGACTGAGCTAGTACTGGAATAAACCCAACAAGGTACTAGTTATGAAGTCTCGGTAAGTACTGAAGGGGTTGAAGAATGAAAAAGAATTGAATGAGAAAAGGGTGAAAACAAATAGCCCTCCAATTATTCAACCTTAGGGCAGATACCGGGTTCAATTCATATGCTACTGGTGGTTACCAAGGTAACATCGGTATTGAAGACAAGACGTCATGGACCCAGTGACGCACTGCACTTCAACTTCCCAAACCACTCAAGTTCCTCTTAAAAAGACTTGTTTCATTCTCACGGGGAACCTACATTATCTATCGACTCTCTCTTAGAGATTGTTGATATTGAAGAAGGAGACCCTCTCCCTAGTCTCCGAAATAGGATCCAAATATGCACAAATTGAGTCTAGAGCCACGAGATCATCAATTAATCTCATTAGGACACGTTCAATGAAGACTCTCTATTTCACACAATGTGAAAAGAGAGGTTATATATATTGAGTCCTACGCATTATCCTTGTGGTTGTGCCAGAACATCCGAGTGATATGTAAACATATTCACAATGAAGATGGAAAGCCTTCTGGAGCCAACATCAAACAAGCTCCTAGTAGGTGGCATGTGAGATCTTTTCAATAGATCGACCATGTGACAACTGAACAGAAACTATGGGGCGATTCAATCTTTTGAATCAATCCTGGTTCAGGTGATGGATTGACGGATACCTTTGAAAAACCAGTCGTTGTGCTTAAAAACTATTTTCTTTAGCACATCGACTGTGTACTTATATTTCAATATAAAAGGTGTTTATGATTGATAATTGATTTTCATTAAAACCTTTGTTGTATTGCAAAAACAACTTCTATTGAGCGATACACGGTTGTTTTTCAAATCTCTTTTTATCAATCAGTGAATCTCAATTCGCTGGTTCACTCACTCCGTGTTGTCTTCTTTGAGACGTTCCGGTTTGAGAACAGCTACAACAGCTGCGAAACCCTGTCAAGGAGATTCTTAGGAATCCTACCTGATCACAGGCAGTACTTGTAATGATCAACGGGGAACCGTGGGCCGTGTACCTCAATTCAACGAAAGTGATCAAAGACACTTTCGTGCACTTTATTGCTAACTGTTGTATGCAGGTACGCCCGACGTTTGCAGCTGATTAGAATGGAGCGGTCAATCCATTGCCGCATGCTTACACAACACACTCATTTCCAAAGAAATCATGATTAGTGCATCAATGACTCTGATATTATCACTCCCTGCTTCTGCTACGCTGCTGCCAATATCATGATTCAACGAAAAGCTTTCGCTACTCTGATAAGAATATATCATGATCTAGAATGTGAGCATGTCGATCCAAATGTCACAACTTCACTTCATACCAACACCACAATGGATATGTCAGAGATTGACTGTGGCTGATGATCTCAAAACTGGCTCAAAACTCATTATCACGTGGATCAGTAAAAAGACCT
Organism: Chrysanthemum seticuspe; assembly: GCA_019973895.1. Lineage (NCBI taxonomy): Eukaryota > Viridiplantae > Streptophyta > Magnoliopsida > Asterales > Asteraceae > Chrysanthemum > Chrysanthemum seticuspe. Next base: position 274,308,693 of record BPTQ01000006.1, on the reverse strand, counting down.
CCACTTGGATTAACCAAACATGCAACGTGAAGAATCAATGACTACGAGCTTCAGAGTAAAGTACTACATCAAGAATGCAAGAGCAATTTAATATGTAATATCTGTTTGTACTACATTAAGATGTGTTTGAGGTGACCTCCCTTAGGGGGAGATTGTTAGGATTTAGTAAATCCAGTTATTGAAGAGTCGGTCACCTCAAGTATATGTAATCATTAGAAAGCTAGTAGTCATAGATTATTATAAGTTAAGTAGTAGATTTGTTTAGTAACACCGTAGAGGACGGACGGGTCTTTACCCACTGTATGCCTGATCCACAGCCCGATAGGTGGCGATTTATGTAATGACTATAAATACTCTCTACCTTCCAAGGTAGAGAGTTGGAGCTCATAATAAGATTTTTCTTTCTCTCACTAAAGTTCCCTAAACCTCTAACTCTTTCTCTCTCTAGAAATCATCTTGTACGCCTAATATGTTAGTAATTTGATGTGTTTGTGAAATCCAATATGTTACAGACATCTATTGCACGTACACTAGAACAAAACGGAGTTGTTGAAAGACGAAACCGTACGTTAGTGGAAGCTGCAAGAACAATGTTAATCAATGCTAAACTTCCAGATTACTTGTGGGCAGAAGCTGTATCAACTGCATGCTATACTCAAAACCGTTCAATGATTACAAAACGCCACAACAAAACACCTTTTGAGCTTATCCACAACCATAAACCGAATCTAAAACACTTTCATGTATTTGGATCCATTTGCTACCCAAATAATGATCGTGATGACTTTGGAAAGCTCAAACCCAAAGCTGACATTGGAGTTTTTATCGGATATTGTGAAAATTCTAAGGGTTTCCGGATCTGGAATCGTCGTACAAAGCAGGTTATGGAAACGATTCATGCTAATTTTGATGAACTTACTGAAATGGCTTCTGAGCATAACAGCCTGGAACCCGGTCACAACCGTTTAAACTTCCCTCAAACCCCATCATCAGCTGAACTAAGCCCCCAGCTTACTCGTCAACAAATGGAAACGCTATTTGCTCCGCTGTTTAGTGATGACATTGATGAACGTGCTCCAGGTGTATCCGCTGTTTCTGCTGCTCAACCTGATAATACTCTTATACCTGATACACCTGCTACAACAACTACTGTTGAAGAAGCACACCAGTTGACTCTACAACAACAGTTGAACAAACTGCTTCCAACGACGCTGAACCAGCTGCCGATGTTCTTAATGAAGTACCCCCACCTGCAGATTTTGATCCAAATGCGTTCTTTAAGCCGTTTGCCAATGAAACTGCTGCACCTGATGTCGCGGAATCATCAACAAACCATTTGAATCCTCAAAATCTGCACAATGTATACCAACATCAACCCTCAACACATCGTTGGACAAAATACCATCCTCTTGAAAACATTATTGGCAACCCGAATCAACCAGTCGTTACAAGACAACGTCTTCACAAAGAAGGTGAACATTGCATTTATGCACTCACTGTCTGCCAAACTGAGCCTAAAAACATTAAAGACGCAATGACAAAAGACAATTGGATTGAATCCATGCAAGAAGAACTCAACCAATTCAAACGTCTTGAAGTATGGGAATTGGTTGAAAGACCAACAGGAGTCTACGTCATTGGTCTAAAATGGATTTGGAAGAACAAATTGGATGCTGAAGGGAACGTAATCAGAAATAAGTCACGTCTGGTGGCTAAGGGTTATAGACAGGAAGAGGGTATTAACTTTGAAGAATCATTTGCTCCGGTTGCTCGTCTTGAGGCTGTTCGGATTTTTCTCGCGTTCGCGGCTCATATAAATATAACGGTCTTTCAGATGGACGTCAAAACTGCTTTTCTGAATGGGCAACTGAAAGAAACAGTTTATGTCAGCCAGCCAGAAGGATTCGTTGATCCCGAGTTCCCGAACCATGTCTACAAACTGAACAAAGCTCTGTATGGTCTCAAACAAGCTCCTCGGGCGTGGTACGATAAGTTATCATCCTTCCTCATTGCCAATAAATTTACCAAAGGTTCGGTCGATCCTACACTTTTCATACAATATCACGGGGCTCACATCTTAATCGTTCAAATCTATGTGGATGACATCATTTTTGGGTCAACACATTTAAAATACACAAATGCTTTTGCAAAATTAATGACAAAACATTTTGAAATGTCAATGATGGGTGAACTCACATTCTTTCTTGGAATGCAAGTTCATCAATCACCCCGTGGTATTTTCTTGAGTCAGTCCAAATATGCCCTTGAATTGTTAAACAAATTTGGAATGCAAAACTGTGACACCTATGCCACACCAATGGCTCATACCAAGAAGCTAGACGCTGATTTACATGGGAAATTGGTGGACCCTACCAAATACCGTAGTATTATTGGGTCTCTCATGTATCTAACAGCTAGCAAGCCTGATATTGTTTTTGCTGTATATCTTTGCTCCTGTTATCAGTCGAGACCAACTGAAACCCACCTCTCTGAGGCTAAAAGAATCCTCCGATACATCAAGGGAACCATTAATTTGGGGATCTGGTATCCGAAGGATTCTGGTTTTGAACAAATAGCTTTTTCAGACGCTGATCACGCAGGATGCTTAGATTCACGGAAAAGTACTTCAGGAGCACTACAATTTCTTGGTGATAAACTGGTGTCATGGCAATCGAAGAAGCAGGATTGTACATCGCTCTCCTCAACAGAAGCAGAATATGTAGCCATGTCGGCATGTTGTGCTCAAGTCATTTGGATGAGAACACAACTCAAAGACTATGGTTACGTGTTTGACAAAATCCCAATGTACTGCGACAATCGGAGTGCTATTGCGATCTCGTGCAACTCAGTACAACATTCGAAATCAAAGCACATCGATCTTCGATATCATTTCATCAAGGACCACGTGGAACAGGGTACAGTTGAATTATACTTTGTGGGTACTGAATACCAATTGGCAGATCTCCTCACCAAAGCCTTAGCTCCTGCTAGGTTTAATGAGTTGGTCCACCGGATTGGTATGCGGTGTTTGACTCAAGAGGAACTCGATAACTCTTAAAACATTCTTAAAACCAGTCAAACACCAAAATCTCTTTTGTAAATATTTTTCAAAAACAAAATACAAAATTATAAAATCAGATAAAACTACAAAAATATTCCTCTATCTATATTTCTTGTAACATGGCAAGTACAAATCTTCAGTCAACACTCTAATCTTTCAAAATTCAGTATTTTTTTCGATCAAGTGTTGAGGGGGAGAAAACAAATATTTTCAGTTTCATAAAACCTTGTACTTGCATGTTATCCTATCACGGTTGTTTCTTTAATGATGGTGGTCACATTTCTGGTTAACTGACACTCCTCGAACTAAAATTTATAAAATTTCATTATTTCTTAAGTCGAGGGGGAGTGTCGTCAAGTTTCTTTCCTAAAATCTCTTGTTTGGTATCCAAAATGGAAGGTTTGGGCAATGGTTGTAAATGGTAAAGGTGGAGGGACTAATTGTGTCAAATGCTCAAAGATATTTTAACAAAACAACCACCTACCTCATTTATTGTCTCATTTATTACTACACCAACCCAATCCTACGCGTTAAAATCAATCTCTCAATCCGCTTACTTGATCTTCATTTTGTAAGTGGTTTCATAATCTAAACGTGTTTGTAAACAAAGGTTTTGATTTATATTAAAAACTAACGGTTAGATTTTCACTTATGAACGATTTGGTGTTCTACGCATAGGCGTATGAACACCTAATCAAGTGTGGGTGTTTGTGGTGAAAAAGATAGTGTCAAAACATTTATATAACATCATTGAAACTATTTTGATCATAAAAACACACCCAGATACACGAATTGAGTCATATTTTGAATTAGGGTTTATGCGTGAAATTGGGTATCTTCACTTGAGAACGTTTCTGGTTTAATGATTGCTTGTAAAGTGTTGTATTCATGTTGAATTGATGATATCTAGGCTCAGAACCAACCCAGAAACACTAATTGATCTTTAATTGAAATTAGGGTTTAAGTTCATATACATTTGGGTATTTTTGATTCACCTAGATTCTGATGTTAAAACTTGGATAGAACTACTCTATATGCTTCCTATACATCCCAGAAAAACTTTGGTGCAATTCCTATGGCTTGAACACATACTCGTAGAATTTAAACTTTAGGTTTAAGTCTTACGCGTAAAACATGTGTTCTACGCATAACTGTTTGATTGAGTGCTCGTGATTAAAACTGTTAGAGATTGAATGTATAAGTTAACATTGTTGCTATGATGAAATTATTTCAGGTTTACTACGCGTGAAAATTCAGAATCAAGGTTGTTTGTCATCTACGCATAAGGATCACCTTACGCATAGCATGTTATGCGTAAGAGAAATCTTACGCGTAAGGTTCTACAAATTGGACTACGCGTATCCTGTGAAGGATATGCGTAAACAGTGACCTCTACGCATAAGGTTGACTCTTACGAGTAAGCCTTATGCATAAGGTTCAATATACGCTTACGCGTAAGCTCTACGCATAAGGTCCTCTTTTCCTACGCATAATATTTCTTACGCGTAAGTCAAGAACATACGCATAAGCTTGCATTTATGCGTATATCATTCCTGTTTACACATAAGCTTGCCATTTCCACGCCTAAGCCTAGTTTAACCTTAATTATGAATTGTTACGCGTGCAAACTTGTAAATAATTAAATCATAACGCCACGAAACCAATAATGTCACTATAAGCTTAAATGTTTAAACAAGTTGTGAATAATGAGTGAAAACATGGACTTTGAAACTTAAAGTTAATCAAATCACGAAATTTATCACGACGTCATTGGACTATTGGACAAACAAGTGACATTGGACTCGTAACAATCATCGACATATCACATTCAATAATTAGACAATAAAACCATCTATTGACTAACATAATGTCTTTCGATATGTTGGTTCTTTTGGCTAAATATCTTTTAGATCACGACATGGACGCTCAAATGCAGAATGTGGATGCACCAAATGTTCTCACCATTGTTGATATCTTCCCTAATGGTTATCCGATGAAGATTGGAAAGAACAACCTCCGTGTTGATTTTGATACCCTCACATGCTCAGAGTATTCTTGCCTGATAGCAGTAGACATTCTGAAGAACCATTCTTATCAGAATATGCTCACCAACTCTGCCACAGTTTCGGATATCTACATACAGCAATTCTGGCACACAATGAAGCAGATCAAAGGGCAAAATGTTGTGACTGTGACTCTCAATCACAAGTAAGTCACCATCACACCAGCAGACTTGCGGGCCATTCTCCTCATTCCTGTCATTGAACCAGCTGAGTACAACGCTACACCTTCTGAAGAGGTCGTTCTGCAATTCATGATCGACATCGGTTATGACGAAGCTACAGGGGTAATCACCAAGCACTCTTACGTTGATCTGAAGAATATCCCTCAGCCCTGGAGAACCCTCTTCATCATCATCACAAAATCTGTTTATGGACGGGATAGTGGTTATGAGCATCCCAAGCTCATAGAACTACAGATTTTTTGGGCTTTGGTCAACATGAAACATATCGAAGTTCAAGCTCTGATATGGGATGACATGATGTCTTTCCTCAAAAAGTAAGGCACCAAGATCCCATACATCAGATACACAAAACTGCTGATCCAGAGAGCTCTTGGGTTAAATCCCGATATTCCCTTGAGACTCGACGACCCAAACAATCACTCCATGTTGTATGAACCTACTCTAACAGTCAGATTTAAGGAATCAACAACAAAGAAACAAGGTGATGTGCTGCCGGATCACCTTCTCTCTAATGAAATCAAACAGCTTTACTCATACAAAAGGTATCTGGTAGCAGTTGGTGAAGGCAAAGTTGGTTTTCTCGATGACAAGTCTTCTGGCACACCTACTAGGAAAACCAGGAGAGGCAGTGCAGGAAGTGTTGCAAGAACTAAGAGTCAAAGAAAGTTCCCTAAGAGGAAACCACCACTCAAAAGGAAAGTTCCCTCTAAAGAAGTTGTTCCTATTCCCATTCCCAAGTCTGAACCGCAAAGAAAGCTAGTGGATGAAAGCTCTGATGAAACCAAATTAGACGAGGAGGTCACCTACTCTGAAACTGCAACCGATGTCACTCCAACAGTGGCTAAACCTCCCAGTCAAAAAGCTAACCAAGGCAAAGGGAAGACTCCAGTACTTGAGCATGAAAAAGAAAGCTCAGATGAAGAGCCACTGGACACTTACTACAGGAAGAAGTTCAAAATCATTAAACTCCAACACAAGGCTAAAGAGTTTGAACATGAACAAATGCGTGGCCCCGGAGGGTCAAGTGGTGGTGTCCAAACTACACCAAGTCCTGATGCAGTTAATCAACCCGATAAGGGAGCTGGTGCCACCACTCTTGAGCAACAACAACAAAAGCCCCTGGAAGATTCTATTGATTATGACTTTGAGGAACGTGAAAAGGAAAAGTCTGAGAAAGAAAAGGCTGATGAAGAGGCTGCAGCTCAAGCCAAAGCAGAGGAAGAGGCTCGGATTCAGGCTGAAGTAAAGGCTAAATCTGGACAAGATAACAAAGTGATTTATGATGATTATCTTCTTGACAGTCCTACTCGCTCTAAGGAGGAGGAAACTTCTAAACCTCCTAAGGACCCTGAATCACCTCACGACTCTTCATCATCAGATTCATCTTCTCACTCTTCACCTCCACCATCCAAAAGATCAACCAGATCCACATCCAAATCTGTGAAGAAGCCAACGGACTCTTGGATATCTCAGGCAAAGACAAGGATCGTTAACGCTGTCAAGCAGGTCAGGAAGAAAGACGTGCTTTACAAAAAGCTGAATTTTCTCACTGACCAGGTCCAGTATCTTCATGACGAGAATGACAAGATGTCAAATGAAAGGGAGTACATCCAGAAGTTCATGCAACGTGATCTTCAAGGGGAAATGAACAAGATGATCAAAAGTTACACTTACAAGTTCCTTCTTGACATCGTTCCTGGTATGACAAGAGAAATGTACACCAAACAACTCTATCCGAATCTATTGCATTTGGCCAAGCAAACTATGAGATCAACACCTATGCAAGTAAACATCAATCCAGTTGATCCCATAATATTCTCAGATGCTGAATTGGTTTCCAGGCTGGTATCTCAAATGTCGAAACGATCTGCAACATTTACTTCTTACGAAGTAAAATTGTTTGAAGCATTGCTGGAATACCAACTCAAATCAGCATGCAGAGAAGAAGCTCAAAGGCCTAAACGTCCAAGAGACGATGAAGATAAGGATAAAAATGACGAGCCTAAACGTCCAAAGTAGTCTGGAGAACCATCATCTATGCCACCACCACCCCGAAGGAGTTCACCACCAAGACGATCTCCTCCATGCTCTTCCACTGACAAACCTCAGGACTCTGAGTTACCACCCCAGACTGAGAAAACCGGTGATCACTTCGAGTATACTGGTGGTGACGATGAGGATGTCCCTGAGCCCCAACAACAACCTACCTCTCCCGCTTCAACAAAGAAACCAGAATCCTCATCTAGGCCAAAGAAAAAGAAGAAGAAGACGCCCAAGGCTGACGTCGTATCATGGCTAGACGAAGATGACTGGTTTTCTAAACTTGTTGATGCTACTCCCGCCTTAACTGATGATCCAGACATGGTAGAAGTTCGTACGTTGGAGCATGCTAAGTTACTGCAAGAAAAGTTCCGAGTGAAGAAGATGACGAAATCAGAGTTGAAACGAATCAAGAATGAAGCATTTCAACTACTCAAAGACAGCTCGGAAAGTGCTATTGAAGTTGAATACCATCTTGATAACATAGCACGAGCCATGTCGAACAACATTTATTGGCTCAACCCTGAAGCAAACATCGACTTCACCCGAAGAGACAAGGCTCCATACTACACCGCTTGGTCTAAACCTCTACCAACGATTGGTCAACCAGATCAACCTAAGATTCCATTCCGCTACTTCTTCAACAATGACTTGGAATTCCTTCTACACGGTAGCGATGATTCTAAGAAATACGCTACATCACTTACACTTCCGTTCCCGGCAGCCATATCCTCCAACTGCACAACCATCGAAGAAAATGCTACCCACATGTTTTCCAACAGCGTGGAACGGTATGACATTGATGCAATGTACGGGATTCACCATTGGCCTGAACGCCAACGAATCTACTACAAAAGTTGCCAGGTTCGAAAGTCTCAACATGAAGTGTACAGTGATAAAGGGATCGTTGCTGTTAAGCATATAGCTCTATCGTCTAAATGGGATTACACTTTCCTCAAGAATATTGTGGTCAAAAGACAAGATGAAAGAGACTATGATTTCTGTGAAGCGGACTTTCAGAACTTGTCTCTCAACGACATTGAAGATCTGTATCTTGCCAAGGTACAGGGAAGAATGAGACAATTCTCGACTGAAATTCAACGTGAATACATCAAGTCCTTGCTCATCTTCATCAGAAGCATAGTGATCCAAGAACGTGTAGAAGATTTACAACTTGCTGTTGAATCATATCAGACACGTGTCAACTTTACCAAACCTCAGCTAGCACTTCCTGACATCAACCATCTTCCACAATTCACTCTCATCAACAAACCGTTTGGAGTAGTTTACCGTAGTGAACTACATCGCAACTCCTTGATGGCGTGTAGAGATCTTCATAAGTTTGGAGATCACACACTGAAGAAAGTTAGGGATGGGTTAGCTTATCGGTTAAAGGAGATACATGAAGGAATCGGATCAAAGAAGAGATGGAATTCTCAGGAAAAACGGGATGTGAAGAGGATCATCACTCGGATCGATGAAAGGTTGTACAGAAGGGACCAGTTCAGAACTCTAGAGAGTTTTGTAGGTGGTCGTCCCAGGATTACTCTCACAGGCTATCAACGCCCTGTTCGCATTCCTGGAGAAATTGTTGGACTTCCTGGGACCCCTTAAACTATTTCATTATTTCATAATTAATTTGGATGTGTGATTTTATAATGACAATGGCTTGTGCACACATAGCAGTTTACAACCCATTCTTGTAATGAAAGGACCCTGTGGTACGCTTCAGTGCCACAATCCTATAAAAGGAGCGAAAGCTTCTTGCTTTTGAGTAAAACCTATCAAACCTTTCACTTTTAAAGGTTTTGCTCAAAAGAACAAGTACTTCCCCTTACGTATTCAAAACCTCAAAAGTTAGTATTACTTGTTGAGGGGGAGTATTTGCTAAAACTTTGTTCACAAATTGTTCTTCGTGATAATCTTCCCACAAAACTCGAAATGGTCATATTTAATATCAAAACGTTATCAAAAATAACATTTATATGCCATTTTTGAGGGGGAGTGATCGGTCCCAAACGGTCACGTTTATTACACAAGTCAACCACTTTGTGAATGGTCAACCGTAATAAAAGCCAGACAGTCTGAAACCAAAGCAATTAAGTCCAGGAGAGTTTAGTGTTTCCCCAGGTCGTTAAGTCCCAACGAGCTGTGCGATTGAAGCTAAAAGTGTAGTGATCGAGTGATATTGAACGGGAAAAGGTTTGTGGATTATGAATAATTATACCTAAAAAAAAAGTTTGTAAATTACAGGGGCTTAAATGCAAATTAAAAAAAATTAAAAAGCTAGATTATATTAAATAAACGCTATCACTATTTTAAAATTCGATTATCTTGATTTTTTGAATTAAAAACAAATTTTAACTTTTAAAACTAAATTAAAATACTAAAAATTATGAAAATAAAGAGGAAAATTGTGAAACTATTTTTCAAAAATATAAAATAACTAAAGAGAGTTTTCAAAACTAATTTTGTATTTTTCTGATGATTTTTCGAATTTCTATGAATTTAAAACTATTTAAAACTAATTAAATGGCTAAAAATTACAAATTTAACTAAGAAAAATCTGGAAAAATTATTTTTTTGCTTTTTATATTTATCTTAATCTATGAAATTTGAAAACTTATTTTTTTGAAGCTTTTCTGATTTATTTGTATTAAATGCTATTTAAAAAGTCTTAAAAACTGATTTTAATAGGGAAAAATAGCAAACAGTACTGAAACATTATGAAAAATTTAGAAAAATTCTAAAATATAATTCTAAATCTATGAAAAATATAAAAACCTATACTAGTGTGCAAGAATTACAAGATGCAATGAAACTGCTTATTAATAAGCTCTCCTAAATAAGCAAAAGGCAACTATAGTGAACCAAAATCTAGCAGGACCTGTATTATGCTATAACTACTAGAAAACAACCTAAATTAACTATTCTAAACCTCTGGAAAGCAGGATGCAAGAATCTAGTGTGAATTATGCTCACAAGCCAAACAGGCCTGAGGTGCTGTTTTGCAGCTGCTGTAGAAGCTACCTTAATAAGCTAATCTGAGAAACAAAAGTTGGGACTTCTAGACAACCTACCAAAGCTCTATTGGACCAAAGCTGAGCTACTGACAAGCTAAAGTGAGGCTTATACAGTTGCTACAAGTGACTGAGACACACTCAGGGGAAATAAGGCCCAATAGAAGCACTGATTTGACCCATTTACAAAATTCACAAAAATATGCAAAAATCAGATTTCAACTCTTGACCAATTGAAGTTGTTAAGCCCAAAATTTCACTTGAATTGAACCAAAATTGAAGCTATGAAAAATCAACAAAGGTTGGTGAAAACTGAGTTTTTTACTTTTTGACTTTTGACAGAAATGAGATTTTGACTTTTGTGAGATTTGGATCAAGTTTATGAACTGATGTTGATGAGATAAGCTATAGTGATACTAAAATAAGCTAGCCTGTCTAATTCTAAGCCTAAATGCAAAAATATCCCATTCTCATTCTAACAGATGTGAAGCATTAAGCAGTCCTAATTGAGTTTTGACTTTTACTAATCCTAGGTGCAATCAAGTGACTAAAGTAACTCTATTATACCTAAGTAAGACTAAAGCAACTAGTGTTAGCCACTGAACTAACCTTAATCTCAGTTTACTGATCTAATCCAAACACTGCTTAAGACACTAATGTGCAAATTTAACTCTCCTTACTAATGAACTAGCCTATTCTAATGCTTGTACTGAATCAAATTAACCTAACAAAAATTAAATGAAAAGATCTAAACTGTCAATAACCACAGAAACAGATTATGCAATGTTCTTGGAAATGAACTTACATTTGGTCCTAGCCACTATGGCTTGCCAAAGAACAAAGAACCACTAACCTATTCTCAACCCAATCCTACAGCTAAGCTAACCATGTCCAGCTCTGCATCAACCCATATCCATAACTAAGTCCATGTTGAGCTTTTCAGTTGACTTTTGTTGACCAAATGAGAAATTGCTTGAATCTGTTTTGTAAGTTTACTAGAAGCTATAAACAGCTTTAGTAAGCTTATTTGAGAAGTAAATAAGCTCTTTGAAGCTTGGAATTTAGTACATGTAAACTGAACTTATAACAGGAAACATAAAAAACATGAAACTATGATAAAACCTTGAATTGATACTTGAAAATAGATTACAATGATAAAACAACTTAAGTTTAGTACATAGAAACAGGAGATTACAATTTTAAAATTAAACTAAGACATTGATAATAAAAACGATTTTACAAGAAATTCTAAAAATTAACTACTACTCCTCTCTGCCTTCTCTTCCCTCTATTTATTAGCAAAAGGCTTCCCACTTGTACTCTGATCATTTCCCACTTCTCTCTAGAACCATTGGATCACTGGAGTCATTTTTAGCCATTGATGAGTTTTGGCGCCAAAATGGGTATAGCAACTGGGGGGGGGGGGGTTGAGTGCAAGGAAGGAGAAACATTAATTTTTTCTTGTTTTGTTAGGTGAGGTGGAGTGATAAGGGGTGGAGTGTGAGCTGGAGGTGAGGGGTTATCTGGTTTTGCAAAGCAGTTGGTGAAGAGGGTGGTGTTTTGGAGGGAAGAGGAGTTGGGAGGTTTGACTGTGATATTGACCGGGGTTTTATTATTAGACAGGGGGGTCAAGGGTGTTTTGGCAGGGGTTCAAGGCTTTGGCAGGTGGTTCAAGGTTCAAAAGGGGTTCAAGGTCCAAGGATTTGGTATTAATACATAAGGACCAAACTTGCAATTCACCAAACTTGAGGGACCAATTCTGCCAATTTTCCAAAGTTAATCAAGAGGACCAATTTTGACAAGTTAGAATTACCAAAGGACTAAAAATTATAATTTTCCAATTTAAAAATGTCCAGGGTAAATTTTGTCAATCTTTGAAATTTCAGGGACTAAAGTTGCCATTTTGCAAAACTGAACTTTGAAGGGTTTATTTTGACAACTTTTGAATCCCATGGACCTTAAATGATATTTTGTTTTATTTTGATTTACCAGGGACTATTTTTGACAACTTTTGAAACTTGGGGGACTAAAACTGCCAATTATGCAAACTTGATACGTTTTTCACCTGATTTTGGTATTTTTGCATTTGAAACACATAAAACACTTATTTGTGATATTTTTAGTATTTTGATGCATTTCTGAGTGTTTTCAGATGCTTTTGCAGTTTAAATGGTACAAAAATGATGAGTATTTGCATACTCATCAATCCCCCACACTAAGATATTGCTAGTCCCTAGCAATCTTTTGAGAAAACCTAATGGATTTGAATCTCTTTACTAAAAGCCATTACTTCTGGAGTAGCCAATTGTTTCAGTTCAAGTAAGAACCTTGGTACACTGATAACCAAATGATTTTGAGCAAATCACCAGCTTCCAACGGATTTGATTTGTCTTTACCAGAAGCCGTTTGCTTCTGGACTAGCCAACTCTTAGATAATATATGCTATCTTTGGTGAGTCGATTACCAATTATGGTTTTCCAACTGCCTTTACCACAAGCCATAAACTTGCGGGCTAGCCAACTCTTCACTAATTAAAGATATGGTGAGCTGAACACCATACAATTTTGGGCAAATTGCAAGCCGTCAACGGATTTGAGATATCTTTACCAAGAGCCGTTTGCTCCTGGATTAGCCAATCCTTTTGTTTATTAGACATGGCGGATTGATAACCATAAGCTGAGTAAGTGCAAAACACTTACTCCAAAAAAAAATTTTGGCCAAAAATGGGGGAATTGGGTGGTAATATACATGATAAAATTCGTGAGAATTCCCCCCCCACACTAGAAATGAATATTGCCCTCAATATTCAAAGTACCGGCTGTTATGCCGAAACAAAGAACGTAAAAGGGAAATACTACGACCATTATTTGAAAGTTTTTTTTTTTTTTTTTTTTTTTTTTTAGAAAACTTATATACAACAGCGGGGGGCAACTCCCCCACACTAGGGTGGTAGAAAGTAGAAAGAAATCAGAAATATGGGTGAAAACCCATATAGTGTGCTACTGTTTTTTATTACCGAGTCGCTAGCTTGACTCGACCCCGCATTCATTGGTTCATGGGGAAGCAAAGTGGAAGAAACAATCTCCATCGGACTTTCATTCAAGATCTTTGGACAAACATTTGAAGCACGTGAAAGTTCCACACCGATGAGATATATTCCCGGCTCAAGATAATGGTACATGGAAATGCCGGGATCAAAGATAATGTCTTCATTCCCGAAGGAGTGAAGAACAGGAGAAGTGACAGAATATATGAAGAAAAGAAAGAAAATCATGATAAAAATCATGACTAACTCTTCATCCTCAATAGGAGAATTCATAGTTTCATGAATCTCATCAGTTAAGCTCGCTTGATCAAGACATATTATGGGTGTGTCTAGATCAAAGTAGAAATTATCATACTCCGGCGGAGATATGATATGAGTGAGTTCATCTGAGAACTCCTTGAAGGTGAATGAATCATATTCAGAATTGATATGAGTGGGTTCACTGGTGAACTCCTCCAATGTAAATGATTCATAATCGGGGAGAGAATTATGAGAATGAAAAGTGGTACTGCCACTAATCTTCTCTCCCATATTATCAAAACATAAGGCTTTCATTTTCGGATTAGAATCATCGGAAAGAATGTCACTACCCTTAATGGGGATAGGAGATGAAATAGGTTTCTCTTTGAAAGCCTCGATTTTAGAAATGAGAAGACTGACATTCAGTAATGTTGCACGAAGTGCTTCATCTTTGATTTCAGTGTCAGTAACTTCATCATTCTCTTCTTCTAAGCTAACAAGCTCAGAAGGTAAATCTTCCACATAAACGATGTCTCCACAAGATAACGAATCATCATCATCAGAATCGGAGAACATCTCAACATGATCTTTTGGGAAGACAAGAGGGGTAGGGATATCACACAAATGCTCGAGAATTCCCTGTGATTCTCTTGGGATTGGGACAAGGTTCTCGACACTAGACTTTATGAATTCGTCCGGTTCCTTTTCAGGAACAGTGTCAAGATGCTGATCCCCCATAATAAGAGAGTGAGTGTGAATCTCGGGTGTGATAACAACAGACTGAGGGAGTTGAGAAATATTATCTTTAAAAGGATAAAAACTCTCCTCGTCATCATCATACATAGCTGCCTTAAGAAATTGGGAACGCCTTAGAGCTGCATGCTCTAAGACCAATAATTCTTCCCTAGAATTGCGAGCCTCTCGTTCTTCGGCTAGCAATTCTCCCATGGTCTTTTCACCACTCACTTGATTCTTAAAGTTACGAATCATATCATCAAGCGTTTTCATTGCTGTTTCAAAATCTTGGGAAATTTCTTGAGACAACGGCTCAGGTGGAGTTTGAACCGTATGGTGCTGTGGAGGTTGGAAATTGTCAAAACCGGAAGTATAGTAATTTTGATTCCACGGTTGACATTGAAGATTATCGTGAGGACCTCCACAAATCTCACAACAGTAAAACTGTTGAGTCTGGACTGGTGAATTATATGGATATTGGTCATAACCAAAGTTCTGAGCATCACCGGAAAACTGTTCATAGACAAACGTGTTTCCGGATTGACACTCAAATCCTTGGTGAGGACCTCCACAAAATTCACAGCAGTTATGTTGATTATATGAAGATAAGTCGGGTTGTGGTGGGTAATTGGAAAAGTTTGAGGGGTCGTTAAATGAGTTCGGATTAGGATCATAATCAAATGAATTCCTCGAACCACAAAACAAACAACTCCCGTCCCGAATATCATTACCACACTGTACACACGTACACCAGCGACATGGTGAACCAAAAAGAGGCTCACCACAACCGACACAAGGAATAAATGATTCCATTTGAGAGTTATGAGAAGGAATCGGTTCATTCAAAGAATCAACAAAACCAACATGGTGATTGATGCGCGCAAAACCGTCAAGTTCCCTCACGCAAGCGTAAGAAAACCTAAAGCAGCTTAAGCACGAAATCAATGAAGATCAGAGGAGTATAGAGTCTCCCCGGGTCGTTATGTCCCAGCGAGCTATGCAATGGATCAATCAACGTATAGTGATCGAGGAGTTTGAACGAAAAAGGATTATGATTTAGAGATTATAACTACAGAAATATCAAACAAATACAAAAACTAAAATGCAAATGAGAGGAAATTAAAAAGATAAAACCTATTAAATAAACGCTATCACTAAAATTAAAATGATGTTTTTGTTTTGTTTTTATGTTTTTACGAAACTGAAATTAAAATCTACGCGACGTATAACTAAAAACGTGAAACTAATTCAATATTAACCCTAAAAATATGAAAATGATGTTTTTACAATCCTAATGATAAAAGAAAATATTTAGAAAAAGAAAATTATTTTTAAAACTAATTATCTAATTAAAAACTATTTTTAACTAATAATTAATTACCTAAAATATAAGAAAATATGAAATTAAGCTAGAAAAATAAGATTAACACTTGGAAAAGTCTAAAATATCAAAATAGACTTTTCAAAACTATTTTTGTATTTTTGTGACTATTTTTCTATTTTCTATTAATTTTAAACCATTAAAAACTAATTAAATTACTAAAAATTACCAAATGGACTATGAAAAATCTAGAAAATTACTTTTTCTACTTTTTATATTTATCTAAGTCTAAGAAAAATGAAAATTTATTTTTTGGAACCTTTTCTGAATTTTTTGTATTAAATGCTATTTAAAAATACTTAAAAACTAGATTAAATTAAGAAAAATAGTAAAACAGCTAGGAAAAATCTGAAAATTTCAGGGAAATTCTAAAATAATATTAAGAAGCTATGAAAAATGGAAGAACGGTATGCTATGTGGAAGAAAATGAAACTGCTCAATCAAGTGCTTATTGAAATAAGCACTTGTTAAGCAAATTAACCAAACAAGCTATCTACTGTTAACAGAAGTTAAGATACACTAAAAATGACCAAATTAAACTAAAATCAACAAGTTACAACTACTGATTAACCCAATATCACAGATTTGGAGATTTTGAGTTTAAGCTTAAAACAGATTTTGGTACCAATTAGCAGACTAAAAATAAGCACTCAAACAAGCTATAAACTAAAAACTAATGATTGATACCTAAACTAGACCTAAGAAGCTACTTGGAACCAAAAGACCAGACCTTTACAAGCTTATACAAGCTCTGCACAAGCTTGACCAAAAGCTGAGAGATCCACTCAGTGAATACTGAGTTGGTGCAGGGCACCTAGGGCTCACTTTGAGCTTGTGCACAGGTTAATCTAGAGGGCAAAAGCTAAAACCAGATACTAGGTTTTAAAGATCACCAATTAAACTATTTGTAAACCAAAAATCAGGCCTTGAAAACCTTGAATGAACTCAGTGCTTCATCTGCAATTTCTGCATAAACCCACTTTTGACACCCTTTTGACTTTTTGAAACAGGATTAAAAGTTGACTTTAATGAGATTCCAATGCAAACTTAGGACTGATCTTGATGAGATATTGTGTAATGAAAGTTTATCAAGCAAGTTTAACAAGTTTTAATCCTATTTGAGTTGTTTTATGTAACTGATCCCAACAGTTAAACCAACAAGAACAGATTTATACTTATTTTGACTTTTAGTGTTATTTGGTGCAATGAGATGGCTAGATTGACTTTACTAGTGATAATAGAAACTCAAGCAACAAAAATCTTACACCAAGACACTACTGAAAACAGTTTAAGCAGGTAAACCAAACACCCCTGAATGTACTGTTATGGAATTTTAAATGGAACAAACACTGAGCCAACCTTTTTTAACAATCTACCTAAGTTTAATTAGCCTAAATATTGCTTAATGAACAGAATTCAACCACTTCAAACCATAATTACCAAGTATGCAAAGATCATGAAAATTACTTACAATTTGTCCAATGGCCACTATGGCCTGCCAAATTGAAACCAGAGAACCACTAACCTAATCCAACTCAAATGCTCCCATTTTAACCCATTTCCACTTTTGAATCACCCCATATCAATTCTGCAACCATTTTAGCTCCAACTTTGACTTTTGTTGACCAGTGTTTAAAAGTTAGTGAAATGTAAATATAAGTTTATATAAAGCTTTAACAAGCTTATTTGAGCTTGTTTAAGCTACAAAGTGAACTGATAACAGATTTAACAAGACTTTTGAGAATTAGAGATTCAACAGTAACACAAGATTTTGAAATTGAACTCAGAACTGAATTAATGCTTAAATTAAGTTGAGATACACTGAAATGACTAAC
The DNA here is from genome assembly GCA_019973895.1 of Chrysanthemum seticuspe. Taxonomy (NCBI): domain Eukaryota; kingdom Viridiplantae; phylum Streptophyta; class Magnoliopsida; order Asterales; family Asteraceae; genus Chrysanthemum; species Chrysanthemum seticuspe. Next base: position 274,291,090 of record BPTQ01000006.1, on the reverse strand, counting down.
TTGAGTACAATGGAAGTTGAAAATACAAGTACCAAACTAATTTTTGACTAAGAAATGGAAATACGACATACAAATTTTAAAAACTAAAACTATATCTTTCTCTTGCTTCCTTCTTGGTTTATTTATGCTCCAAGTTGCTTGCCTCTCTCCTCTGGGTGGATCCCAGCAACAATCCAAGCCATTGGATGTGCAGAACTCATCCTGGCCCTTAATCATGTTTTGGCGCCAATTTCTTGTTTGGATATTAGGGACAGGGAAAGAGATGCATTAAATGCATTGGTGGGATGGTTGGTGAGGTGGTGGGGGACAAAGGGTTGTGTAGGGGAGGCTATGGGAAAAGCTTGAGGAGGGGGGAAGACAGACAATATGGTCGGGGATAGCAGGTTTTAGGGGGGCGGGTTTTGTCTATTTTAAATAGTTGGGTTGTGGGTTGGTCGGGTTAAGGGACCGGGTAAAAGGAATTGGGCCGGGGGTGTATGGATTGGGCTTGGGGAATAACTTAGGTCCGTTTGGTTTGTTGGATTATTAATACAAAAAGGACCACAAGTGTAACATTTGAAATTCAAGGGACCAATTATGTAAATTATGAAAAGTAGTCAAAGGGTTTGTTTTGCCAATGTTTAATAGTCCAAGGGTTTGATTTTGACATTTTTGAAAATTTCCAAGGACTAGTTTTGAACATTTTGGATTTTCAGGGACTGAATTGTAATTTTCTCAAAACTTTTAGATTTCTCACCAAAGGACTAAATATGACAATTTATGATTTTAAAAAGACCTTTGGTGATTTATACTTTTGAAATTCGGGCTCAGGGACTATTTTTGACAATTCTTGAAACTTGGGGGACTGAAACTGCAATTTTTGCAAAATTGATATGTTTTTCATCTGATTTTGATATTTTTGAATTTAAAACACATAAAACACTGATTTGTGATATTTTGATCATTTAGATGTGTTTCTGAGTGTTTTCAGATGATTTTGCAGTTTATTTTGTATAAAAATGATGAGTATTTACACACTCATCAATCCCCCACACTGAGATATTGCTAGTCCCTAGCAATGATTTGAGAAAACATAATGGATTTTAATCTCTTTACCAAAAGCCATCACTTCTGGAGTAGCCAAATGTTTCAGTTCAAGTAAGAACCATGGTTCACCGATAACCATGTGATTTTGAGCAAACCACCAGCTTTCAACGGATTTGATTTTGTCTTTACCAGAAGCCGTACCCTTCTGGACTAGCCGACTCTTAGATAAATTATCAATATTATCTTTGGTGAGTCGATTACCAATTATGGTTTTTCCACTGCCTTTACCACAAGCCATAATCTTGCGGGCTAGCCAACTCTTCACTTTTTAGGATATGGTGAGTTGAGAACCATACAATTTTGGGCAAATTGCAAGCCATATAAACGGATTTGAGAAATCTTTACCAAGAGCCGTTTGCTCCTGGATTAGCCAATCCTTTAGTCTTACAGACATGGCGGACTGATAACCAGATGAGAAAGTGTAGAACACTTTCTCCAAAAAAAATTTGGCCAAAAACGGGGGGATTAGGCGGTATATTTACATGATAAAATTCGTGAGAATCCCCCCCACACTAGAGATGAATATTGCCCTCAATATTCAAAGTACCGGCGGTTATGCCGAAACAAAGAACGTGAAAGGGAAATACTTAGGCCATTATTTAGAAAGATGATTTTTTTTTTTTTTTTTTTTTTTTTTGAAACATGTGGGCAACCCCCCCCCCCCCCACACTAGGGTGGTAGAAAGAGGTGAGAAAACAGAAATATGGGTGAGAACCCATATGGCATGCTACTGTTTTTGATTCCCGAGTCGCTAGCTTGACTCGACCCCGTATTCATTTGTTCATGGGGAAAGTAACGTGGAAAACCAATCTCGATCGGACTTTCGTTCACAATGTTAATGAACATATGAACATCAGAAAGTTCCACACCGACGAGATATAACCGCGGTATTGTTTAATAGTAGACACTATAAGGGATGATACCGGGGTCAAAGATGGTCTCCTCATTCCCGAAAGAGAAAAGGGAAAGAGCAACCACACCATCTGTGAAGAATGGAATAAAGACGTACATGAGAATGCATGTCCATTCCTCAGCAGAGAGAAGCAAATCACCAGTTTTGACATCTTTAAGCTTAAACTTGAAGCTTAGATGGTGATTGTCAAGAAGATGTCCGGGAGGGAGGATGGGAAATGGTTCTTCAATCAACAAACTTTCCAGAAAAAGGATGTCTCCCTCCGGATCAAGGTAAGTGTTATCAATTCCCGTTGGAATTGATTCATCACTTAGAAATGCATCGACTTCATTCCAAAAGTTGTCCTCTTCCTCATCAGGAGTGAGAGAAGGGGTGGAAGAGTCGGGAATAGGACTAGAAGATGATGGATCATTTTTGAGCAATTCATCAATGGGAAGAATGTCTCCCATTGGATCACAATCATCATCCAATTCAGATGAAACAGAAGAGAGTTTGGTTTCATCCACAGACTTAACAAACTCGATGCGACAAACTGATGCCGGAGGTGGGACAAGTGGTGTGCTCTTAGAGCTAGCAGTTTCCACCACTTCCGATGAAGTCTCCGAATCTAGATCATCGTCATCATCATCAAGAACACTCTTGACTTCCCTGGTACAGCTTTCAAACCATTTGTTTGAACCAGGGGTAATTTTCAAAGCTTTGAGCTCAGCACGTTTTTGAAAACTCCTCTTAACCGTGAAGTTTGAGAGTGTTGCATTGAATCTTTCAGATTTTTGATCAATTGTGGCAACACTCTGTTTGTACAGAGGTTTGGAGTTCTGGTTGATATTTAACGTGAGCTCTTCGTTGTCAACCCGAATGGTCAACTCTTCAGCAAACACATCGATCAGAGCACGACTCGTTCTCAAGAAAGCTCTCCCTAAGATAAGGGGAACTCTAGGATCTGCATCGAAGTCTACTACAACAAAGTCAGCATGAAAGTGAAACTTTCCCACTTTCATCACGACATCCTCGGCTATCCCAAGAGGACGAGTTACGGTACGGTCCGCTAGCTCGAGTGTCATACGAGTGGATGAAAGTTCAGGAAGAGACAGTTTCTTCCATACTGAGAGTGGCATGAGGTTAATGCTAGCGCCAAGATCGGCCAAGGCGGAGCATTGAAACATCCCCAAGAAATCACACGGGATTAAGAACCGGCCAGGGTCTTCAAGCTTTTCGGGAAGCTTATTAAGAATGGCCGCTGAGCATTGCTCATTTAGGGGGGTTTTCGCCTTCTCTGATAACTTATCTTTGTTGGTGAGTAAGCCTTTAAGCGTAGATGCAAATTTAGGCATTAGAACGAGAGCATCAACGAAGCTTAAATCAAAGTGAAGCTCATTGAAGATTTGGAAAAATTTTTCCATTTGCTCTTTGTTTTTGTCTTTGAGCTTCTCATCATTCATTCTTGATGGGTAAGGAAGCTGACTAGACTTTTGAGCCGGGATGGAAGTGTTTTCTGGCTCAGGATTTTTCCTCGGAACATCGGGTTCCGGATTTGAAACTTGGACTACCGAAGGTGGGACGTGTGCGGTACTTCGTGGGCTAGAATAATGCACCTTGTCCGTTGTCTCCTTGGTAACTTGACTAAATGCCACAGGAGGAGGGGGCATAGGAGTCGAAGGTCCATTGTGCGTCTTACCACTACGAGTGGTGACGGCTTTCAACTCGGCATTAGGATTGGGAATAGTATTGCTTGGGAGTCCCCCAGAAGATGGTGAAGCTTTGTTCATATTCATGTTCATGAAACTGCTCATCATATTCTTTAACTCATTTTTCTGCCGAGACAGTGTTGTATCAATTTCCCTTTTTAGCTCACCTCTCATGTTATTGATCTGAGTTTGCATTGATCGCATGTTTGCCTCAGTCATTTTCATGAAGTCATTTGGTATGGGAGCTTGAGGAGGTTGTTGATAGCTTTGATGATTAGGAGCTTGATAAGGTTGGGGTTGGTTAAAATTGTTCCGGTTTTGATTGAAATTTTGAGAGTTATTGAAATTTTGTCCTTGATTCGGAACAAAGCGATTTTGATTGCCATGGTTTTGATTGCCATGGTTTTGCACAGGAGGAAAACCAGGTGGTGTCATACCGCTAGGTGCACGGTAGTGAGGATCAGCCTGTGGTCGGTATTGATTGTGGTTTACCGAAGCTACGGGAGCTTGGTAAAAGGAAGCATCGGTTGCTTGACAATCATAATACGCATGTGGACCACTACAAGTTTCACACACCTTGTTTACGGCTTTGATTGGTTCCGGCTTATGAATTTCGCTTTTGATTTCCTTTACTTCTTTTATCATACAATGGATGATGTCCGTTAGAGCGGCTAACGGAGCGGCTAACTCGGAAGAGTTACCGGATGAAGAAGCAGGAGTGTTCTGAACATTGACTTTGTTGCGAGAAATAGGAACTTTTGATTTTTGCTCGCAAATCTCAATCACATCTTTAGGTTTACGATTCAAGATATTGCCGCCTGCGGCTGCATTCAAGGAATCTTGATCGTTTCCGTTCAACCCATTGTAAAAGATATTTACTTGTTGAAGCTCCGTGAATTCATGATGGGGGCATTTCCTGAGGAGATCTTTGAATCTCTCCCATGCCTCTCCAAAGTTTTCATCGAAATTTTGACGAAATCCAGAAATTTCATTTTTTAGATTAGTCGTCTTTGATGGAGGAAAGAAGTAATTCACAAACTTTTGAACGAGATCCTCCCAAGTTTCGATAGATCGAGGGGGTTCTTTTTCCAGCCAAATCCGGGCTGTCCCCTCAAGAGAGAATGGAAAAAGCATCAACTTGATGACTTTTTGAGGTACATCCTTGAAATTGATAGTTGAGGTTAACTTGTTAAACCAACGGATGTGTGCATACGGGTCTTCTCGATCAGACCCGCGGAATTGATTTGTAGACACAAGTTGGATCAAATGTGTCTTCAATTCAAAGTGATCAGAATTGATAACGGGTAAAACGATGGCATCTCCATAACCCTCGGTGGGTGCCTGGAGCATTTCCGCCATAGTACGTTCGTCTGCCATGGTGATGTTTGAAATAGTTCGAATCTCGGGTTCGACTATTTGGGCAGCACGTCTACGAGAACGTCTCCTTGGAATTTCTGCTAGATCACGCAAAGGACTCAAAGATCTAGAAGAACGAGTGCGCATGCACTAGAGTTAACTCTAAGGAAACTCAGAGCTAAGGAGAGAAATGGGAATTATGAAATCTTTCAGATGAGAATGAGAATTATGAAGACGGTTTGTAAAAATCAGGTGAGAAGAATCTTTATGGGTTTTCTGGCTCTGAAACGTCGATATCACAACAAAATCAATTAACACAAAATCGAGGCAAAACAACAGTGAACTTTACCAATAATCCAAGATGAATGGCTTCTTTGAAAAAGGTACACCAATCATAAGGACACAAAGGCAAGTTTTATATCTTTAGTTCGGGAACTTATTATGGTCGCACCCCCAGTTAGGTAGTGCACTGCCTTGGTTTTCGGTGGTAATCTTTTAAGTTGTTAATTATTAGAGAAAACGACGATTCTTTTTGTATTTTTATTTTTGATACATATATAGAAACAAAAGAGAAAATATTTTTGTGTTTTATACTTTTTTGGCTGTTTTTGGGTTTTTGGATTTTTTAGAAGAAAATATGGATATATATATATACAAAGATGGATGATATAAACAATGAGTGAGGATTCAAACAACTAATCTGCTAAAACGGGAGATAAATCAGCACAGCTCCCCGGCAGCGGCGCAAAAAATTTGATGCGCGCAAAACCGTCAAGTTCCCTCACACAAGCGTAAGAAAACCTAAAGCAGCTTAAGCACGAAATCAATGAAGATCAGAGGAGTATAGAGTCTCCCCGGGTCGTTATGTCCCAGCGAGCTATGCAATGGATCAATCAACGTATAGTGATCGAGGAGTTTGAACGAAAAAGGATTATGATTTAGAGATTATAACTACAGAAATATCAAACAAATACAAAGACTAAAATGCAAATGAGAGGAAATTAAAAAGATAAAACCTATTAAATAAACGCTATCACTAAAATTAAAATGATGTTTTTGTTTTGTTTTTATGTTTTTACGAAACTGAAATTAAAATCTACGCGACGTATAACTAAAAACGTGAAACTAATTCAATATTAACCCTAAAAATATGAAAATGATGTTTTTACAATCCTAATGATAAAAGAAAATATTTAGAAAAAGAAAATTGTTTTTAAAACTAATTATCTAATTAAAAACTATTTTTAACTAATAATTAATTACCTAAAATATAAGAAAATATGAAATTAAGCTAGAAAAATAAGATTAACACTTGGAAAAGTCTAAAATATCAAAATAGACTTTTCAAAACTATTTTTGTATTTTTGTGACTATTTTTCTATTTTCTATTAATTTTAAACCATTAAAAACTAATTAAATTACTAAAAATTACCAAATGGACTATGAAAAATCTAGAAAATTACTTTTTCTACTTTTTATATTTATCTAAGTCTAAGAAAAATGAAAATTTATTTTTTGGAACCTTTTCTGAATTTTTTGTATTAAATGCTATTTAAAAATACTTAAAAACTAGATTAAATTAAGAAAAATAGTAAAACAGCTAGGAAAAATCTGAAAATTTCAGGGAAATTCTAAAATAATATTAAGAAGCTATGAAAAATGGAAGAACGGTATGCTATGTGGAAGAAAATGAAACTGCTCAATCAAGTGCTTATTGAAATAAGCACTTGTTAAGCAAATTAACCAAACAAGCTATCTACTGTTAACAGAAGTTAAGATACACTAAAAATGACCAAATTAAACTAAAATCAACAAGTTACAACTACTGATTAACCCAATATCACAGATTTGGAGATTTTGAGTTTAAGCTTAAAACAGATTTTGGTACCAATTAGCAGACTAAAAATAAGCACTCAAACAAGCTATAAACTAAAAACTAATGATTGATACCTAAACTAGACCTAAGAAGCTACTTGGAACCAAAAGACCAGACCTTTACAAGCTTATACAAGCTCTGCACAAGCTTGACCAAAAGCTGAGAGATCCACTCAGTGAATACTGAGTTGGTGCAGGGCACCTAGGGCTCACTTTGAGCTTGTGCACAGGTTAATCTAGAGGGCAAAAGCTAAAACCAGATACTAGGTTTTAAAGATCACCAATTAAACTATTTGTAAACCAAAAATCAGGCCTTGAAAACCTTGAATAAACTCAGTGCTTCATCTGCAATTTCTGCATAAACCCACTTTTGACACCCTTTTGACTTTTTGAAACAGGATTAAAAGTTGACTTTAATGAGATTCCAATGCAAACTTAGGACTGATCTTGATGAGATATTGTGTAATGAAAGTTTATCAAGCAAGTTTAACAAGTTTTAATCCTATTTGAGTTGTTTTATGTAACTGATCCCAACAGTTAAACCAACAAGAACAGATTTATACTTATTTTGACTTTTAGTGTTATTTGGTGCAATGAGATGGCTAGATTGACTTTACTAGTGATAATAGAAACTCAAGCAACAAAAATCTTACACCAAGACACTACTGAAAACAGTTTAAGCAGGTAAACCAAACACCCCTGAATGTACTGTTATGGAATTTTAAATGGAACAAACACTGAGCCAACCTTTTTTAACAATCTACCTAAGTTTAATTAGCCTAAATATTGCTTAATGAACAGAATTCAACCACTTCAAACCATAATTACCAAGTATGCAAAGATCATGAAAATTACTTACAATTTGTCCAATGGCCACTATGGCCTGCCAAATTGAAACCAGAGAACCACTAACCTAATCCAACTCAAATGCTCCCATTTTAACCCATTTCCACTTTTGAATCACCCCATATCAATTCTGCAACCATTTTAGCTCCAACTTTGACTTTTGTTGACCAGTGTTTAAAAGTTAGTGAAATGTAAATATAAGTTTATATAAAGCTTTAACAAGCTTATTTGAGCTTGTTTAAGCTACAAAGTGAACTGATAACAGATTTAACAAGACTTTTGAGAATTAGAGATTCAACAGTAACACAAGATTTTGAAATTGAACTCAGAACTGAATTAATGCTTAAATTAAGTTGAGATACACTGAAATGACTAACTTGAGTACAATGGAAGTTGAAAATACAAGTACCAAACTAATTTTTGACTAAGAAATGGAAATACGACATACAAATTTTAAAAACTAAAACTATATCTTTCTCTTGCTTCCTTCTTGGTTTATTTATGCTCCAAGTTGCTTGCCTCTCTCCTCTGGGTGGATCCCAGCAACAATCCAAGCCATTGGATGTGCAGAACTCATCCTGGCCCTTAATCATGTTTTGGCGCCAATTTCTTGTTTGGATATTAGGGACAGGGAAAGAGATGCATTAAATGCATTGGTGGGATGGTTGGTGAGGTGGTGGGGGACAAAGGGTTGTGTAGGGGAGGCTATGGGAAAAGCTTGAGGAGGGGGAAGACAGACAATATGGTCGGGGATAGCAGGTTTTAGGGGGGCGGGTTTTGTCTATTTTAAATAGTTGGGTTGTGGGTTGGTCGGGTTAAGGGACCGGGTAAAAGGAATTGGGCCGGGGGTGTATGGATTGGGCTTGGGGAATAACTTAGGTCCGTTTGGTTTGTTGGATTATTAATACAAAAAGGACCACAAGTGTAACATTTGAAATTCAAGGGACCAATTATGTAAATTATGAAAAGTAGTCAAAGGGTTTGTTTTGCCAATGTTTAATAGTCCAAGGGTTTGATTTTGACATTTTTGAAAATTTCCAAGGACTAGTTTTGAACATTTTGGATTTTCAGGGACTGAATTGTAATTTTCTCAAAACTTTTAGATTTCTCACCAAAGGACTAAATATGACAATTTATGATTTTAAAAAGACCTTTGGTGATTTATACTTTTGAAATTCGGGCTCAGGGACTATTTTTGACAATTCTTGAAACTTGGGGGACTGAAACTGCAATTTTTGCAAAATTGATATGTTTTTCATCTGATTTTGATATTTTTGAATTTAAAACACATAAAACACTGATTTGTGATATTTTGATCATTTAGATGTGTTTCTGAGTGTTTTCAGATGATTTTGCAGTTTATTTTGTATAAAAATGATGAGTATTTACACACTCATCAGTGATCCGAATGACTATCAAGTCTCGAAGAACATTTTGAAAAATCCGGAGGTGGGACAAGTGGTGTGCTCTGAGAGCTAGCAATTTCCACCACTTCCGTTATGGTCTCCGGTTCTGGTTTTTGAGAAACGTGAAGTTTAGGCAAGTCATTCTTGCTAGACACCGGTCTAAATTCTGCATGATTGCTTTTAACCGTAAATTGTGAAAGTTTAGGATCAATTTTAGACGGCTTAGGAGCAATTGAGGGGTTAGATCTTTGGATAACCGTAGGTTGGACGTATTTAGCACTTCCATTATCAGAAGGAAGTACCTGGTCCTTTGTCCCCCCGGTTTCTCGTTCCATTTCCCTACGCAGAATTAATGGATCATCACGAACAACACGAATTCTTGACATTTGTGATAAAGTATGAAGTTTTTCAACTTCGTTCCAGAATTCGTCGTAGTCGAGAGATTCCATGAGAATAGAAGAAGTTAGAATCAAATGGATAGAGGGTAAAGGGATAAAGAATCAAAAAGGGTAAGAGGGTAAAGATGAATATTTTTGGATTTTTGGATAAACATTTTGTAAAAATAAGAAAGAAAATCTTTTTGGGTTTTTGATTTTTAAGATGTTTTTGGATTTTTGGATTTTTATAAGAAAATATAAACATATATAGATGGTATGAACAAGGAGTGAATATTCAAATCACTAATCTGCTAAACGTAAGATTATTAGCACAGCTCCCCGGCAGCGGCGCCAAAATTTGATCGGTCCCAAACGGTCAGGTTTATTACACAAGTAAACCACTTGTGAATGGTCAACCGTAATAAAAGCCAGACAGTCTGAAACCAAAGCAATTAAGTCCAGGAGAGTTTAGTGTTTCCCCAGGTCGTTAAGTCCCAACGAGCTGTGCGATTGAAGCTAAACGTGTAGTGATCGAGTGATATTGAACGGGAAAAGGTTTGTGGATTATGAATAACTATACCTAAAGAAAAAGTTTGTAAATTACAGGGGCTTAAATGCAAATTAAAGAAAATTAAAAAGCTAGATTATATTAAATAAACGCTATCACTATTTTAAAATTCGATTATCTTGATTTTTTGAATTAAAAACTAATTTTAACTTTTAAAACTAAATTAAAATACTAAAAATTATGAAAATAAAGAGGAAAATTGTGAAACTATTTTTCAAAAATCTAAAATAACTAAAGAGAATTTTCAAAACTAATTTTGTATTTTTCTGATGATTTTTCGAATTTCTATGAATTTAAAACTATTTAAAACTAATTAAATGGCTAAAAATTACAAATTTAACTAAGAAAAATCTGGAAAAATTATTTTTTTGCTTTTTATATTTATCTTAATCTATGAAAATTGAAAACTTATTTTTTTGAAGCTTTTCTGATTTAAATAGGGAAAAATAGCAAACAGTATTGAAAAATTATGAAAAATTCAGGAAAATTCTAAAATATAATTCTAAATCTATGAAAAATATAAAAACCTATACTAGTGTGCAAGAATTACAAGATGCAATGAAACTGCTTATTAATAAGCTCTCCTAAATAAGCAAAAGGCAACTATAGTGAACCAAAATCTAGCAGGACCTGTATTATGCTATAACTACTAGAAAACAACCTAAATTAACTATTCTAAACCTCTGGAAAGCAGGATGCAAGAATCTAGTGTGAATTATGCTCACGAGCCAAACAGGCCTGAGGTGCTGTTTTGCAGCGGTTGTAGAAGCTACCTTAATAAGCTAATCTGAGAAACAAAAGTTGGGACTTCTAGACAACCTACCAAAGCTCTATTGGACCAAAGCTGAGCTACTGACAAGCTAAAGTGAGGCTTATACAGTTGCTACAAGTGACTGAGACACACTCAGGGGAAATAAGGCCCAATAGAAGCACTGATTTGACCCATTTACAAAATTCACAAAAATATGCAAAAATCAGATTTCAACTCTTGACCAATTGAAGTTGTTAAGCCCAAAATTTCACTTGAATTGAACCAAAATTGAAGCTATGAAAAATCAACAAAGGTTGGTGAAAACTGAGTTTTTTACTTTTTGACTTTTGACAGAAATGAGATTTTGACTTTTGTGAGATTTGGATCAAGTTTATGAACTGATGTTGATGAGATAAGCTATAGTGATACTAAAATAAGCTAGCCTGACTAATTCTAAGCCAAAATGCAAAAATATCCCATTCTCATTCTAACAGATGTGAAGCATTAAGCAGTCCTAATTGAATTTTGACTTTTACTAATCCTAGGTGCAATCAAGTGACTAAAGTAACTCTATTATACCTAAGTAAGACTAAAGAAACTAGTGTTAGCCACTGAACTAACCTTAATCTCAGTTTACTGATCTAATCCAAACACTGCTTAAGACACTAATGTGCAAATTTAACTCTCCTTACTAATGAACTAGCCTATTCTAATGCTTGTACTGAATCAAATTAACCTAACAAAAATTAAATGAAAAGATCTAAACTGTCAATAACCACAGAAACAGATTATGCAATGTTCTTGGAAATGAACTTACATTTGGTCCTAGCCACTATGGCTTGCCAAAGAACAAAGAACCACTAACCTATTCTCAACCCAATCCTACAGCTAAGCTAACCATATCCAGCTCTGCATCAACCCATATCCATAACTAAGTCCATGTTGAGCTTTTCAGTTGACTTTTGTTGACCAAATGAGAAATTGCTTGAATCTGTTTTGTAAGTTTACTAGAAGCTATAAACAGCTTTAGTAAGCTTATTTGAGAAGTAAATAAGCTCTTTGAAGCTTGGAATTTAGTACATGTAAACTGAACTTATAACAGGAAACATAAAAAACATGAAACTATGATAAAACCTTGAATTGATACTTGAAAATAGATTACAATGATAAAACAACTTAAGTTTAGTACATAGAAACAGGAGATTACAATTTTAGAATTAAACTAAGACATTGATAATAAAAACGATTTTACAAGAAATTCTAAAAATTAACTACTACTCCTCTCTGCCTTCTCTTCCCTCTATTTATTAGCAAAAGGCTTCCCACTTGTACTCTGATCATTTCCCACTTCTCTCTAGAACCATTGGATCACTGGAGTCATTTTTAGCCATTGATGAGTTTTGGCGCCAAAATGGGTATAGCAACTAGGGGGTTTTGAGTGCAAGGAAGGAGAAACATTAATTGTTTCTTGTTTTGTTAGGTGAGGTGGAGTGATAAGGGGTGGAGTGTGAGCTGGAGGTGAGGGGTTATCTGGTTTTGCAGAGCAGTTGGTGAAGAGGGTGGTGTTTTGGAGGGAAAAGGAGTTGGGAGGTTTGACTGTGATATTGACCGGGGTTTTATTATTAGACAGGGGGGTCAAGGGTGTTTTGGCAGGGGTTCAAGGCTTTGGCAGGTGGTTCAAGGTTCAAAAGGGGTTCAAGGGCCAAGGATTTGGTATTAATACATAAGGACCAAACTTGCAATTCACCAAACTTGAGGGACCAATTCTGCCAATTTTCCAAAGTTAATCAAGAGGACCAATTTTGACAAGTTAGAATTACCAAAGGACTAAAAATTCTAATGTTCCAATTTAAAAATGTCCAGGGGTAAATTCTGTCAATCTTTGAAATTTCAGGGACTAAAGTTGCCATTTTGCAAAACTGAACTTTGAAGGGTTTATTTTGACAACTTTTGAATCCCATGGACCTTAAATGATATTTTGTTTTATTTTGATTTACCAGGGACTATTTTTGACAACTTTTGAAACTTGGGGGACTAAAACTGCCAATTATGCAAACTTGATACGTTTTTTTACCTAATTTTGGTATTTTTGCATTTGAAACACATAAAACACTTATTTGTGATATTTTTAGTATTTTGATGCATTTCTGAGTGTTTTCAGATGTTTTTGCAGTTTAAATGGTATAAAAATGATGAGTATTTGCATACTCAGGAGGGAGAAAATTATTGTGATAAGAAATATGTTGATTTGCTATTGAATCGTCGTGTGAAAAGACTTAACCCATGAATTTACGGGATCTGAACAGTCATACATTGAAAAGATTTGTCTTCCAAAGACTTATCCAAGTAAATTGTACCTATTCGAGAAGCTCCTGATAGACATGAACTTTGACGGGTTTGACAACCTTTCGAGGTTTGTCCACACCTTCAAGGTAGTTATTAGAGCTAGTTGTCACCTAAAAGCTGACAATGTAACTCTTTAACTATGCAACGTAACCGTGTCCCTCGGGGAATTGTCTATCTTGAGTCGATCAATTCAAAAGTGCGCGCTCTTCTCTCACCGTGCAAATTTCTGTCAAAACACTTAAGCACGTGTGGAGGTGGAGTATTTTTACAAATGATCAAACTCTTACAGTGGTACAAAATGTTTTTCAATCATAACCACTTTGAGAGATTTTCAAGAAAATGGTTTTATGGCAACATAGGTTAGTCATGGAGTTATAAGGTGACTAAGGTTAGGAATAACCGTCCTATGATCCGCCAGAGCCGGAGGGATCTACCCAAGGACATCACAAATAGTTAGTACTTAGAAGTCCTTAGGTATGATTATAAAAAGGAGAAAAATGAGAATCGGAGAATGAAGGAGTTGAATAATTAAAAAGAAATGCAAAGAAAAGGGTGAAAAGAAATAGCCCTCCAGATTATTCAACTTAGGGCAGACACCGGGTTCAATTCATATGCTACTGGTTGTCACTTAGTGACACCGGTATTGAAGATTAAAAGTCGTCATGAACCCAGTGACACATGCACTAAACCTTCTTAGCCACTCAAGTTTCTCCCAACAGAAGCTTGTTTCATTCTCACAGGGAACCCTACATAAACTATCGGCTTTCTCTTAGAGATTGCTGGTATTGAAGAAGGAGACCCTCTCCCTAGTCTCCGCTCAGGAAAACCAAAGTGCACTATTGAGTCTAGAGCCATGAGATTCATCAAAAGATCTCATAGGTACACTTGACATTTCATCACTTGTTGTTCAACAATAAGAACAACAGTGGTACGTTATCGAGTCCTACACAGATCTTAGCAATCTGTCGAGAACATTTATGAGAGGTTCACAATTGTGATCCTCAGTGATTGAATGGAAACTCCTGCCAGGGTCAACATCAAACAGCCCTGACAACAGGTCACTTCGGTAACTCCCCGTGGATTACGCTTAGTGTGTCTCAAACGGTTTACAGTCACGAGGTGATGCTTCGGTGTACCTCAGTGACTCATCTGAACTGTAGGTGTACTTCGGTACATCGCGTTATCTCACATGTGGGACTCCAGTTCAGGAACGGCCTTTGTAAGAATTAGAGTTGTGTTTTCACAATATGTTGTTAACACTCTCGAAGTTCAAACTTGTAAGTGCCGGAATCCGCTTATTACTAACCGTTTGTATGTTTTCTTCTTATGGAAGCTCTGGAGCGGACTGATCGTGCAGATTCTTCACATGCTCATACCAACAACATCACTAATGGAAGTTCTCTCAAAAGGCAACACAAAAGTCAGAATGATTCTTCGTTAAGTCAAAGAATCTACAAAGTTCAAAGACTAAGAGAACTTCATCAGCACTGAAATCCAACGTCAAAGAGCGTGTGAGCATGTTGAAGAATGACGTGGAGACACTGGAGCAACGAAGCAGACCTGATGCAGACAACAACAACATACTATCACTACCATCACAAAGAACAAAGAACAAAGTAAAAGATGACGTCAAAGCAGAACTCTTCAAAGGAAACAATTTCTCTACACTGGGGAGATTTTTCGAATCAAGACACTTCTTCTCACAAGAAAGAAGAATGTCAGAAGACGTCAAAGCTACTATTACATCAGCACCTACATCGTTTATCACTCTTTAATTCATCACTAACACTTAGGGGGAGATTGTTGTAATCACTCCTAAACCTTAATTCAAGTGTTAGTGATTCATATGTAATAGTTAGCTTAATATGGCCTTTATATTTGTTATTAAGCTAAGGCTTATGTAGAAGGACCATAAGCCTTGGCCCAAGTCCAATAAGGAAAGGAAGGGACTAGGAGTGTTGCCCTAGCTCCCTCTCCTATAAATACCTTTGTAATACCCTCACTTGAGGGTTGGTTGTTCAATTCATTCACTTACCTTACACATAACATTTCTAATAGTCATATCGTGTGTATTTGTGTGGTTTGTTCATCCGATCTTTTCTCTATCTCTTCTCTTGATGCTTGTGTTACTAATATGGTGACCTAACAGATTTCAATGAGGCGGGAAAAGAAGACGAGGAACGTTTAAAGAATACTCAATATGGTAAAGCGGATTTTAAAGTAAGAATGCCAAGTCCTATTAATAATTCTAAGGAAGATAAGGAGGAATCCATATGTTTTGATCACTTTAAAAAAGTTTATATACCACATTCAGGAGAGTCTATGTTACAACTCATGGAAGACTTGGTGAAAGTTGGACAAATCATGGGGTATAATATGGAGGGATGTTCAAAAAATATTGAAGAGATAATCGGTTTTCAAGGAGCAAATGAAACCCATAAATGAATTTCATGTCTTTGAACATTCAAGGCCACTCCCAAAAGGCCAAAAAAGATTGGGTCAAGGAGTTATGTGTTACTAACAAGGTGAATTTTTTATCTTTGAAAGAAACAAAAATGGAGAACATTGAAACGTTCAATGTTAGGACATGTTGGGTAATTTCACTTTTGATTATGTTTATATCCCCTCTGTGGGTCATTCGGGTGGTATTCTTTGTGTGTGGGATCCGAGGTTGTTTCTCAAAATTAACTCCATGATTTCTGACTACTTCGTTATGATTAGAGGAGAATGGATTTCTAATGGTAATAAGATTCTTATTATCTCTGTTTATGCTCCACAAGAGTTATCTGAAAAAAGATGCTATGGGATTATTTGAATTTCGTGATTGATAACTGAAATGGTGAAGTAGTAATCATGGGTGACTTTAATGAAGCTCGCACACAAGCCGAGAGGTATGGTTCCATTTTCAACGTTCAAGGTGCTAATGCTTTCAACTCGTTCATTTCAGTTGCGGGTTTGGAAGAGGTCCCTTTGGGCGGATGTTCTTTTACTTGGTGTCACAAGTCAGCTAACAAAATGAGCAAACTAGACCGATTCTTTATTTCAGAGGGTTTAATGGGATCGTGCCCAAACATTTCAGCTACTTCTTTGGACCGATATCTTTCTGATCATCGGCCCATCTTAATGCGTGAAACTTATTTTGATTACTGATAAGGTTTTAAAAGGTACCATTTTGAGGGGTCGTTTTAGTCCTTATTTGATCACTTTTGTATCCGTTATTGCTTAATATCGTTCCTTTTCACTTTTTAGGTCTCTTGAAGGCAAAATGCTGGAATGGCACTTATTTGGACGAAAAGGCGCGAATATATGAAGAAAATGGCCAAAGTCAAAATCGAGACACTCACAGTTGCTGAAATTATAAGGCGACGGCGTCAGGTGATAATTGCGACGCCGTCCCAAGATTTTTGTGACGGTTCAGAACTCAAAACTCGTATTTTCAAGTGACGACGTCTAGTTGTGAAAGAGTAGGCCGTCGCTACTCAGACGGCCTAGATGCAATCCAGACGACGTCAGAAGCTGAAGAGGACGGCGTCACGGACATAAGGTGACGCCGTCGCAAGGTTAACGTGGCCAAGACGAAACCCTAATGGCGGCGACACGACGGCGTCACGAAACATAAGGTGACGCCGTCGCATATGTAATCTTATATATAGAATCCGAATTTTTCAGTTTTTAGGAGAGTCTTTTGGAGTGAAAACCTAAAACCGAACCTAAGGTGTCTTGTACAGTATTTTAGGGTTTTAAACCCTATCTTACATCAAGATAAGTCTTTACTTCATTAATTCAATTATGTCTTTGATTATTTGTGTGTATGCTTGCATGTTCTCCATGTCCGGCTAATTTATTTGTGTGTTTGCTTAGGAAGTATGAAACTTAATTATTGAATATTGATTGGTTGTTTCTTATCTTAGTTGATTAATGATCTAGTAATGCGATAGGTCATTCGTTGTGTACTTAATGCTTGATTCATCTTTGTGAACCTTAGAATATAATTACCTGAGTAGTTGTAGGCTAAACCATCCAAAGAGCGCCTTAGAGTAGGAGTTTATCATCCCTAGTGGGTTTGTAGACGAGACCCTTTGGTAAGTTCAAAGAGTTAGGGAGAAACGCATACCTTACAACTTTAGACACACAACGCAACTAGGAATAAGGACGTGACAACTCAACCATCAATAGGAGATAATTAAGGAGTAATACAACCTAAGTAAACACATCTTTAAACTATCATACGAGCACACATTAATTAGACATAGACTCCCACAACCTTAGTTTAGATAATTAGATAATAATAGAGTAATCGGTAGAAATACCAACCCCCCAAATCCAATACCCGAGATTCGTACCTTTCCATTTCATAAAACATAAAAAGATAAAAAATAATCTTCCTCAACCTTAACCTTAGCGTAGTAACTCCTTACTAGCATTCCTATTCCCCTAGAGAACGATATCAATACCCGTGGCTTACCCTAATTACTACACTACAACGATTAGGTTCACTGCCTAGGGTGTTATAAAACTTGCTCGAAGAAAAGGAAGTTTCCTTGACCCCGAACGACGCGTGTAGCCTTATCAAGTTTTTGGCGCCGCTGCCGGGGAATAGAATAGCTAGTTAGTAGTCCACCTCGTTTAGGTTCTTTGCTTGATTCCTATCAAGTAAATTTTTCTCATTTTTTAGCTTTCTCTTAGTCTATCCCCCTTCTTCGTGACCTTTGTTCGTAATCCCATCACTTTTCATCATGGAAGGTGATAACCAACCACCACTTGATAACCCAGCACAAAAAAATTCAATGTCACTCAAAACCCAACCCAATAATCAACACAACCGTCGAAGCCGCTATGTGAGTAGAAACACCGACCTTCAGGATTTGCAGAAAATATTCGATAGTACAATTAGGGATGCTGTTGAGAAAGTAGTCAGCGCTGCTATAGTTGGCTCTATGATTAGCAGTCATTCGGAAAATGGCATGATAAACAACAACGTGGATGTGGAAAATAGTGCTTACTTCAATCTTTACCCCACTAAGGAAGAGATGTAGTACCATCAATACATAATCGATAATCCACGATCACCCATCATTAGGATATGCCCAAAGATTAGGAGGGGAAATCCCTGGAACCTAAAAATCCCTTGTATGATCGGATATAGGAGTGTCGACCACGCTTACATAGATACGGAATCCCCCATCAATGTAATGTCATCTGTTGTCTACAATGACATTATGAATGAGCAACTCAATATTAGGAGAGACCCTAAGTATCCGGGAGGAGTTTGCAACTTTGTGGGAAGAGTCAAGGACGTGCATGTCTTTATAGGAAATTTCACCTACCTAGTTGATTTTATGGTCCTAGAAGATGTAGGATGCGTCATTGACTATAGTTTATCCCAAGTAGTGTTAGGGAAACCGTTTGTTGAAACATCTAGAATGAGCCATAACAAGCATGATGGAACGGTTAGGTTCAAGGAAGGAACCGATGAGATCACCTATAGGATGCCTTGGAAAACAAATGAGTATGGCCACTTGTCCATTTATGATCGAGACAACATCAAAGCTTTTGAGGACAAAAGCAAGGAAGATGTTGAGAAAGGTTATAAATTCATGTGGGAAAGAAGGAGGCATTATTATAAGGATTGCTTAACTCTAGGGCCTAAGTATAGAATCGATGAAGATTTTGTCAACATGATAGAATTCTCATTGAGGATGCGTGAGGAAACGTAGGAGCACGACTATGAGTCTAGCTACAAGACTCTTAAATAAAGAAAAGCGCTTCGTGGGAGGCAACCCATGCTTAATTGTTTGCTTGTTAGTGTCATATATCTTTTATTAATTGTTTATCCTCATGTTTAAATTTGTAAAAATGCTTTATTTTGTTTTTAACCTCGTCTTAATTGCATATAAAGGTATTTTACATAAGGGATAAGTGTAGGGAGGATTACACACGTTTTCAAAAGAAACGTAAACATGAGAATAACAATTAACTAAAAGATATTTATGTTTGTTTGTTCGAGTCAAATGCTTGTATCGAGTCATAATGGATGTTTTTGCAGAAATTTTTCCAGATTCTAAAGATGTAAATTTTCCAGAATTTTTTCCAGAAAATCGCAGACCAGTTTTTGTCAGGATAACCTGACGGCGTCAGGATTACAACCTGACGGCGTCAGGAAGGAGTAAAAACATCAGATTACTTTTTTCTCGTTTTCTGAGCCACTTATAAATTTTTGGAATTTTCCAGGTCTTAATTTTCTTAGAAATTCTGTAAACATCCATTCCACAAGCATTATATCCTAGTTTAAATCGAGTCTTATATATATTATTACCGCCGATTTTACCAGAAGGTTTCGTTTGTTTTCTTCAAGTGTGCAGGTTTAGTTGGTCAAGAAGAAGTTACATAAGATTGGAAGGAGCTTTTCACGCAATAATTCTTCTTGAAAAGAATTTAACCACCACTTTACACGGATCCTACCAAGCTAATCAGGGGAGTATTAGTTTCTTTCGTTTTTAATTACCTTCTTTTATCATAACTTTGATACTTTCGGGGAACATTGGGGACAATGTTCAGTTTAAGTGTAGGGAGGGAAAATAAAACGGGAACTTTGAAACTATGCTTATCCTTGACTATTTGCTTTGTCCAATTGTGATTGTGTAATAAACCATGAGAAAATGTCGGTTAGGGTAATTTTGGCACCAAATTTAAAATTTTTCATGACATATAGGAGTGGGCCATTAGTCTTAACAAAAGCGTCTCATGGATAGGAAGTTGCATGACTAGCACAAAAACCCTTTACCACCCAAATTCCACCAAAATGTGAGGATCGGCCTTAGATTAGTAGGAATTAAAGCATTCATCTTCAATGCTTAGAGTGTGAACCGGTAGTATATCAGATTCTAGAACTTGTTTTGTGATGCATTCCGAGATCGCAAGTGAGGCTACACTTGTGTAGTTAGGAATAACTAAATGATAAGAGGCATTAGGATAAACCCTTGTTTGATACCCGTAATATAATTACTTCTTCCACATCGGTTGAGTAATTCCCCCACACCCTTTGCGTTGTACTCATCTTTAGTACACGATACCCCTAGTTAACCCCTCAGAGCCTATCCTTTTCGCGGTTCTCGTGATGTTTCGGTTTTTCCAGAATATCAATGAAGAGCATTGTTTACACCCCACCCCCAAATATACACCCAAATCGCCTTAGCCTACCCCTTATGCACTCACTTTTAGTGCAAATGTTTGTTATCACCCTAAACCCTTAGTTCAATTATCTAGTTGCTTGCATAAGTTGCTAAGTCGAGTCATATCCTTTGTATACAGTTTTGGGACGATTGGGATTCATGGGAAAAGTTAAAGTTTATGAAATGACGAGAAGGGAACGTTAAATTCAAATTCCCTTTGTTTGCATAATAATGTACCCCAAGTGTTTTGATCTTTTCAATTCGGGTCAAATTAGTGTTAGAGTAATAAAAACTCATGTGTAGGGATATGCTATAAATCCCTAGTATTTTGATGTTACCGTAGAGGATGGTAGAGTAAAAATGTATGAAAAAAAAAAAAAAAAAAAAAAAAAAAAAAAAAAATCGAAAAAAAATAGAAAAAGAGAAAGAAAAAAAATATTGAGTAAAAAAAAAAAAAAAAAAAAAAAAAAAACATACGGGCTACCATCCTACATTTATCCTTTGAATTTATGTTTATTTATTTCAGTTATCTAGAGTTTAGAGTGTCGAGTCTTGGCTTAGCAACGTCATTCTTCATATGCATTTAACATAGAGATTTTTGACTTACCACCACTAAATAGCCTATCCCACCAAACCCTTGTTTCCCTACCGTAAGCCTAACATTACAACCCTTTAAAGACCTCTTTGATAGTCTTTCCTAGGTGCTTACGCCAAAGCGATGGAGGTTTGATCTATTCTCAAGCCTATGGTAATCTATGTACTAGGACCGGTTAATGAGTGTTTATCTTCCATTTCCTATTTGTTATATTTCATATATACACCCGAGAGAGATGTGAGTATCCAAACACCCCATGTGAGGTGCTAGTATGTAATTTCCGTGCTTGTTATGACTTTTGCGGGGCTTATATGTGTTGTGGACCATTTTGAATTAATGCTTCATGACCCCTAACATATAAATTAATTGGCTAAAAGCACATTTGCTTGAGGACAAGCAAATAACAAGTGTAGGGATATTTGATAAGGTTTTAAAAGGTACCATTTTGAGGGGTCGTTTTAGTCCTTATTTGATCACTTTTGTATCCGTTATTGCTTAATATCGTTCCTTTTCACTTTTTAGGTCTCTTGAAGGCAAAATGCTGGAATGGCACTTATTTGGACGAAAAGGCGCGAATATATGAAGAAAATGGCCAAAGTCAAAATCGAGACACTCACAGTTGCTGAAATTAGAAGGCGACGGCGTCAGGTGATAATTGCGACGCCGTCCCAAGATTTTTGTGACGGTTCAGAACTCAAAACTCGTATTTTCAAGTGACGACGTCTAGTTGTGAAAGAGTAGGCCGTCGCTACTCAGACGGCCTAGATGCAATCCAGACGACGTCAGAAGCTGAAGAGGACGGCGTCACGGACATAAGGTGACGCCGTCGCAAGGTTAACGTGGCCAAGACGAAACCCTAATGGCGGCGACACGACGGCGTCACGAAACATAAGGTGACGCCGTCGCATATGTAATCTTATATATAGAATCCGAATTTTTCAGTTTTTAGGAGAGTCTTTTGGAGTGAAAACCTAAAACCGAACCTAAGGTGTCTTGTACAGTATTTTAGGGTTTTAAACCCTATCTTACATCAAGATAAGTCTTTACTTCATTAATTCAATTATGTCTTTGATTATTTGTGTGTATGCTTGCATGTTCTCCATGTCCGGCTAATTTATTTGTGTGTTTGCTTAGGAAGTATGAAACTTAATTATTGAATATTGATTGGTTGTTTCTTATCTTAGTTGATTAATGATCTAGTAATGCGATAGGTCATTCGTTGTATACTTAATGCTTGATTCATCTTTGTGAACCTTAGAATATAATTACCTGAGTAGTTGTAGGCTAAACCATCCAAAGAGCGCCTTAGAGTAGGAGTTTATCATCCCTAGTGGGTTTGTAGACGAGACCCTTTGGTAAGTTCAAAGAGTTAGGGAGAAACGCATACCTTACAACTTTAGACACACAACGCAACTAGGAATAAGGATGTGACAACTCAACCATCAATAGGAGATAATTAAGGAGTAATACAACCTAAGTAAACACATCTTTAAACTATCATACGAGCACACATTAATTAGACATAGACTCCCACAACCTTAGTTTAGATAATTAGATAATAGTAGAGTAATCGGTAGAAATACCAACCCCCCAAATCCAATACCCGAGATTCGTACCTTTCCATTTCATAAAACATAAAAAGATAAAAAATAATCTTCCTCAACCTTAACCTTAGCGTAGTAACTCCTTACTAGCATTCCTATTCCCCTAGAGAACGATATCAATACCCGTGGCTTACCCTAATTACTACACTACAACGATTAGGTTCACTGCCTAGGGTGTTATAAAACTTGCTCGAAGAAAATGAAGTTTCCTTGACCCCGAACGACGCGTGTAGCGTTATCAATTACGGTCCCATCCCTTTTCGATTCTTTCATCATTGGTTTGAAATGGAGGGCTTTGATAATTTTGTGGAAAGAACCAGGACCGAAATTCAAATGAGTGATTCAAATGATATAACAAAGTTCATGAAATAAAATGAAATATCTTAAAGAAAATATTCGTGCTTGGATAAAGACTAAGAAGGAGAACTCTAATAATCAAAAGATGACTTTAAAGGCGGATCTAGCTGAGATTGACTTATTACTTGATAAAGGAGAGGGGGATTCTAGAATTCTTAATAAGAGAGTTTTCGTTTATAAATCGTTACAAGATATAGAGAAGTTGGAATCGATGGAGGTGGTTCAAAAGCTAAAATCAAATGGGCTATCGAAGGAGATGAGAATTCCAAATATTATCATGGTATTGTTAACAAAAAAAGAAGCCAACTCGCTGTTCGTGGTATTTTGGTTAATGGCACATGGACCGACTCTCTTTGTTTGGCGAAGAAGGAGTTTTTATCCAACTTTACTTCTCGCTTTGATCGACCTGGAACTCCTCGTCTTCATCTAGATATAGAATTTCATAATAAGCTAAACATGGAACAAAAGGTTGATTTGGAAAGTGATGTTACTCAAGACAAAATTAAGAGGGCTGTATTGGATTGTGGGGTCGATAAGTCGCCTGGTCCAGACAGATTTTCATTTGGTTTTTATCGAACGGTACTGGAATTTTTTGGAGAAAGATGTGGAGCATGTTGTTCGTTATTTTTTCCTTCATGGGATGTTCCCTAAATATGGTAATACCTCTTTATCGATCTAATTCCGAAAACACATAATGCTAATATGGTTAAAGATTTTTGACATATTACCTTAATAGGAAGCTTATACAAGATTATCGCTAAGATTTTAGCTAACCGTCTTGTGGTGGTTTTGGGGTATATAGTAAACGAGGTGCAATATGCTTTTATTGCTAATAGGCAAATTCTAGATGGTCCCTTCATTCTTAATGAACTTTATCAGTGGTGTAAAAAGAAGAAGAAACAAACAATGATCTTTAAGGTTGATTTTGAGAAGGCGTATGACTCGATTCGATGGGATTATTTGGATGATGTTCTAAAGAAATTCGGTTTTGGGGACAAATGGCGTGGATGGATTCAAAGTTGTCTAAACTCTTCAAGAGGATCAGTTATCGTGAATGGAAGTCCAACTAGTGAGTTTCAGTTTCATAGAGGCCTCAAACAAGACGATCCGCTTTCTCCGTTCTTATTCTTATTGATTACGGAAAGTCTTCATATCTCGGTTCAAAGAGCGGTGGATGCTAACATGTTTAGAGGTATCTCTATAGGTACGTCAATTCAGCTTTCTCACCTTTTTTCCGCAGATGACACAGTTTTCATGGGCCAATGGAGCAATTCGAACATCGAAACTATTGTCCATGTGTTGGAATGTTTTCATCTTTCTTCGGGTCTATGTATCAACATGAATAAAAGCAAACTTATGGGGATTTCTGTTGCCAAATCTCTCGTGGATCAAGCGGCTTCTAAGATAGGTTGCGCGACTCTTAATGTTCCATTTTCTTATCTTGGCTCGAAGGTTGGTGACCTTATGTCTCGTACTAGGTCTTGGAATGACATTCTAAATAAGCTTGCTGCTAGATTGTCTAAATGGAAAATGAAGACATTATCAATAGGAGGCAGATTAACGCTTGTAAATTCGGTTTTAGGTTCTATGCCTATTTATCACATGTCATTGTTTAAAGCTCCAAAAAAAGGTTCTTCAGAGTCTGGAATCAATTCGTTGCCACTTCTTCAACGGTGTTGATAAATCAGGCAAGAAACTGATCTGGTCCAAATGGGAAAATGTTCTAGCTTCTAAAGAAAAAGGAGGTCTAGGCGTTTCGAGCTTATATGCATTGAATAGAGCTCTCTTGTTCAAGTGGGTATGGCATTTTCATACACAAAAATCATCGATATAGACAAAGGTTATTAAAGGTATCCATGGCGAAGACGGTAATTTGAATAAGATCATTAAATATAATCATCCGTCCATTTGGCTGGACATAGTGAAGGAGAAGACACTCCTAAAGAATCAAGGTACTGACTTGTGTGGTTTTATTCATAAAAAGATTGGCAACGGGATTGATACTTATTTTTGGGAAGAAGTCTGGAGAGGTGATGTGGATTTTAAATCCCTCTATCCCAGGGTATATGCTTTGGAATCTCTAAAAAATATTACAGTAGCAGAAAAGATGAATCATGAGAATTTAGAATTCTCTCTTCGTCGAAATCCTCGAGGTGGCATTGAGCAACAACAATTCTATAATCTCTTGACTAGGTTGGACGGTACTACTCTAGTTGATATGCGGGATAGGTGGACTTGGTCGATGGACGGTACGAGAGAATTTTCGGTCGCATTTGTGAGGAAACTAATTGATGATCATTTCCTGCCAAATGTCTCGTCTAAGACTCGATGGATCAACGTTATGCCTATTAAAGTTAACATTCATGCTTGGAAAGTAAAGTTGGATTGCTTACCTACTAGATTGAACATTTCTAGACGAGGTATGGACATCGACTCTATTTTATGTCCTTCTTGTGGTATGGCGGCGGAAACATCTAGCCATGTTTTCTTCTCTTGTAACATAGCTAGAGAAGTTTTTTTTCAAGATTGCTAATTGGTGGGACGTCAATTTTATAGAGTTCTCTTCATATGAGGAATGGATATAGTGGCTTTTGAATCTCCGTCTCCACTCTAAACACAAAAAGCTAATCGAAGGTGTTTGCTACACTATGTGGTGGTCTATTTGAAACTTTCGGAACAAGAGTATCTTCGGGTCGAACCACCCTATCAAGGCATCTATTTTTGAGGATATTGTATCCCGTTCTTTCTGTTGGTGTAGATATAGATGTAAGGCTTCTTTTAGTTGGATAGATTTGCTTAAAAACCCTCATCTTGTTACTTTGTAATCTCCTAGCTCCTTGCTAGTTTTTTTTTTTTTTTTTTTTTTTCGCCGTTCAAAAAAAAAAAAATCCTTTTTTCCTTTAATGACTATTAAGTTTGTAGAACATGCTTCAATATTTTTATTTTCAAAAAAAGTCAGCACTGTAATGCCCATTAAGTTTTAACATTTCCTTAATTATTTTAATTTTCAATATTTCCTTTCTCTCACATTTGACCATTGTTGAAAAAATCAACTTTTAACTTTGTTTTTTTTTCTTTTTTTTATATAGTTAAGATATGCGGTGAATAAATTGAATGTAATTTTTTTTTAATGTTTGTAGTATATCTACTAGTTATAATACCCGTGCACGCACGGGGTTTTGACAAAAAAAATTATTTTGTATTAGTACCGAATATTGTGTCTTTAAAGGTAATTGCATATAATTATATAGTAATAAGTTTCGTGCACGCACGAAGTTTACACATAAATCAAATCTATTTTAACATTTTAGTTCAGTATATACACATATAAAAATTTGCCTATGAAAATTGTGATATAAGTACAACTAATACTTATGCACGAGTTTTTCATTATGCATTAATATCAATTAGAATTTCGTAAAATTTTTGTAAAATTTTTTGTTAGGTAAGTCAAGATTTAATTTTATTTAGTCGATAAAGATGTTGATGTTGTTATTTAAATTTCACTACTGGTATTATGTTATACACATGATGCAAGTTTAATAGCACATAATGAGCGTTGATAAAGTTAAAGTATATTGTTTAAAGTTTTTAAAAAATATTTTTCTAAATTTCCTTATATAAATAAATAAGAATTACATGAGTCATTTTTATAAGAACAATCGCGTATATTTATTTTTATATTAATGTAACCCGTGCTTAAAATTTGATAATTATATTCCCGTTTTCAGTAATGTAGCCGTATTTAAAATGTAAACTTGTGTTCACATGGTTAAACTTTTAAAAATGAAATAAATGAGTCCTTATTGAATGTATATATAGTAAAAAAGCTGATACTTATAATCTTATGCAAATTTATAAGTTGTTATTTTAAAACAACATATACATTGTATTTTTTAAGATATAAAGTATAAATGGTATAAAGTATAAGGGGGTATTTGTTTATAATTCAAAGTTATTAAAAAACATAGAGGCTTATAATATTACACTTAACTCTATATAATTTTTAAAAATTCAACCACTAAAGTTTTATTAATTACTTCCTCTTTTTTTAAAGTTTTTTTTCCCACAAATTTGACACCTATATTTTAATTTGTTTTTTTTATCAACCAAAATTTTCTACCAAATTTATTAAAGTTTGACCAAAATCAATTTAATTTTGACTTTTATTAACCAATCACATCACACGATTTTGCTTACTTGGCGAAATCGAGCTCTCCTTTTGGCCCAATTATTTTTTCAATAAGAATGAATTAACAAAATCATTCCGAAATGATGTAATTTCTTTATTATATAAAAAATATGACCACGGAAAATGTCCACGGTATGTCATAGTTTGATCTCTTTATACTTTTGGTCCTAATATATTTTCATTTGCAAAAAAGAGAAAGGAAACCCAAAAGAAACATTGAACATTCATAACATTGATTTAAGATCATTTGAGTACAATTTTTTTTTTACATACTAAGGAGTCAATCTAAATCTTCCATTTTTATTAGATCTAATGGATTAGATTAATCTCAACAATTAAAAAAACCTACTTTCATCATTTTTTTCCAAATATAAATATCTTTCAAACCGTTAATCCTCAAGCGAAAAAACATATACCGTTACGACGAATATTTAATTATCTTTTTATAGATAGACACTTTGATATACTTTCGACAAAATTCTTTTTTTCGTGTTTTCACGTTTTTTTTAAAGTTTTTTTCGTTTTTTTCGTTTTTTTACGTTACTGAAATTTGCATAAAAAATCATATATGATTTAACAGTAATTTAAATACCACATGTGATATTAGTGTTAAATCATATTACCTTTGTCCCAAAATAAGTGTCCAGTTTGACTTTTCAGAGTCAAACATGATCAACTTTGACTTTATATACTTTTGCGGGTGTTATATAATATTTGACGCAAAATATATGAATGGATTGGGTTTTAAGTGTATTTTTCATTGGTATAATTTTTCATCAAATATTATATAATACAAAAAAATATTTACGGTCAAAGTTGAACCAGTTTGACTCTAAAAAGTCAAACTAGACACTTATTTTGGGACGGAGGGAGTATATGATATGTATATCATATGTGATTTATCATATATGATTTAACACTAGTATTACATATGATATTACATATCATATGTGATTTAACACTAGTATCACATATGATATTACATATCATATGTGATTTAAAACTATTATCACATGTGATCTTCAAATTAGTGTTAAATCGTATATGATATTTCATGCAAATTTCAGTTTCGAGGAAAAATAAAAAAAAAAAAGACGAAAAAACGTGAAAAAATGATATTTTTTTCTTTTTTCGAAAGTATATTAAACTGCCCGTCTATAGAAAGATAATTAAATGCTCGACGCGATGGTGTAATTATTTTTGTTTAACGATTAACGGTTTAAAAGATATTTAAATTATAAAAAATATGTGAAATAATAAAATACTTTTAATCTCAGTCATTGATTTTTTTTAGATGAATAGTAGAGATGAGTCTCTTGATATATAAGAAAATTTTAGTATGTAAAGTAACTCTGCTCGATAACATTACGATTTAAGATCATTTGAGGACAAAAGATTATTTACATACCAAGGGATCAATCTCCACCCTCCATTTTTATTTGATCTAATGGATGAGATTAATCCCAACAATTTAAAAAACCCACTTTCATAATTTTTTTTCAAATATTAATATCTTTCAAACCGTTAATCGTTAAGCGAAAAAAAAAAATATATATCATTGCGACGAGCATTTAATTATCTTTCTATAGATAGGCACTTTGATATACTTTCGACAAAAATATTTTTTTCGTATTTTTCACGTATTTTTTTAAGTTTTTTCGTTTTTTTACGTTACTGAATTTTGCATTAAAAAATCATATATGATAAAACACTAATTTGAATATCACATGTGATATTAGTGTAATATCATATATGATATGTAATATCACATGTGATATTAGTATAATATCACATATGATATTACATATCATATATGATTTAACACTAATATCACATGTGATATTCAATTTAGTGTTTTATCATATATGATTTTCTTCATGCAAATTTCAGTAACGTAAAAAACGAAAAAAATAACGAAAAAACGTGAAAAAAATGATTTTTTTTTCTTTTTTCGAAAGTATATCAAAGTGCCCGTCTATAGAAAGATAATTAAATGCTCGTCGCGATGGTATAAATATTTTCACTTAACGATTAACGGTTTAAGAGATATTTAAATTATAAAATATATGTGAAATAATAAAAGACTTTTAATCTCAGCCATTGATTTCTTTTTAGATGGATGGTGGAGATGAGTCCCTTAGTATGTAAGAAAAATTTGGTATGTAAAATAACTCTACTATAACATTACACCACCTCTTTTAGTTTTCCTTGAACAGTTGTACTACATGAGTCTATAAATTATTACAAACAAGTTTTTTATTTTTATAATATTTATTACTGGCCCCATGACTAAAAAAAGGCGCTTATACATGAGAATCATGAAACATGTGTAGACTAATCTATGGATTTCTTCTTACTTGAAAGAACTGCCCAACAACCAAATAATTTATGCTAGCATTATTTGCGGATTTTAACAAAGCAAAGATAAGCTGGAAAGTGCTTTTATGACAAGTCGATGTCTACTTTTTGAAAACATTTATAAATGGTCGTTTTTTATTTACTTTATTTAACCCATCTAGCCAATAAAATACCAGCTAAAGGAGGGTGTAAGCTTTCATTATTCATTTATGTACACATACACGGCACGTCAAGTTTTAGTTTGATGATTTATTTTCGTTGAGACTGTATTCAGTGTTTAGGTTCCATATTATTTTGTTGGTAATCTTCTAATGTAATATTATGATATCCGGCCTCTAGTTATTTGGTAGAAACATTTTTATAATTTGCTGTTTAGAAAGTAGTTTTCATCAATATATTTTTTTTACAAACTAATGGATTATAAAAAATATATTTATTATTTTATGGCATGTTCAATAATATTGGCTTACAAGGATTTTTTTCTTTTTTATTTATCTTTTCATTTTTAACTTTAATCCATTTATTCAAAGCACAAATAGATATGATCGAGCAAAGGGAAGAGTTTGACACTAATTATTGTTAAGAGAACATAGATGGACTATCATGAGTTTTGAAGTAAAACGTGATATTCATTGATCTGCAATACTTTGTTCTTTGTTTTCTCGATCTATTTGTTCATTTCAATCGGTTGATATGATAATTGTGATTATGTAAAAGACTATCTAGAAATAAAACAAAAATAATTGAATCTTTGTTTTCCCGGCTGCTGTCATGAGCCCTAATCATTTCTGATCTACTACCTTCCATCCATCACATACCTGTTAAGGCCTTATTATTGTGAGTGTCATCTTCATGATTGATCTCTGATAATGATGTTCCTTACAGTTTAGTTGATTTAGAACCATAGGGATTGGTCTCGTTTTCCAGGGTTTTCTTTTTTCACCTATTCTTGATTTTTCTACTACCTCCCTTGTGATCTCATATGATAACATCCCTGTTGTGTTATTGATCCGTCCCTGATTGATCCTTCATAACGATTTGTTACATATCATGCCTTCCTGGGACTGTTGGAATCACTCATAACTTGTATTTCAAGTGTTAGTCATTTATATGTAATAGGTTGCTTAAACTAGGCTTTTATGTTAGTGTTTAAGGCTAAGCTCATGTAAAAAGCCCATGAGCCTATGCCAAAGCCCAATAAGAAAGGAAGGGACTAGACATGTTGCCCTAGCTCCCTTCCCCTATAAATACACTTGTAAACCTTCACTTGAAGGTTGGTTGTTCACTTTCATAATACATCTACGCATAACTTTTCTCCATATTCATACGTGTGTGTTTGTGTGTGTTCAACCGATCACCTTTACCTTTATTTCTTACATATTGATCCGTGTGTTAACTTATGGTGACCTAACAGTGGTATCAATCGCCATCTAGTTGAGTGAAATACTTTTCTTTTTGAAGTTTGCTTCTATACGCGTGGGTTTAGCGTGCTATACCTTTGATACGCTTAAAACTTTGATTTTTTTCACTTGTAAACTCAAGATTCTTGTGGTTTAAGGTTTATTTAGTGTTAAAGTTTCAGTTTTTAGCAAAACGTTTCAAACTTTACGTGTATATATTAGTTTCTAAGCTTGGTTTGTTTCGTGTGTACTATATCCTACGCGTAAGGGTGAAAAGTTGTTTGGATCATCAAGTTTTATACTTTTGTGTTATTTTGGTGATTTTGAAGCTGTTTCATCATTAAAACCAGGTTTACAAAATGTTTTTGCACATAAAAATCAGTTTTGGTGAATTTGGTACTTCCTATGCCTAGTAAAATCCTAGTTTTATGCGTAAGAGTCTACTTCTAAGTCATTCTACGCCTAACAGTCTCCTACGCCTAAGGTTTTTTTCATTTGATCTTCGAAGCTGTTGGTTTACTCAGTGTTTTCTTGCTTGGATAAGCCTGAAAGCACTTCGACTTGTGGATATCTTTTACACTTGGATAAGTGTAAGGGATTTTTGGGTAAAACCCTAGTTTTACGCCTAAGCTCTAAAGTTTACGAGTAACCACTCTACGCCTAAGTCTAACTTACGCGTAAGGTTCTTACTTATAAACATTAAGTTTACGTATAAGCTTAAGTTTAACCTAAGGTTTAAGAGTAAGAATTATTTACGCCTAAGCTCCTGTCTACGCGTAAGAAAGGAAGTTACGCGTAAGATCACATTCTACGCCTAAGCTGGTTTCTACGCCTAAGTGTACTTCATCAACAAACTCAAGTTTCATTCGACTACAAAGATCCATCATCAACACAAGTTTCAAGATGTCTCAACCACTATACTCTAACTACTTTCCTCATGAGTATCCTCAACAACAACAACAACAACAACAATTTCAACAATATCCTCCACAACAATTTCAACAATATCCTCAACAACAATTTCAACCACCATCTCAAATGTACTTTCCTCAAGGAGCAAACCCTCTTCCACCACAGATGCCTCAACCAAACCCTCGTCAACCAGTTCAACATTGTAACTACTTCCAATATCAGTTTCCCGCTAAGTATGCTATGAATAAGGAACCTTCTTGGTTTGCAAAGATTTGTGAAGCTTTAAGCCGCCAACAATCCATTCATGAAGCTGGATCCCTTGATAGACCTCCAATGCTCACTCCCGGTAACTACGATCAATGGGTGATAAGGTTTTTTAGGTTTTGTGATCTCAAGAAACAACATGGTAATTTTTTGAAGAAGGTCATAATTGAAGTTCCTTTTCAGATGCCTACTATCACTATACCCGGAGATTCGAATGCTACTCCACCAAGAGATGATGTTACCAACGTTGTCAGCATAGATCAACTTACTACTAATCAACTTCTTCACTTAGAAGTTGATGAACTTGCAATGCAATATATCCTTTTGGGTCTACCCAATCATATACTTCGTAGTGTTGAGGCTCAGAAGACTGCTAAAGCAATGTGGGAGCACATTCATCTTCTAATGGAAGGCACTGAACTCAATCAAGAAGACATGGAATCCAAAATTTACTTAGCATATGAAAACTTCATGATTGAACCAGGGGAGTCACTAGAGTCATACTATCATCGGTTCTCAGACATCATCAATGACTTGGACAAACATAATATCATTATGCTAAGGATTGCAATCAACACGAAGTTTCTGAGCTGTCTTGGTCTTGATTGGGAGAAGTATGTTACATTCATCCGTCAAGCGAAGAATCTTCATCAAGCTACTTACGGATTGTTGTATGAATATTTGAAGCACCATCAAAAGGAAGTAGACAAAGACAGAATCATCCGTGGAGTCCCTGCTTCTCCATCACTCCCGGATAATCAAACTCTTGCTTTGTACACTCAAGCATGTTATCCTCAATTTCCGAACTTGCCAACTGTCTTCACAAATCCTCCATAACCAACTGCTCATATTACACCATATGATCCATCACATCAACAATCACAAGAAACTCAATTGGTTCCATACAACAACAACAATGATCAAGCACTCTACAGTGAATCAAATGAGAATGCAGAAGCCTTCGATGCATTGAATCAAGGATTTGTCATGATTGCTAGAGCCTTCGGGAGATTCGCAAACAAATCCAACAATCGCATTCGTACCTCCTCAAACACAAGAAATCAAGCTGTTGTTAACAATAGAAGAGTTGAGGTTCAGAATCGTGGAAATGGTCGTCAGATGGGTAGTGATCAAGGGTTTAATGTTCATGGAAGGAATAACATGGGTGCTCCACAACAGCGGGTTCAAATGGTTGATCAGGGAAATGCTCAGACTGGGGTTAATGGTCTTCGATGCTACAACTGCAACGAGAAAGGTCATCTGGCTAATGCATGCCCAAAGCCGATAACAAGAGGCAGCGCTTATCACAAGGAGGTTTTAATCTTGGCTCTCAAGGATGAAGCTAGTGGAACACTTACCAACAAGGAACAGAGCTTCATGGCTAATGCAGATTCTGATGATGACATGGAGGACTTGCAGGCTAATGCAGCTGTGATGTTAATGGCAAACATGCAAGTGCTCCACAAGAGTGACACATGCCCAGTAATGACACTGATGGCTTGTCTCAGGTACCGGATCCTAATATACTTATACATGATCTGATATCTCCGTCTGCATCTGCATCCGACAAGGCACATAGTGTTCAACATGAGCCTTCTACATCTCATTACAACGATAATCAAATGGATCCCGTAGTTACATTTGATTATCAAGATGACCTAATGGTTAATATCGATAATCAAGTTGACTCCGTAGTCATATTTGAGGATCTAAATAATGATTATGTTGAAACTCAAGTTGAACAAAATGAACCTTTGTCTAATCCAGATTCGGAACTCATGACCTTATGTCAGACCACCCTTTCTAAACTGGAAAAATGCAATGAGATTAATAAGAAACTTCAAGATAAAATTGCACTGTTGACTAAGGATTATGAATGCTATAAGTTTTAACTCAACATTTTTGAAACTAAAGAGAAACGTGAATAATGTTTTGAAGTCGCTTTTGCAAAATCATACCAAAATGAAAATCTTTGGAAAAACAGATACGTTATCTAGTTGAATCCAAGAATGCATTGCTTTCTCAAATAAAACAACAAAAATTTGAACATAAACAACAAATTAATGTTCTCACTTCGGAAACTCAAAAAGCCAAGTTTGAGTTGTTAACTTGTCAAAAACAGTTTTCTAAGTACAAAAAACATTCGCGGAGACAAATAGATCAGTATCTTGATGAAATTTTCGATTTACAAAACAAAATCAAAGAGTTTCGAAATGTTGTTTATAAACATGGTGAGTCAATCACAACAATTCAAAAGTTTACTTTTAAACCAAATCCAGATGGATATGGACCAATTCTTGCTTATTACAAACCAAGTTTTTCACATAGAGCATTCAAACCAAATCCTCAAGTTTACAGTGCAGAACATAGAATTGATGACTCAATTATGAGTGTTGTTGAATATAATCGTGATGAGGAAACAGATGCTCATGCTGAGAGTCGATTAAAAATGGAAAATGTTGAATATAACAAACCATTCGATTACTTAAAAATCATACCTTTTGTCAAAAAACAAGATAATACTAACACACCTTGGGTTATCACACCAATTCCTGAGTCCTCTTCTAACGATGGTCCCCGACACAATGTTGCATAAATTAATGGTCCTTTACCTTCTTTCAGTGAAGTAAAATCATTACCCGAATAATGTCAAGTTCTTAAATATTTTGCTACATTCATGTCTGACATCAAACTTTTGGAACATGAAATTGAAGTTAATTCTGAAATAAAAGCTGGACATTTTCAATCGCCACATGCGCGAAATCAAAGAGATATTTTTCATAAAAGACTTTTACCCCATGTCCGAAATTTGAAAATGTGTGCAATATATTGGGAACGGGATCTTCGGAAGGAGATTGGTCTGATGAAAACAGATTTTGAGAAAACAGAAACATCGATTTCAAATACTAAACATAAAAAGAAAATGTTAAGAAATCATGTTGGTCGACTCTTGGAAGATGTTATCTGTGCTGATACCATCAATTCTGTGTTGTTACATACTGTTGCATATGCATTTGATTATATTGCTGTTGTATCTGTTGATAATGTTGAGAATATCGATAATGTGCCGCAAATCGAGTCTTTGAAAATTGAAGATGAGCGTTTGTTAAATGAAATTTCAAATGCAAAACGTCATCTTCAATGGTGTCAAAAAGATTGTCAAAATCGAGAACTTGCTTTGCAAAACAAAATCAACCAGTTGCGTGCAAAATCTTTTGATCCAAAACTTGAACAACTGGATGATGAAAACTTGTCTTTAAAATGTCAAGTTTCAAAATATGAACAAGAAATTGCCAAAGTCAAAACTGAATATGGTGTCATATTTGATTTGCTCAAAAAGACTGGTGCAAAAGCATCACAAGAACTTGATAATCATCTTGCATACACTAAAGATGTCTTAAATGTTAGTAGAAACATTCGCTCTGAAAATCAACATTTGTTGCACACTATAGCTGAGTTGAAAGAGAAGTTAGGAAAGTATAAACAAGATAAGATTAGTTACACAAATGTTCTTGCACCTGGAATGTTTAAAATTGACACTAGAATACCTAATGACAAACCACAAGCTACTGATGTGCTTCCTTCCTCTGATACATGAGTAGTTGCCTCTTTTCCCAGCATTAGCACTTCACAGATTAGAAAGAGTCAAAAGAAGAATAGAAAGTCGCAACGTAAGAAAAGATCAGTAAAAGCCTCTGAAGTAGAAGAACACCTTAGGAATTTGAATAAAACTCATGTTGCACCCACTTTAGACATTGCGTTAGACAAATGTAATAGAAAAAGTGATGTAATGAATGCTGAACCGTTGAGTACTTTGAATGTTATGTTTGAAGCATCTTGTGTTGGTTGTCGTGAAAGCATGTTTTCTGGTTGTCATGATAAATGTGTTGCTAAGTCTATCTTATCTCGTAAGTGGAAACATAGAAATCGCACTACCTATAGGCCCACTAATGCTTCTAAGTTTGTGCTAGGTAAACCGCCTTCTAGTGTTTCTGCAACTATCATTGATGTACCCATAGAACCCACTTCACCTACTAGGAAGAGAATATCACCTAGTACATTCACTAAGACCAAAGCACAAACTAGTTGGACTTGGCAGAGATGGTTACAAAATACACCTGGATTTAAATGGATTCCTAAAATCATTAACATGTGTGTTTCAACTGTAACTGTAATGGAACCCTCTAACTCTACGGGTTCCACCTCTACTTCTATTCCACCTGTGTCGTCTGTGTGTAATGCAGGTGATACAGATCATCCTTTGGATTGTTGATAGTGGATGTTCCCGACACATGACAGGCAATCTCAAATTGTCATCAAACTTTGTCTCAAAGTTCATCGGCACTGTCAGGTTCGGGAATGATCACTTCGCAGCTATAACGGGCTACGTAGATTACATGAATGGGAGCATCGAAATTAGCAGGGTTTATTATGTGGAAGGTCTCAATCATAATCTCTTTTCAGTCGGTCAATTTTGTGATGGTGATTTGGAAGTTGCTTTTAGGGAGAAAACTTGTTTCATTCGTGATCTACAAGGAAACGATCTTATGTCTGGAAACCGCACATCAAGCCTTTACACAATCTCAATGCAAGATATGATTGCTTCATCTCCCATTTGTCTACCTTCTAAGGCAACATCAACAAAATCTTGGCTATGGCACCAACGACTTTCACACTTGAACTTTCAAACCATAACCAATCTTGCACGATACAAACTAGTTGAAGGTCTTCCAAGGTTTCGGTATTCTAAAGATCATCTATGCTCAGCTTGTGAACAAGGGAAAAGCACTCGTGCTCATTTTTCCTCAAAGGTGGAACACAGCTCTCAGCATGTGCTTCATCTTCTTCACACGGATTTGTATGGCCCGATGCGTGTGCAAACGATTAATGGTAAACGCTACATCCTCGTAATAGTTGATGACTACTCAAGATGGACTTGGGTTTATTTTCTTCGAAGTAAAGATCAAGCTCCATAGATGATCATCAAATTTCTCACGAAAATTCAAGTTCAGCTCAGGAACACAGTCAGACAAATCAGAACAGACAAAGGAACTGAATTTGTGAATCAAACTCTTCGAGAATACTATGAGAAAGTGGGAATTGAGCATCAGACATCTATTGCACAGACACCAGAACAAATGGAGTTGTCGAAAGACGAAACCGTACGTTAGTGGAAGCTGCAAGAACGATGTTGATCAATGCAAAACTTCCAGATTATTTATCAACTGAAGTCGTGTCAACTGCACGCTACACTCAAAACCGTTCTATGATAACCAAACGCCACAACAAAACACCTTATGAGCTTATCCATGACCGTAAACCGAATCTCATACACTTTCAAGTATTTGGTGCTCTCTATTACCCAAATAATGATCGTGATGACTTTGGAAAGCTCAAGGCCAAAGCTGACATTAGAGTCTTCGTTGGATACTGTGAAAACTTAAAGGGATACCCGGATTTGGAATCGTCGTACAAAAGAGATTATGGAAACGATTCATGCTAATTGTGATGAGCTTACAGAAATGGCTTCTGAGCAAAATAGCTTGGAACCCGGTCATAATCATCTCAACTTCCCTCAAACCTCATCATCAGCTGAACCAAGCTTACAGCTTACTCATCGTCAAATGGAAACGTTATTTGCTCGTCTGTTTAGTGATGATATTGATCAACGTGCTCCAGATGTATCAAATGTTTCCCGTGCTCAACCTGATAATATTCCAATCCCTGATACACCTGAAACAACAACAACTGTTGCTGAAGCACCTCCAATTGATTCTACAACAATAGCCGAACAAACCGCTTCTAATGACGTTGATCCAGCTGATGATCTTCTGAATCAAGATGTACCTGCACCCGATTATGATGGAAATGCATTCTTCAACCCTTTTGCTACTGAAACTGCATCTTCAGATGTTGTGGAATCTTCTGCCAGCCATCTGAATCCACCTAATCTGCATAATGTATATCAACATCAACCCTCCACACATTGATGGACTAAAGACCATCCTCTTGTGAACATTATTGGAAACCCGAATCAACCAGTCGTTACTAGACAACGCCTTCAGACTGACGGTGAACACTACATTTATGCCCTCACCGTCTGTCAAACTGAACCCAAAAACATAAAAGATGCAATGACCAAAGACAACTAGATTGAATCCATGCAGGAAGAACTAAATCAATTTAAACGTCTTGAAGTATGGGAATTGGTTGAAAGACCAACAGGGGTATGTCATTGGTCTAAAATGGATTTGGAAAAACAAGTTAGATGCTGAAGGCACGGTTATCATAAATAAGTCACGTCTGGTGGCTAAGAATTATAGACAAGAAGAAGGGATTGACTTCGAAGAATCATTCGCACCGGTATATGTTAGTCAGCCGGATAGATTTTTTGATCCAGAGTTCCCTAATCACGTCTACAAACTGAATAAGGCTCTTTATGGTCTCAAACAAGCCCCTCGGGCGTGGTATGATGAGTTGTCACCCTTCCTCCTTTCTCATAATTTTGTCAAAGGATCGGTCGACCCAACACTGTTTATCCAATATCACGGGGCACACATTTTAATCATTTAATTTTATGTGGATGACATCATTTTTGGTTCAACACATAAAAAGTACTCAAACGCTTTTTCAAAACTAATGAAAACACATTTTGAAATGTCAATGATGGGTGAACTTACATTCTTCTTAGGACTACAAGTTCATCAATCACCCCGTGGTATTTTCCTAAGTCAGTCCAAATATGTCCTTGAAATTTTAAACAAACATGGAATGCAAAGTTGTGACACCTATGCAACACCAATTGCACATACCAACAAACTGGACGCTGATTTACATGGAAAGTTGGTTGACCCTACCAAGTACCGAAGTATTATTAGGTCTCTCATGTATGTAACAGCCAGTAGACCTGATATTGTATTTTTTGTATATCTTTGCTCCCGTTATCAGTCGCGACCAACTGAGAAACACCTCACTGAGGCTAAAAGAATCCTCCGATACCTAAAGGGAACCATTAATTTGGGGATCTAGTATCCGAAGGATTTTGGTTTTGAACTAATAGCTTTTTCAGACGCTGATCATGCAGGATGTTTAGATTCACGGAAAAGTACTTCAGGAGGTTTACAATTCCTTGGTGATAAATTGGTGTCATGGCAATCGAAGAAACAAGACTGTACATCGCTGTCCTCAACTGAAGCTGAATATGTAGCCATGTCTGCGTGTTGTGCTCAAGTCATTTGGATGAGAACACAACTCAAGGACTATGGTTACGTATTTGATAGAATCCCGGTGTACTGTGACAATCGAAGTGCTATTGCGATCTCGTGCAACACTGTTCAACATTCGAAGTCAAAGCACATCGATCTTCGATATCATTTCATAAAGGAGCATGTGGAAAAGGGTACCGTTGAATTATACTTTGTTGGTACTGAACACCAACTGGCGGATCTTCTCACCAAAGCCTTAGCTTTAGCAAGGTTTAATGAGTTGATTCACCGGATTGGTATGAGGTGTTTCACTCCAGAAGAACTGGACGAACTTTTAACACATTCTTGAAAATGTCAAACACCAAAACCTCTTTTGTAAATAAATTTTCGAAAACAAAATATAAAAATATGATAAAATTCAAAAATATTCTTCTATCTAAATTTCTTTCAAACATTGCAAGTACAAATCTTTCGTCAACACTTTGTTCCATCAAACCTTTCACCATTTTTACCGAACAAGTGTTGAGGGGGAGAATGTAAATATTTTTCAGTCTCATAAATCTTGTACTTGCATGTTACCAAAAGATGTTGTTTCTTCATAAATGGTGGATACGTTTCTTTTTATATACTCCCCTCGGACTCAAATGCTTTAAAATTTTATCATTACCAAAGTCGAAGGGGAGTATCGTCAAGTTTCTTTCCAAGAATAATGTTTTGCTTAACCAAAGTGGAAATTATGGGTCTTGGTTGAAAATGGTTGAGGTGGAGGGACTTATTTTGTCATAATTGAAAACTTATTTGAATAAATCTTCCACCTAACATTTCAAACACATTTATTACTATCATTTAAAACCTTCAACCACCATATCCACGCCTAAAATTCATACTCAAATCCGTTCGTCAAAATCACAAAGTGTAAGTTTTAAAAGTTTCTATTAGTGATTACAAACATTGGTTTTTATTCTTATACAAATCCAACAGTTATATTTTCACTTATGAGTGATTTTGGGTCTACGCATACGCGTATGATCAAGGGTTTGAAAAAATGTGTTTGTGATAAAATGGGTAGTGTCTAAACGTTTAAATATAAGTATTATATCCATTTCTATCAAAAATTTCAACCCAGAACTTGTTTTAATCATTTTCGAATATTAGGGTTTATATTCAAATTTAGGCGTTTCTTCATGTGGGTGTTTTGGCTTAATTGGATGATTAGAATAGGTTCTTGACATGTTTAATTATACATATTCACTCATGAATCACACCCAGAAACAACAAAATTTAAGAATTATGATTTTAGGGTTTATATGCATATGAACATGAGCTTTTTGATTCATTGAGAGTTTGATGTTAAAACTTGTTGGAACATGGTTCTTAGACATCTAGGAGTATGCTGAAAAGATTTTGTGAAATTTCCATGGCTAAATCTCTTACACGTAAGAATAGGGTTTAGGGTTTAAGTGTAAACTTACGCCTAAGCATGTATATGTGTAACTGATTAAGAACTTGACATGTTTTGTGATCTTAAAAGTGTTAGGTAATCATTGTAATGAGTTTGTTATGTTTGATTTATTACATGCTTCTACGCGTAAAAGATCAGAATAAGGTGTTCTTGGAATTAAGCTTAAGGAATACCTTATGCGTAGAGGTTACGCATAAGAGCAATCTTACGCGTAACACTTACGCATAAGGGTCTACAGTGGGACTACGCGTATCCTGTGAAGGATATGCGTAAACTTGGATTTCTACGCCTAAGGGCTACTCTTACGAGTAAACCTTACGCGTATGTCCTTTGCCTAAGCCTACGCGTAAGCTCATAAGCTAAGAGTATACTTCTACGCGTAAGTCATTCTTACGCCTAAGGGTTACTCATACGCTTAAGCTTACGTCTACGCCTAAGGTTGTCATATTTACGCATAAGGCCACTTGCTTACGCCTAAGCCAACTTGTAACTTTATTTTGAAATGTTACGCGTACAAAACTTGTAATAAGTTACTCATATGTCACAAAACCAAAATGTCACTAATAAGCTACAAAAAGTTAAAACGTTGTGTGATTAAGTGAAATTTGGACATTAAAATTCAATATTAACATACTCACGTAACTTATCACGTTAACTTTGGACTATTGGACTAAAAGTGACTTTGGACTCGTAACATTCATAAACATAACAACTTCAATCAATAATTGGAAAATAAAATCAATCTTAGACTAACATAATGTCTTTCGATATGTTGGTTCTTTTGTCTCAATACCTTTCAGATCACGAAATGGACGTCGTCATGGAAAATATCAACGCATCCAATGAACTCACAATGGAAGATATCTTCCCAACTGATTATCACAAGACGATTGGAAAGAACAACCTCAGAGTTGATTTTGATAACTTCACTTGCTCGAAATCCTCCTGCAGAGTTGCCGTGGATATTCTCAAAGTTCATCCCTACAGTCTAATGCTAACCAACTCGGCAACAGTACCAGAAATATATATCCATCAATTCTGGCACACAATGGAGAAGATTGATGGTCAGGATGCTATCAAAGTGACTCTCAACACCAAGGAAGTCACGGTCACTGTAGAGGATCTTCGCATAATCCTTCTTCTACCTGCCATTCAGCCTGCAGATTATGTGCAAACTCCTACTGAAGAGGCTATCATGCAGTTCATGGTCGACATTGGTTATGATGAAGCTACCGAAATCATCACCAAACACTCCACTGTCGATATAAAGAACATCCCTCAACCCTGGAGGACACTATACATCATGATCACCAAATCTGTATCTGGTAGAGATACCGGTCATGAGCATCCTAAACTCATGCACCTTCATACTTTCTTGGGAATGGTCAAAAAGTAACACATCGACTTCGCAAGTTTGATATGGGAAGATATGATGCAACATCTCAAAAAGCCTGGGTCAAAGATTCCCTTTATCAGATACACAAAGTTGTTGATCCAGAACATTCTCGGGCATAATCTGGATATCCCAATGAGAATCAATGACCCCAAGACACACTCTGTGTTATATGAGCCAACT
The DNA here is from genome assembly GCA_019973895.1 of Chrysanthemum seticuspe. Lineage (NCBI taxonomy): Eukaryota > Viridiplantae > Streptophyta > Magnoliopsida > Asterales > Asteraceae > Chrysanthemum > Chrysanthemum seticuspe. The sequence continues at coordinate 274,248,781 of BPTQ01000006.1, read as the reverse complement.
TTGAACGTTGTCAGATTTAAGGACTCATCAACAAAGAAACAAGGTGCAGAGTTGCTTGACTGCCTACTCACTGATACTATCAAGGGTCTTCCTTCGTATCTACGTTATCAAGAAGCAGTGAGAGCAGGCAAAGTCGGATTTATGGATGAAAAGACTTCTGCTGTACCTACTAAAAGGACTAGAAGAGCAGGTAGCACTGGTAGTACTGGAAGCACTGGGAGCACTAACAAGTATAAGAAGAGGCATCCAAGCTTCAAGAAAAGAGTCCCAGCTCAGACCGCTCGTCCTAATGTCAAACCAGAACCTATTCCAAAGGACGACGACTCTGCAACTGAGTCTGATAAGGTGGTTTATTACTCGGAAACAGCAACAGAGGATACATCCTCACCGATGTCAGAAGACAAACCACCAAGTCCCCAATCAGACAAAGGAAAGAAACCAGTGACTGAAGAAGAGGAAGAATATTATGATGAATATAATGATCCAAAGGATGAAGAGAGAGATTATCAGAAAACTCTGAAGCAACTAAGATTGCAACATGTTGCCAAAGAATTTGCAGAACAACAGTTGAGAGGCCTTGGAGGTTCCAGTGGTGGTACTCTTATCACACCAGTTCTTGATGCGGTTAATCAACCCGATAAGGGAACAGGTGCCACCACAAAGGAATCTACAGAGTAGCAGCAGCAGGATTATGAAGTCAAATTCGATTTTGAGGAAGATGAACCGGAAAAGACAGAGAAGATAACTGATGAAGATGTGGAGAAAGCGGCAAAGGAAAAGGCTGAAGAAGAAGCACGTGCTAAGATGGACGAAGAAGAAAGGATTCGAATTGAAACAGACAGCTACATTCGAGATAATCCTGAACAATCTTCAGAGCCACCACATGACCCTTCCACAACAGAATCATCATCTCACTCTTCACCACCACCATCAAAAGATACAACGACAAGATCATCATCTAAATCTGTCAAGAAAACTAGTAATACGTGGGAATCTCGGGCCAAGACCAAGATCCTAAAAGCCTTGAAACAAGCAAGGAAACGCAGTATGGTTGACAGAAAGCAGAACTTGCTGGCTGACATGGTCAATTTACTTAGCGATGAGATGAACTCATTCATTGACGAGAGAGATCAGATCAAGCTATTCCTGAACAGAGACATTCAAGGAGAAATGGACGAGAAGATTAAGGAATATACTCATCAGTTCCTTCTCCAATATGTTCCCGGAATAACTAAAGACATGTTCTCTAAACAACTGTATCCAACTTTGAGAACACTAATCAGAAAGACAATTCTCACAACACCGATGACTATGCAGACTCGACCAGTCCAGCCACCTCATGTCACAGAAACCGACCTACTTTCACAGTTAATAACTCAGATGACTGCTCGATCTTCGACACTCACATCTGACGAACTAAAGTTTCTTGAGGTTCTCCTTGCTCATCAGTTGAAGACTACATGCAAGGAAGCTGCTGGTATTGAGAAGCATTACAGAGATGATGATTACAAGGACAAAGATCCACATGCAAAACGTCAGAAGAAAACAGGCGAGTCTTCATCATCTATGCCACCGCCAAAGACCACCACCGCTACTCAGCAACCTCCAGCAACTGATAAACCTTAGGATTCTGAGTCTCCACCACCATTAGAGAAAACTGGTGATCACTTTCAATACACCTGTGGTGAAGACGAAGAAACTCCTGAGCCCTAGCAACAGCCATCATCCCCACCATCAACTAAGCAACAACCAGGATCATCCTCCAAGCCTAAGAAGAAGAGATCAAGTTCAGTCGTCTCCTGGTTGGATGAAGATAACACTACAGAGTATGACTGGTTTAACAAGTTAGTTGATGCCACGCCTCGGTTATCGGAAGGTCAAGAACCGGTAGATGGTCGTACTATGGAACAAGTAAAGATTATCCAGGACAAGTTTAAGGTTAAGAAGATGACAAAAGGGGAGTTACGCCGGATCAAGAATGATGCATTCCAATTGCTAAAAGACAGTTCCAGCAGTGCTATTAAAGTCGAATACCATCTCAACAACATCGCACGAGCCATGTCTAAGAACATTGACTGGCTCAACCCTGAATCAAACATCGACTTCTCAAGGAAGGATAATACTCCATATTACACTGACTGGACCAAACCGCTACCAACCATTGGCTGACCAGAGCAACCAAATATTCCTTACCGCTACTTCTTCAACAATGACCTAGAGTTTCTTCAGCACGGTAGCGACATCAGCAAGAAGTACGCTACATCACTTACCTTCAACATACCAGCAACAGTCTTCTCCACCAATGTTGCCATCAAAGAAGAGGCCACCAGAATGTTCATTGATAAAGTGGTGGACTATGATATTGATGCGAAGTATGGCATTCACCATTGGCCACCAAAGAGAAGTCTGTATTATAGAAGCTGCCAAGTTCTAAAGTCAAACAAGGAGGTGTTTAGTGATATGAAGATCGTTGCTATAATGAATGTCACTCTGGCTACGAAATGGGATTATTCTTTCTTAAAAGAAATCAAAGTCAAATGCCAGGATGAAAAATAATATGACTTCACTGAAGCTGATTTTCTGAGATTGTCGCTCAACGACATTGAAGACATGTATCTTGCTAAGGTACAAGGTCGGATGAGACAATTCTCCACCAACATTCAGCTCCAGTACATCACAACCTTACTGATATTCATTCGAAGCAAAGTGATCCAGGAACGTGTTGAAGATCTCTAGCTTGCAGTCGAATCTTATCAGAAGCAAGTCAACCTTACAAAAACGTTGTTACACTTTCCCGACATAAACCAGCTATCTCGGTACACCATTTTGAAGAAACCAAAGTTTGGAGTTGTGTACCGCAGTGAACTTCACCACAACTGCTTCATGGCATACAACGAGGTTCATAAGTTCTGCGATCACATGTTGAAGTTGGTTCGTGATGGGTTAGCGTATCAGTTAAAGGACATTCAGTAAGGTATTGGGTCAAAGAAAAGGTGGAATTCTGAGGAAAAGAGGGATGCTAAGAAGATAATCAAGAGGCTGGATGAAAGGTTGTTTCATCAGGATCAAATGCGGAGGTTGGAAAGCTTTGTGGGTGGTAGACAGAGTTTCTCGATTACGGGGTATCAACGTCAAGAGAAAACTCCTGGTCTACTTGAATGATTGTGTGGTACTCCTCAAAACTATTTTGATTGTCATTTGGATTGATTGATTTGTATATTCACTATGGCATGTGCACACATAACAGTGTACAACCCGAACTTGTAATGAAAGGACCCTATGTTACGCATCAGTGCCACAATCCTTATAAAAGGAGCGAAAGCTTCTTACTTTTGAGTAAAACTAATCAAAACTTTAATCATTTTCAAAGTTTTGCTCAAAAGAACAAGTACTTCCTCTTATGTTTTCAAAACCTCAAAAGTTAATATTACTTGTTGAGGGGGAGTATTTGCTAAAAATCTTTGTTCACAAATTATTCTTCATGGAAATCTTCCCACAAAACTCGAAATGGTCATATTCGATATCAAAAATTTCATCAAAATAACATTTATATGCCATTTTTTAGGGAGAGAAAAATTGTGTGATACAAATATGTTGGATTGCGATTGAATCCTCGTGTGCTAAGACTTAACCCATGAATTGACGAGATATGAACTGTCATACATCGAAAATATTTGTCTTCCAAGACTTATCCGAGTAGATTTTACCTCTTCGAGAAATTCTTGATAGACATGAACTTTGACGGGTTTGACAACCTTTTCAAGGTTTGTCCACACCTTCAAGGTAGCTATTAGAGCTAGTTGTCACCTAAAACCTGACAATGCAACTCTTTAACTATACAACGTAACCGTGTCTCATGGGGAATTGTTTATATTGATTCAATCAATTCAAAAGTGCGAGCTCTACCCTCACCGTGCAGATTTCAGTCAAAACACTTAAGCATGTATGGAGGGGGAGTATTTCTGAAAATACATAACTATCGAAGTGTTACAAACATGTTTTAATTCATAAACACTTTGAGAGATTTTCGTGAAAATGGTTTTATGGCAACATAGGATAGATATGGAGTTATAAGGTGACTAAGGTTAGGAATAACCGTCCTATGATCCGCCAGAGCCGGAGGGATCTACCCAAGGACACCACCAATAGTTAGTACTTAGAAGTCCTTAGGTATGATTATAAAAAGGAGAAAATGAGAATCGGAGAAAGAAGGAGTCGAAGAATTAAAAAGAAAAGTAATGAAACGGGTGAAAAGAAATAGCCCTCCAAATTATTCAACTTAGGGCAGACACCGGGTTCAATTCATATGCTACGGGCCGTCACTAGATGACACCGGTATTGAAGATTAAAGTCGTCATGGACCCAGTGACGCAATGCACTAAACCTTCTTCGCCACTCAAGTTTCTCTCAACAGAAACTTGTTTCATTCTCACAGGGAACCCTACGTAAACTATCGAAATTCTCTTAGAGATCGTTGGTATTGAAAAGGGAGACCCTCTCCATAGTCTCCGCTCAGGAAAACCAAAGCGCACTATTGAGTCTAGAGCCATGAGATTCATCAAAAGATCTCTTAGGAACACTTGACATTTTATCACTTGTCGTTCAACATTAAGGATGCAAGTGATACAATTTTAGAGACCTTCACAGATCTTAGCAATCTGTCGAGAACATTTATGAGGGGATTCACACTTGTGATCCTCAGTGATTGAATGGAAACTCCTGCCAGGGTCAACATCAAACAGCCCTGACAGCATGTCGCTTCGGTAGCCCCTTATGGGTTACGCTTAGTATTGTCTCAAACGGTCTACAGTCGTGAGGTGATGCTTCGGTGTACCTCAGCGACTCACCTGAACTGTAGGTTTACTTCGGTACATCGTGTTATCCTACTTGAGGGACTCTAGTTCAGGAACAGCCTTTGCTAGAATTAGAGATGTGTTTTCACACTATGCTGTTAACACCCTCGAAGTTTGAACTTGTAAGTGCTGGAAATCCCGCTAAGGAGATTCCTTTCAAGAATCGAGTCCTGAAGATGTGGGTCATTACTTGAACTTTTTCAATGTAATGCCAACTGTCCCTTATGGGATTCGGACGGCTGATTCCCCGACCAAGGTGAATGGAATCAAGACATTCATCAGAAGAACAATCGTAGTGGTCAATTCTCTTAGAAACGATCACAATGATCGATTGGTGTTTATCACTAACCAATTCTTATGTTTTCTTCTTATGAATGCTCCTGGGATGAATGATCGTGCCGATTCTCCTCATGCTCATACCAACAATACCTCAATTGAAGTTCTCTCAAAAGGCAACTCAAAAGTCATAAGGATTCTTCCTTAAACCAAAGAATCTACAAAGATTAAAGACTAGAAAACTACATCAAATCTGAAATCCAACGTCAAAGAAAGCGTATGAGCATGTTGGAGAAAGACGTGGAGACACCTGCGCAACAAAGCGGACCTGATGCAGACAACAACAACATACTATCACCACATCCACACCAGAACAAAGAACAAAGTAATCAAAGACATCAAAGCTGAAAACTTCAAAAGAAACATGATCTTCAATATGGGGAGATTGTTGGAATCAAGGCACTTCTTCTCACAAGAAAAAGGAATGCCAAAAGACGTCAAAGCAACAACTATTACATCAACACCAACAACTTATCCAAGATTGCTGGAGTCAATCTTGGATACGTTGTTGGTGTTGATGTAATAGTTGTTGCTTTGACGTCTTTTGGCATTCCTTTTTCTTGTGGAGTTGATTACTCCCCTTTACCCAAAACAATCTTTTGGAATTGATTACTCCCCTTTACCCAAAAAAAAAAAAAAAAAAAAAAAGATTGCTGGAGTCATCACTAACACTTAGGGGGAGATTTTTGGAATCACTCCTAACTTGTATTTCAAGTGTTAGTGATTTATATGTAATAGGTTGCTTAAACTAGGCTTTTATGTTAGTGTTTAAGGTTAGGCTCATGTAGAAATCCCATGAGCCTATGCCAAAGCCCAATAAGAAAGGAACGGACTAGACATGTTGCCCTAGCTCCCTTGTAAACCTTCACTTGAAAGTTGGTTGTTCACTTTCATAATACATCTACGCATAACTTTTCTCCATATTCATACGTGTGTATTCGTGTGTGTTCAACCGATCACCTTTACCTTTATTTCTTACATATTGATCCTTGTGTTAACATATGGTGACCTAACAGGGACCATAGAGTCTCATCTTTTGCGATTAGGTTTTTCCCGTTTTCCAGCCGTTTCTTTGCCTTTTCCTTTCCTTCATGTCTAATTTCACTACTGATTCCAAGGGTTGGACCTGGGTCTTTCGTAAAGATAATTCAAATAATTCTAAGCCAATTGATAACCCGTTTGTGAACGATTTGGAGAAAATTGCAACTTCTTTCTATGTTTCTAATTTCCCTGACTCGTTAGATGCCAAGGGCCTTTGGAACGTGTGTTAGCCATTTCGCCGTATCGTTGATGCTTTTATTGCTAATAAACACTCAAAACTTGGGAAACGTTTTGGCTTTGTTAGATTTTTGGGGGTTCGTAACGTTAACAATTTTGTTAAAACACTATCCAAGGATTGGTAGTTACCATCTGTATTTCTCAGTTTCTCGTTTTCAAAGATCACCTAAAAGAGAACCTAACTCGACACATCAAAATTCCACTATTCATTCACGTCATGTGATGAGTTCTAACGAGCCCTTTATCAATAATGCTAAAAAAAATCCTATGTTTCAGTGGCGCGAGGAGAGAATACCTCTAAAGAGACTATACAGGAAAAATTGAAAACAAATCTCATTCATCTTGATGATTCTGACCTAATTAATGTGGATGACACATCTAAAGTTGCTTTGGTTAAAGTGAGCAATTTGGATACGATTAGTAACCTGTATCACTTGTGCAAGAATGAAGGTTTTGTCGGGCTTAAAATTTTCTATGTAGGAGGGCTTTGGATTTGGTTTCAATTCAACTCAGAGGCTGCATGTGCAACATTTAAAGCAAATACCACCTTGAAGAAACTTTGGATTGCTGTCAGAACAGTCTCTCCTTTCTTTAAGGTCGATGAATGAATGATTTGGTTAGAGATTCATGGTCTCCCTCTTTGTGCTTGGGGCTCTAATGCGTATAAGAAAGTGGCAAATCATTTTGGAAGATTCATGTTCTTTGATTCTGACATTGACACTTGCATGGGACTAGGTAGGGTTTGCATTGCCACGAAAAGGCAATCCTTTATATCTGAATCAACGAAAATAGTTACCAGTGGAGAACCTTTTGAGGTTCATGTTCAAGAAATTGGAAGTTGGAGTATTAATATCTCTGATGATACAGAATCTTTGGATAAGGAAGACGCTAGTTTAGAATAGGACAATAAATCTGTAAATGGGGTTAAAAAAAACCTGGAAGAGTTGGATGACTTTGATGAAATCATGAAACCTTTGGAAGAACACATTTGCAACAATAATACAAACAAAGAAGCTGATTATGTTGAGGATGTATCAGATGACAGCCACCCTCCAGGTTTTGAAAATGCTACTTACTGCCACAATAAGGTTCCTACTTCTTCTCAGGAGTCTAAGTATGTCAACGTCAACAAAGTTTCGGAGTCACGAGAAGTTCCATGTAATACAGGTGCCACAGATGGGAGTGTTCCACCAGGTTTTAAAAAGGTTATCAGGTTGGATAACAAAAAGCTCTCCCTTTTCTCACTTGACAAAATCTAGTAAGTGGTCTACTTCGTTTCGCAATTTTCGAAGAAAAAACATTAAAGTTTTCTCTATGTTAGATGAATTGAATCGAATGATTGAAGTGGGTGGGGCTCTAGGATTTGACGTTAAGGGTTGCAAATCATCACTAAGGCGTTTGATAAATGATATAGGTGTGTCAATGGTAGATAAATGAATGTCCTTTCAATCAATATCAGAGGGTTGAAGAAGAGTAAGAAATGCTTATGGATCAAGGATATGTGTGTGGAAAACTAGAAGGAGGGGGGGGGGTTGAATAGTTTTACCAATTAAAACTTCGTTTTAAAATATTTAGATCGAATTATGTCAATCTATTTAGATGTGTATGTTGGACGTTTGATAGATAGATAGATAAAAGCATAATGAAAGATAAAGAGTAAGAAGCACATAACCACGACATGAGTATTTATAGTGGTTCGGCTACAAGGACACCTTCCTTGGCCTACTTCACTCCCCGAGTCACCTACTTGAGAGTTCGTAATCACTACACGACACCAACTCCTTATAGCGGAGAAGCCTTCACAACGTTGCCTACTCTTTTTCCGGTACTAGGCTAACCACCGGGTTCTTTCACCATGGTGAACCACACCTACCACAACGTTGCCTACCATTTATCCGGTACTAGGCTAAGTACCGAGTTCCATTACAATGGAGAAACTACTACCCACCAATACACAACACCTAATCCTAAAGGAGACCCACTCCTTATTACAACAACATCAAGGAGATCAACATCCTTGGAAACAAACTATCACTATTTGTATAACGATGCACCTCATCGATTATACGACCTTGGCATCCATCACTAATGCTACTTGATTTGACTCTTAGGCATCTTTCACTAATGCCCTTGACACGAACGCTTGACACCTTTCACTAATTCCTTCGTCTTGACTCCTTTAGCATTCTTCACTAATGCTTTTGACAAGGACGTTAAGCACCTTTCACTAATTCTTTCGTCTTGAATCTTTCGGCATCCGTCACTAATGCCTTCGACACAACACTTCTATGGAGGAAGAAAGAAGTATCAATAAGAGAACCTCAGTAGTCTTGATGATGACGAAGCATAGCAACTCATGGACTTGAGCTTGCTCGACTTCAAGAAGTGGTGATCTCGCCTTTAAAAGGAACCTAGAGGATCACACAAAAACAAAAGACAAACTACATAGAAAGATCCCTTAGGATCAGTGGTTAGAGAGTTACAATACTTGCAGAAAGTATGTGTGGGAGTGGCAACCCAAAAGGAAGAAATGGCTCACTATTTATAGAAGAAAACTAGTTACTGTTCCCCGGATCCCACGGATCCCTCCCTTGAGGGATCCGTCCAGTATATTAACTGGGATCCGTGGGACGCTCCCTTTTGCCCATGGGTTTTTTGGTTATGGGTCATGGGTCATGGGTTGGTCCATATGTATTTTCTTAGATACAATGTATCTAATAGGTGCAATGCATCTAGTCAAATGGATATGGGTCAATACCATGGGTTATGGATATGCTCCATGGGTTGTAGTTTTTACCCATTATAATACATACTAGTTATGTGTATATTTGCCCAATATGTAAACACTATTTGTTGTACATATGTATTTAAATCATAAAATCACTTATACTTGTTTTAGTGTTTTATGTGAAAACGTAAGTGTGTTAGAAAACTATTGGCTCAAACCATTTACATATTTTATTTGTTTCGTTAAAATGATTTGACGTTTGTTATCGATAAAACATTAGAAGATCGTAAAATATAAATAAACGTTTTTACGGCTTATTTGTATTAACAATCTCCCCTTTTTTGTTGATGACAAAACATAAAATTATTTTAAGGAAAAACTAAAATTCATAAAAGTTCGAATTAGAGTTTTTACTCTCTTCTCCCCCTTTTCGTCGTAACAAAAAGTGCGTCGAAAAGAAACTAACACAATGTTTTAAGAAAAACATGTAAAAGAAAAAAATATAGAGAGCAAGTGACGGGAAGAGTTCTCGTCTTAACTCCCCCTTGACGAGTCCATCCCTTTATGAGGGCGTCAAGTAAATAAAAACTGCTAAGCTAATGTATTGCAACTATGGTTGCAAATGGTTTCATCGTAGTGACGATAATGCTCCCCCTTAATGATTGCAACTTTGAAAGGGGACGTAACGAAATGTAATCCATATAAGGATTATATTGCAAATAGTTTTGCAATGTATGGTTTGACACAAAGCTCCCCCTAGCTTAGGGTGTCAAAGTCTTCATGTGTATTTTGAAAATCTACAAAATTAAGGTTAGAAAACAAATATATAGTGCATAATTTCCTGCAAATAAGACTCAAGTTAATTGAAAATTGTTCTTCTGTTTCACGGATCCCATGGTTCTCTCCTTGGAGGGATCCATCTAGGCAATTTCCAGGGATCCGTCTATCTGATGACAGAATACAACAATGATGATATAACAAATAATGGAAACATCAAAGTGAGATGTATATTCAAGCAATACACATATTCTCAAACCAATATGGCATATAAACTATCATTCAATAAAATATAAGAGATAATCAACAAATCTCTAAAAATAAGAGAATGACTTAGCCACGTAATACATAATCTACTAATACTAGTAAGTTACTAAAACTTAAGAAGCAACAATGTGCTTGAGTCTAAGGATGAGTAGACTTGTTGATTTGGTCCAATCTTTCAAGAAGATGATTAACCATGAAATGTAACTCATTTTGTACTTCTTGAACAAGTCCTTGGGTGATTAGACAATTTGAGAAATTATTGTCTTGATTTGGAACCGGAGGAAATTGGATGTTTTGAGGAGGCTCTACGAATGATGTTGGGTTTTCATTGAGAGATGTAGGATGAGGTTCTACTAAAAATTAGGGTGGTGATAATGGAAATCCCTCCATATGATCAAGTCCTTGGTAGTTCCTTGTTTCCAATGATGGACTTGATGGTGTTGTAGGTGGTTCCCTATTTAACGAGAAAGTTGGTGATTGGGAGGTTCTTGGTGGTGAATGCTCTAATGAATAGAGATTTGGGTGAGAGATAGGCTCGGTGAAAGAGTGTAATGCATGCTCTATGAATGAAGGCTTAGACGGCTTGCTAGAGCTAGCTATGTTTGGTTTAGAGCTAGATGAACTCTTTTCTAGCCCAAAAGGTTTAATGCTAATTCTTACGGTTTTCTTAGCAATTGTTGAATGGGTTTGTTGAGGTGGGATTCTAGTATTGTTATCTTGTTAGGTCACCATATTGTAACACAAGCATCAATATGTTAGAAATAAGGTAAGAAGTGATCGGATGAACACTATCAAACACACACGATATAAAGAGTAACAAAGGTTATGCGTAGAGTGATATTGAAAGTGAACAACCAACCTTCAAATGAAGTTTTACAACATTATTTATAGGGGAATAGACTAGAGCAACACTACAAGTTCCCTTCCTTCCTTATGGACTTGGGCCAAGGCTTATGGGCTTTCTACATAAGCCTTGCCTTTAATACTAACATAAAAGCTTAATTAAGCAACCTATTGCATATTGATTACAAACACTTGAAATATAGTTTAGGATTGATTCCAACAATCTCCCCCTAAGTGTTGGTAATTAATGACTTAAGTAATCTTTAAACGTTGTTGGTGCTGATGTAATAGTTGCTTTGACGTCTTCTGACATTCTTCTTTCTTGTGAGAAGAAGTGCCTTGATTCTAACAATCTCCCCAGTGTGAGGATCTTGTTTTCTTTGAAGTTTTTAGCTTTGACGTCTTCATTTATCTTTTTTATTTGTTCTGGTGTGGATATGGTGATGTTATGTTGGTGTAATCTTCATCAGGTCCGCTGTTGGTATATAAAGTACTGGAGAAATATAAAGTACTGAAGAAGTCAAAGTGCTGAAGAGTCAAAGTACTACTAAAGAAGAAAGTCAAAGTACTGCTCAACATCAAAGTATTGCAAAGCTAAAAGAACTGTTACATCATTTATGGAAAGTTTTGTTATTCTAGAATATTCTTTGTTTAGATTACTTGTCGTACAAGAATTAGAATTGTAAACCGACTAGGGTTATCCTTTTGCCTATAAAAGGACCCCTAGATTGGCATTAGATATATGTGTTTTTAGAGTTTAAGAGTACGAATTCATACGCAGTATTAGAGTTATTAGAGTTGTTAGAGAATCTGTATAACAAGCAGGTTCTAAGTATTAATAAAATCGTTGAAGTTAAAGTTAATTCTTCTTAGCTTTATTGAAGTAAATTCCGCATATTTAATAGAGTTAATTCAGTGTTTCATTGTTAGTGACTTAAGATTTATCCGAGGTTGCTAAGCCCTTACAAGCTATATAAGTTAGTTTGTTTAGAGTATATCGATCCAACAAGTGGTATCAGAGCTTTTGTGGAAACTCTGATTAAGAAGAAACCCTTAAAAACCGATTTAACAACAAACCCTAAAGATGTCGACTGAAGCTGCACCACCCCCATCCATCACCCCACTCATAATTCCTATCATCAAGAAGGGAGAGTATGATCTTTGGAGCATGAAGATGAGGCAGTACATTGCTATTACAGACCATGCACTATGGAATGTAATTGTCAATGGTAATGAAGTTGTTGCAGAACCTGTAGAAATTCCTGGACAACCTAAACCACCTAAGGTCGTCTTACCAGCAGCTACAATCAGAAATCAAGAAAAGGCTCTCAACATACTGTTGTCTGCTATTCCTGATGGTTATCTTCTCAAGTTCCATGATGCTAAGGATGCAAAGCAACTATGGGTTGCTCTCAAGACAAGATTTGGAGGTAATGATGCTTCCAAGAAGATGCACAGAAATCTGTTGAAGCAACAGTTTGATACATTCACTGTTGGTGAAAGAGAAGGTCTTGATGCTGCCTATGACAGATTTCAAAATCTTCTTAGTATGTTGGAGTTATACAAAGCAGAGGTATCTGTTGAAGATGCAAAACTGAAGTTCTTAAGAAGTTTGCCATCTACATGGCATGTGATTGCTACTATGATCAGAGGACAACCTGGTTTGGATGTTATGGACTTTGATGATCTCTACAACCATTTGAAGGTGTATGAGCATGAGATGAATGGCCAAACAAGTTCAAAATCTCTCAGTATTGCTTTTGTGTCCTCTGAAAAGAGAAGCAGTACCTCCACTAAAAGTACTGCTTATCCTACTCAAAGTACTGTTGTTCAAAGTACTGTTACTTATCCTACCCCCACCTCATCACCAACAAACACCATTCATTCTGATGAAGTTGTATGCTTATTCTTTGCTTAGCAAGCCACTTTTCCTGTTACTTATGAAGAAGATTTGTCACAAATTGAAGAGGATGCTCTTGAAGAAATTGATATAAGGTGGCAAGTTGCTATGATCACTGCTAGGATCAAGAAGTTCATGAAGAAAACAGGAAGAGGCATTGACTTCAAGCCTAAGCAGGGTATAACGTTTGACAAGAAAAAGATTGAATGCTTTAATTGTGAAAGAACTGGACACTTTGCAAGAGAGTGCAAGTTTGCTAAATATTAGGCAAATAGAATGACTGAGAAACCCAAGCTTGAACTAAAGGAAATCCCTATTACTGAAACAAAAGCTTTGGTTGCTCAAGAAAATCTATCAGAGGTTGACTGAAGTGCTGAATTTGATGATGAACCAGTAACCTACTGTATGGTTGCAGTGGAAGAATTTGATTGGAGTACAGACTTTGATGGGAACCAGGATTTGCTGCTTTGGAATCAAGAGATGGCCTAGGAAGCTTTGATTGGAGCATGGAATGTGAAGAGGAACCTGTTCTGCTTGCTATGGTAGCTACTTCACCAAGTTCACCCCCTATCTCTGAGGTATGCTCTAAGTGTCATGATTTTTATCAAAAAGTCCTTAATGATTATGTAACTGAAAGAGATAATTATAGAAGGGCTAGTTCTGAGGTAGCTGGTTATCAAATTACTTTAGAGTCTATGGAAGCCAAAATAATAACACATGAAAATAATGAAATGGCTTGGGCAGAAAAATATGAGCAACAGGATTATCAATTACAATTAAGTGAATGGAAGTTAGGATGTAAGATTTCTGAGATTGAAAAGCTGACTAAGGAAAGGGATGAATTGCTAGAAAAATTTGTTGCTTGGGGAAAATCTGGCCTTTCACATGTTAGTTTTGTTGAAAAACAGAAAAGAGCACACATTAAAACTGGCCTAGGTTTTGGTATGGATTTTAGTAGCATAGAAGAGAACCCACCTAGTGATCAGGAACGATTTGATTCTGAGGATATACTAACTAGTGATGATGAACTCATTAACTATGTAGATAACACATCTAGTAATGAGGAATCTATTAGTCAAACACCTCCTGAATTTAAGAAAGACAAGGGTTATCATGCAGTCCCTCCACCAACTGGTAGTTTTCAACCAACTAGGATAGATGTTTCTTGTTTTGGAGTAGACAATTTAGAGTTTAGGAAGAAGCTTACTGGTCAATCTAGTTCTGAAACCCCAAAAGAAACAGTTGAGAAACCTAAGAATGAAAATATTAAGAGTCAAGCAGTACCTTCAACTCAAAGTACTGCTAAACATTTAGTAGTACCTTTAAGAAAACCTTTTCAAAATACTGCTAAACCTTTTTGGGATAATTTTGGTCATAATAATTTTCATAATTCACCAAAAAGTCAGGTTAGGTTTGGTCATAGAACTCAAAGAAGAAATTTTGGGAGTATAGGTCAAAAATTGTGTTTTGTTTGTTATAGTCCTGATCATTTGATTAAGGACTGTGACCATCACTCAAAGTATCTCAGCAATTTCCCAAAGATCAGATCTGCCAACCAAAAACCAAGGGAGAATAAACCAGTCTGGAATCATTCACATAGGGTTAACCATAGCAACTTCTCAAATGACTATAGGTACCCTCACCAAAGAAGACCTTTTTCAAATCACCAGTACCTTCTCAAAGTACTGCTAGATTTTCAACCAATCAAGGTACTGATAACACTTTTTGGAATGGAATCCCTAGGAGATCTAATTACTACCAATCTAGAAGGCGTTACACCTCAAAAAGAGTATCTGGATCAAAGAATTCTACACCAAAAGTTAAAACCAGCTGGGTTAAGAAAGAAAGTACTGATCGGGAACAAACAGTACTTTCAGAAAATACTGGTGAAACAGATATTTTTGTTGAAAATAATTTTGTTGAAAAAGAAAAAGAGATTTTTGTTGAAAAACCAACGCAAGTTTTGGAACAACCAAAGATAATTGATCATGTGCTTAAAGACAGTGGAAATTACATACTTAAAGAATTTAAGTATGTAACTCCACAAGGGGAACACAAGTCAGTCATGGCTTGGGTTCCTAAAATTAACTAACTCTTTTATCTTTGAGCAGGGCAACCCAGAAGAGGAGCTTAAAGATCATCAAATTGTAGATAGTGGTTGCTCTGGAAACATGACAGGAGACAAAGAGATTCTGTCAGATTTTAGATCTTATTGTGGAGGAAGAGTTGCATTTGAGAATGATGCTAGTGGAGGAATAATTACTGGCAAAGGAACTATCAAGGTAGGAAGCATAGATTTTGAGAATGTTCGTTATGTGAAGGAGCTCAAATTCAACCTCTTGTCAGTCTCTCAGATCTGTGACAAGAAGCACCCTGTGCTATTCACTGACACAGAATGTCTCATTCTTTCCCCTGAATTCAAGCTTGTTGATGATAACTTGGTAGTACTGAGAGTACCAAGAACCAATGATGTGTACAGTCTGGATATGAAGAGTCTTCACTCTTCTGAAAGAGCAACATGTTTAGTAGTAAAGGCAACACTTGAAGAAGCACATCAATGGCACAGAAGATTATGCCATGTGAATTTCAAGAATATCAACAAGTTGGTTAAAGTAAATTTAGTTAGAAGTTTGCCTACCAAAACATACAAGAATGATCACTCATGTTTGGCGTGCAAGAAGGATAAACAACACAAAGCATCATGCAAGAAGATTGAGGAAAGAACTATTAGAGATCCTTTGGAGTTGCTACACATGGATCTTTTTGGACCTGTTTCTGTTGCAAGTCTAAACGAGAAGAAGTACTGCCTGGTTATAACAGATGATTGCAGTAGATTTAGTTGGGTCTTTTTCTTGGGATTTAAAGATGAAACCTTTGATGCTATTCATGATCTTATAATAGCCCTTGAAAATCAATTGAGACTCAAAGTAAGAGGTATTAGATGTGACAATGGGACTGAATTCAAGAAAAAGTTTATGGATAAATTTTGTGCCAAGAAAGGAATCAAGAGGGAGTTTAGTATTGCTAGAACTCCACAGCAGAATGGTGTTGCAGAAAGGAAGAACAGAACTTTGATAGAAGCAGCCAGAACAATGCTTGCAGATTCCCTTCTACCTATTCAATTTTTGGCTGAAGCTGTAAGTACTGCTAGCTATGTGTTGAATAGAGTTTCAGTCACTAAACCTCAGATGAAGACACCTTATGAGTTGCTTACGGTAAATAAACCTAACATGCGTTTTATGAAACCTTTTGGATGTCCTTTGACTATTCTCAATACTATTGATGCTTTGGGAAAATTTGAAGGGAAGTCAGATGAAGGATACTTATTGGGATACTGTACCAATAGTAAAGAATTTAGAGTGTACAATAAGGTCACCAAAAAGGTTCAAGATTGTCTTCATGTTGAATTTTTAGAAGATCAAGAAAATCAAAAAGGTAAAGGTCCTGATTGGATGTTTCATCTTGATATTTTGACTCCTTCTATGAATTATGTTCCTGTTAGAGAAGAAAATCAAGTTATTTACACAGAAAAAGATTTACAGTACATTAATCATGGAGTTAATATTAGACCTGATGTTGTTCCTAATGAAGAACCTGTAACTGTCGAAAAGGAGAAAAGTACTGCTGAACCAAAATCCACTTTGTCTGCTGAGGATCAAGCTATTCAAGATTGTTAGCCTTAATAGTTTTTATTAAAAGTGATGGTCATTCACTTTTAGGAACTTTGTAACGTGTGTTAGATATCGTGATAGAATAGTCAACGGGCTCGTGGATTGGGCTAAGCTAATTGGCTATAAGTTAAGTTAAGTTAGCCTTTCTTCATGTGTTATCCAATCCAAGTCCACGAGGCCCAAGCCAAAGCCCATTAGGGCGTTTATGTATTGTACTATATAAACCCCTCAAAGTCTCATTTGAGGGGTGTGCTTGAAAGTGTATGTGTGTGTTTTTCCCTTTAATATAACATCTCTTGTTTATCTTTCTCTCTACACATATACACGGTTTCATATATTCAAGTCACCATCATCTTAATCTTTCCTTCTTTATTTACGCATATGTTTGTGTTTGTGTTGTTCGTGTTCTACTCATAACGTGTTGGGTTTGTGATAAGGTTGATAGATTTAAGGTCCTACAATTGGTATCAGAGCCAGGTTCTCTAAGAGAAAGTCGATAGATTATGTAGGGTTCCCAGTGAGAATGAAACAAATCCCTTTTGAGAGGAATTGAGTGGCTAGAAGGTTTAGTGTAGTGCGTCACTGGGTCCATGACATCTTGGTCTTCAATACCAGTGTCATCTAGTGACAACCAGTAGCAGATGAAGTGAACCCGGTTTCTGCCCTACGGTTGAATATGGAGGGCTATTTCATTTCACCCTTTCTTTTACTTTTCTTTTTAATTCTTCAACCCCTTCTTTCTCCTTTCTCACATTACTCCTTTTTTTCAATCATTCCTAAGGACTTCTAATACTAACTATTTGTGATGTCCTTGGGTAGATCCCTCCGGCTCTGGTGGATCATAGGACGGATTTCCTATCCTTAGTCACCTTATAACTCCATGACTGTCCTATTGTTGCCATAAAACCATTTTTCTTGAAAATCTCTTAGAGTGTTTATGATAGAAAACATGTTTGAGACACTCCGAGAGTTTTATATTTTCATAAACACTCCCCCTTCACATGTGCTTATAAGTTTTGACAGAAATCTGCACAGTGAGAGTAGAGTTCGCACTTTTTGAATTGATCGGCTCATGATAGACAATTCCCCACGAGACACGGTTACGTTGCCTAGTTAAAGAGTTCCATTGTCAGTTTTTAGGTGACAACTAGCTCTAGTAACTAACTTGAAGTTGTAAACACTCCTTGAAAAGGAGGTTAGACCCATGAAGGTGCATATCTATCACAAGTTTCTCGAGATGGTACATTTACTGACTTTGATTCCCGTCAATTCATTGGTTCCGTCTGAGTCGAGCTCATTATGAGATTCAAACACCGATCATTAAACATTTTTGATCATATTTTAATCACGTATCCTCCCCCTCAAAAATAGCATAATCATGATATTTTTGATATCCACGGATTAAAAATCATTTTTAGAATCTTTTAGGGAGACAAACGGATATGATTTAAGCATGAATTTGGAACATTTTAGTTTTATACTCCCCTTTAATAAAGCATAATCAATTAAAGGGTTTTAGAGGGAGTTATCTTGAGCACAAAATATTGTGAAAGATTTTGAAAATATTTTTGAACAATCTTGAAAAGGGTGCTCAAGATGATGATGATTTCTCACCATTTTTAAATGTAGTGCACTGAAGCGTACACTAGTGATTTTCGTTAAAAAGCACGAGTTTTGATTTGAAAATAATCAAAAGTCATCATTTTTGTCCGGGTTTCGTATTGAAGTATACGAAAGCCATATTTGAAGAAATTTTGAGAAACGACATGTTTTGAAAAACATAAAAGAACTCTCGCTCAAGCATCTGTACATACCCGTATCATTGTTGAATGACATTTCTAGAAACATACAGAATATCGATTATACGAGAGACATGTCGTGAGAATAATATTTTTGGATTTTTGAATTTTCTATTGTTTTTGTATTTTTGAAAGTTTTATATTTTTATATTTTGCTTTTGTTGTTTTTTCAAATTGTTTTGAGAGATTCAGATTAGTGGACCCAAAGATGATGTCGTCCACATAAATCTGAACAATCAAAATGTCGTTTTTTCATTTTTGTGTAAAAAAGGTAGGATCAACTGTTCCTTTGGTGAAATTGTTTTGGATAAGGAAAGAGGACAGTTCGTCATAGCACGCTCTCGGAGCTTGTTTTAAACCGTAGATTGCCTTTTTGAGTTTGTAGACGTAGTCTGAATGTTCCATGTCTACGAAGCCTTCTGGCTGACTCACGTACACTTCTTCTTTCAGAGTTCCATTCAAGAACGCGGTCTTAATGTCCATCTGATAAACCGTGATGTTTTTGTGAGCTGCATAGGCTAAGAATATCCTGACTGCTTCAAGTCTAGCTACCGGCGTGAATGACTCTTCAAAGTCTATCCCTTCCTCTAGTCTGTATCCTTTGGCCACAAGACGAGCTTTGTTGCGAATGACAGTCATTTCTTCATCCCTTTTGTTCTTCCATAACCATTTGAGATCAATGACGCGAATGTCAATTGGTCTTGGAACCATTTCCCAACAGTCATGAAGACGGTATTGGAGAAGTTCCTCCTGCATCGCTTCTATCCATGCGGGTTCTGCCATTGCCTCGCGAATGTTCTTTGGCTCTATATTGCTAATTGAGCAAAGGTAAATGCAAAAGTTGCAATCGGTGGCAAGTTGGCGTCTCGTCTGAATTGGCCTTGAAGGTTCACCAATAACTTGTTCAATTGGGTGGTCTTTTGTCCACTTCAGAGTAGAAGGATACCGTTGGTTATACGTATGCGAGTTAGATGGTTCTCGTAAGCTTGAAGAAGATTCAGCTGATTCCTGATAAGGTTTTAAAAGGTACCATTTTGAGGGGTCGTTTAAGTCCTTATTTGATCACTTTTGTATCCGTTATTGCTTAATATCGTTCCTTTTCACTTTTTAGGTCTCGTGAAGGAAAAATGCTGGAATGGCACTTATTTGGACGGAAAGGCGCGAATATATGAAGAAAATGGCCAAAGTCGAAATCAAGGCACTCACAGTTGCTGAAGTTAGAAGGCGACGGCGTCAGGTGCTATTGGTGACGCCGTTCCAAAATTATTGTGACGGGACAGAACTCAAAACTCGTGTTTTCAAGAGACGGCGTCCAGTGGTGAAAGAGTAGGCCGTCGCTACTCAGACGGCCTAGATGCAATCTAGACGACGTCAGAAGCTGAAGAGGACGGCATCACGGACATAAGGTGACGCCGTCACAAGGTTAACGTGGCCAAGACGAAACCCTAATGGCGGCGACACGACGGCGTCACTAAACATAAGGTGACGCCGTCGCAATTGTAATCTTATATATAGAATCCGAATTTTTCAGTCTTTAGGTGGAGAGTCTTTGGAGGAAAAACCTAAAACCGAACCTAAGGTGTCTTGTACAGTATTTTAGAGTTTTTAACCCTATCTTACATCAAGATAAGTCTTTGCTTCATTAATTCAATTATGTCTTTGATTATTTGTGTGTATGCTTGCATGTTCTCCATGTCCGGCTAATTTATTTGTGTGTTTGCTTAGGAAGTATGAAACTTAATTATTGAATATTGATTGGTTGTTTCTTATCTTAGTTGATTTATGATCTAGTAATGCGATAGGTCATCCGTTGTGCACTTAATGCTTGATTCATCTTTGTGAACCTTAGAGTATAATTACCTGAGTGATTGTAGGCTAAACCATCCGAAGAGCACCTTAGAGTAGGAGTCTATAATCTCTAGTGGGTTTGTAGACAAGACCCTTTGGTAAGTTCAAAGAGTTAGGGAGAAACGCATACCCTACAACTTTAGACACACAACGCAACTAGGAATAAGACGTGACACTCAACCATCAATAGGAGATAATTAAGGAGTAATACAAACTAAGTAAACACATCTTTAAACTATCATACGAGCACACATTAATTAGACATAGACTCCCACAACCTTAGTTTAGATAATTAGATAATAGTAGAGTAATCGGTAGAAATACCAACCCCCCCCCAAATCCAATACCCGAGATTCGTACCTTTCCATTTTCATAAAATATAAAAAGATAAAAAAATAATCTTCCTCAACCTTAACCTTAGCGTAGTAACTCCCTACTAGCATTCCTATTCCCCTAGAGAACGATATCAATACCCGTGGCTTACCCTAATTACTACACTACAACGATTAGGTTCACTGCCTAGGGTGTTATAAAACTTGCTCGAAGAAAAGGAAGTTCCTTTGACCCCGAACGACGCGTGTAGCGTTATCAAGTTTTTGGCGCCGCTGCCGGGGAATAGAATAGCTAGTTAGTAGTCCACCTCGTTTAGGTTTCTTTGCTTGATTCCTATCAAGTAAACTTTTTTCTCATTTTTAGATTTCTCTTAGTCTATCCCCCTTCTTCGTAACCTTTGTTCGTAACCCCATCACTTTTCATCATGGAAGGTGATAACCCACTACCATTCATCAACATACCACCAAATGACCCGCCAAGAGCCCGTACTCTTGGTGAATACTCAAGACCAAGCCACTTAGGCTATAGGAACACCATTGAGCTTCCCGACCAAGCCCAAACTACGGCCCTGCGATCCGACACCATCCGTTTGGTGCAAAACGGATGTGCATTCCATGGACTTCGTTCCGAAGATCCAAATCAGCATCTGAGGGATTTCCTCAAAATCGTCGATTCCATCGACCTTGATGCTACTACTCGGGAGACCACGCGCCTGCGTCTCTTCCAATTCTCTCTACGGGACCAAGCTAGTAATTGGCTTGAGCGACTTCCCGCCGGCTCCATCTCAAGTTGGGATGATCTTACTTCTCGCTTCCTTGCTCAATTTTTCCCACCGGGGAGAACCACTAAGCTTAGGAATCACATCTTGATGTTCCAACAACGTCAAGGTGAATCTCTCTACGAAGCATGGACCCGATTCAAGGACTTACTTCATAAAGTCCCTCATCACGGCATTGATCTTTGGCTCCAAGTCCAAATCTTTTATGATCATGTCAACTTTCCCACTAAGCGATCCATTGACCAAGCGGCCGGTGGAAAACTTAGTAATATCACCGCAGAAGAATCATGGGAAATAATAGAGGACCTCGCCCTCTATGACAACGAAAGTTGGGATGACCCCCGTGAGCTGCCCAAAACCGTCAAGGCAATCTCCTTGCCTCCTCCCGACCGTAGGATGATCGAACTTGAAGATCAAGTTAAATTCCTCATGAGCTCCTACAAAAATCCTAAGTCCTCACGACAAGTGAATCAAATCACTCTACCTTGTGAGTTATGCAGTGGTCCCCATGACACTCGTGATTGCACAAGGCTCTCCGAACAAGCTTTTGCGGACTACGCCTCCATACGTACCGACGGAGCGGGAGAGAAGTGGTACACTTTCAAACCCGAACAAAACAACTTAGGAAACTCATACAACCCCTCATGGAGAAATCACCCTAATCTTAAGTGGAACCAAAACTCAAGCACACCCCAAAGCTCATCTAGTTCGCCTAATAGGTTCAATTCTTCTAATACCGGGAACCCTACTAATCTTGAGGCAATTGCATCTAGATTTTTGTCATCTCAAGAAACTCGATTGAATAAGCTTGAAGCCGATTTTAAGCAAAAACAAAGCGAGATGACAACCAAGCTTGATGCCCTCTTAAAAGCCTTCAATGAGGGGGAAGTTGGAGCACTCCCAAGTGATACCATAAAGAACCCAAAAGTGAATTCGATTGCATCGACTTCATGTTCTCGTTCACCATGGGAGAATGCACATCCATGCCCCTCTCATCCAACGATTCACTCGCTAAATGCTATCAAAAAGGGTTCCAAGCCATCCAAGAGATACCAAGGCCCGGCACCTTTGGAAAAGCCTACTCTTGAGAAACCCGTCAGCCAAGAATCCAAACCTAGTTTAGAGGAGGAGTACAAGGAACTCCATCAAGAAAAACTGATTCTTGAAGTCTTAGCTCATGCACCTTATTATAATGCTTTAAAAGAAAAATATGAGTTAGAACTTAGGCTTGGAAAACATGGGTCCGCCTTTGTGCAAAACAACTTACCTAAGAAGTTAGACGATCCCGGGCTATTCACCCTTCCGTGTAGACTTGGGACTTCCAAGCCACTCGATGCTCTAGCCGATTTAGGATCATGCATCAATCTCGTTCCGTTGTCCCTTCATAGAAGCCTCAACCTAGGTAAAATTGAACCAACGGAAACTATCTTAGGTCTAGCGGACGGTAGTATAGCACGTCCGGTAGGAATAATAAAGGACATGGTAGTACATGTTGGAGAGTTGACTCTTTTGGCCGACTTTCATGTACTAGACATGAATAAGGACCCGACATGCCCATTACTAGTTGGAAGAGGATTTTTAGCTACCGCTAGTGCCATCATCGATTGTAAGATGTCCAAAATAGTGGTAGGAGAGGGGAGTGCTAGATCCGTTTACGATGTTAAAAAGCATACATACTATAAGGATAAGGAAATCCCACAAGAGATAGGGTTGGATAGAGAGCCTTCTCGATATGGACCTTGGATTGATAAGAACATCATAGGCCCCCAAAGGCCTTTTTACCTAGATAAGGCCTTTGCTAGTGCAGCAACTTTCCAAGAACAAGAAATGGCTAGGGACATAGAAGTGAACCCGTTCGAGGACGCCTTAGTATTTAGGAAGATGACCGAGTTCTTAGGGAGCTTGCCCGTTAACCTTGTCATGAATAAGTGGATAGTTGAGAAATCCGAACACATGTGGAATTGGAATAGACCGCCTAGTGATGGTAATGGAAGGTGGCACATTAGGATACAAATCTATGATCCCGATGGTGAGATGTTTGAAAAGGCATATTTAACCGAACGTACTACTAGGAACTTGAATGATAAGTTTGATCCTTACGACATTGTTGAGGATAGACTTACGTATATTGGTACGTAGGAGCACGACTACGAGTCTAGCTACAAGACTCTTTAATAAAGAAAAGCGCTTCGTGGGAGGCAACCCATGCTTAATTGTTTGCTTGTTAGTGTCATATATCTTTTATTAATTGTTTATCCTCATGTTTAAATTTGTGAAAATGCTTTATTTTGTTTTTAACCTCGTCTTAATTGCATATAAAGGTATTTTACATAAGGGATAAGTGTAGGGAGGATTACACACGTTTTCAAAAGAAACGTAAACATGAGAATAACAATTAATTAAAAGATATTTATGTTTGTTTGTTCGAGTCAAATGCTTGTATCGAGTCATAATGGATGTTTTGCAGAAATTTTTCCAGATTCTAAAGATGTAAATTTTCCAGAATTTTTTCCAGAAAATCGCAGACCAGTTTTTGTCAGGATAACCTGACGGCGTCAGGATTGCAACCTGACAGCGTCAGGAAGGAGTAAAAACATCAGATTACTTTTTCTCGTTTTCTGAGCTACTTATAAATTTTTGGAATTTTCCAAGTCTTAATTTTCTTAGAAATTCTGTAAACATCCATTCCACAAGCATTATATCCTAGTTTAAATCGAGTCTTATATATATATTATTACCGCCGATTTTACGCGAAGGTTTCGCTTGTTCTCTTCAAGTGTGCAGGTTTAGTTTGTCAAGAAGAAGTTACATAAGATTGGAAGGAGCTTTTCACGCAATAATTCTTCTTGGAAAAGAGTTTAACCACCACTTTACACGGATCCTACCGAGCTAATCAGGGGAGTATTAGTTTATTTCGTTTTTAATTACCTTCTTTTATCATAACTTTGATACTTTCGGGGAACATTGGGGACAATGTTCAGTTTAAGTGTAGGGAGGGAAAATAAAACGGGAACTTTGAAACTATGTTTATCCTTGATTATTTGTTTCGTCCAATTGTGATTGTGTAATAAACCATGAGAAAATGTCGGTTAGGGTAATTTTGGCACCAAATTTAAAATTTTTCATGACATATAGGAGTGGGCCATTAGTCTTAACAAAAGCGTCTCACGGATAGGAAGTTGCATGACTAGCACAAAAACCCTTTACCACCCAAATTCCACCCAAAATGTGAGGATCGCCCTTAGATTAGTAGGAATTAAAGCATTCATCTTTAATGCTTAGAGTGTGAACCGGTAGTATAATAGATTCTAGAACTTGTTTTGTGATGCATTCCGAGATCGCAAGTGAGGCTACACTTGTGTAGTTAGGAATAACTAAATGATAAGAGGCATTAGGATAACCCTTGTTTGATACCTGTAATATAATTACTTCTTCCATATCGGTTGAGTAATTCCCCCACACCCTTTGCGTTGTACTCATCTTTAGTACACGATACCCCTAGTTAACCCCTCAGAGCCTATCCTTTTCACGGTTCTCGTGATGTTTCGGTTTTTTTTGGAATATCAATGAAGAGCATTGTCTACACCCCACCCCCAAATATACACCCAAATCGCCTTAGCCTACCCCTTATGCACTCACTTTTAGTGCAAATGTTTGTTATCACCCCAAACCCTTAGTTTAATTATCTAGTTGCTTGCATAAGTTGCTAAGTCGAGTCATATCCTTTGTATACAGTTTTGGGATGATTGGGATTCATGGGAAAAGTTAAAGTTTATGAAATGACGGGAAGGGAACGTTAAATTCAAATTCCCTTTGTTTGCGTAATAATGTACCCCAAGTGTTTTAATCTTTTCAAATCGGGTCAAATTAGTGTTAGAGTAATAAAAACTCAAGTGTAGGGATGTGCTCATAAATCCCTAGTATTTTGATGTTATCATAGAGGATGGTAGAGTAAAAGTGTATGATTAAAAAAAAAAATCGAAAAAAAAAAAAAAAAAAAAAAAAAAAGAAACATACGGGCTACCATCCTACATCTATCTTTAAATTTATGTTTGTTTATTTCAGTTATCTAAAGTTTAGAGTGTCGAGTCTTGGCTTAGCAACGCCATTCTTCATATGCATTTAACATAGAGATTTTTGACTTGCCACCACTAAATAGCCTATCCCACCAAACCCTTGTTTCCCTACCGTAAGCCTAACATTACAACCCTTTAAAAGTCCTCTTTGATAGTCTTTCCTAGGTGCTTACGCCAAAGCGATGGAGGTTTGATCTATTCTCAAGCCTATGGTAATCTATGTACTAGGACCGGTTAATGAGTGTTTATCTTCCATTTCCTATTTTGTTATGTTTCATATATACACCCGAGAGAGATGTGAGTATCCAAACACCCCATGTGAGGTGTTAGTATGTAATTTCCGTGCTTGTTATGACTTTTGCGGGGCTTATATGTGTTGTGGACCATTTTGAATTAATGCTTCATGACCCCTAACTTATAAATTAATTGGCTAAAAGCACATTTGCTTGAGGACAAGCAAATAACAAGTGTAGGGATATTTGATAAGGTTTTAAAAGGTACCATTTTGAGGGGTCGTTTAAGTCCTTATTTGATCACTTTTGTATCCGTTATTGCTTAATATCGTTCCTTTTCACTTTTTAGGTCTCGTGAAGGCAAAATGCTGGAATGGCACTTATTTGGACGGAAAGGCGCGAATATATGAAGAAAATGGCCAAAGTCGAAATCAAGGCACTCACAGTTGCTGAAGTTAGAAGGCGACGGCGTCAGGTGCTATTGGTGACGCCGTCCCAAAATTATTGTGACGGGACAGAACTCAAAACTCGTGTTTTCAAGAGACGGCGTCCAGTGGTGAAAGAGTAGGCCGTCGCTACTCAGACGGCCTAGATGCAATCCAGACGACGTCAGAAGCTGAAGAGGACGGCGTCACGGACATAAGGTGACGCCGTCGCAAGGTTAACGTGGCCAAGACGAAACCCTAATGGCGGCGACACGACGGCGTCACTAAACATAAGGTGACGCCGTCGCAATTGTAATCTTATATATAGAATCCGAATTTTTCAGTCTTTAGGTGGAGAGTCTTTGGAGTAAAAACCTAAAACAGAACCTAAGGTGTCTTGTACAGTATTTTAGGGTTTTTAACCCTATCTTACATCAAGATAAGTCTTTGCTTCATTAATTCAATTATGTCTTTGATTATTTGTGTGTATGCTTGCATGTTCTCCATGTCCGGCTAATTTATTTGTGTGTTTGCTTAGGAAGTATGAAACTTAATTATTGAATATTGATTGGTTGTTTCTTATCTTAGTTGATTTATGATCTAGTAATGCGATAGGTCATCCGTTGTGCACTTAATGCTTGATTCATCTTTGTGTACCTTAGAGTATAATTACCTGAGTGATTTTAGGCTAAACCATCCGAAGAGCGCCTTAGAGTAGGAGTCTATAATCTCTAGTGGGTTTGTAGACAAGACCCTTTGGTAAGTTCAAAGAGTTAGGGAGAAACGCATACCCTACAACTTTAGACACACAACGCAACTAGGAATAAGACGTGACACTCAACCATCAATAGGAGATAATTAAGGAGTAATACAAACTAAGTAAACACATCTTTAAACTATCATACGAGCACACATTAATTAGACATAGACTCCCACAACCTTAGTTTAGATAATTAGATAATAGTAGAGTAATCGTTAGAAATACCAACCCCCCCCCAAATCCAATACCCGAGATTCGTACCTTTCCATTCTCATAAAATATAAAAAGATAAAAAAATAATCTTCCTCAACCTTAACCTTAGCGTAGTAACTCCCTACTAGCATTCCTATTCCCCTAGAGAACGATATCAATACCCGTGGCTTACCCTAATTACTACACTACAATGATTAGGTTCACTGCCTAGGGTGTTATAAAACTTGCTCGAAGAAAAGGAAGTTCCTTTGACCCCGAACGACGCGTGTAGCGTTATCAATTCCGTAGCAAACGGGTTTTCAAATAAGTCTTCATCTAACGTTGCATCGTTTCGGTTTTGGTTTTGCTCATCAACTGCTAGTAGAACGGGTGCAAGAACTTGAGTAGATGTAGATGATGTAGATGGAGTTGGTGCATTGGTTTCGACCGTTGTAGATGCATCTTCTGTTGGTGGTGGTGGATGATTTTGAGCGGGTGCAGCGGAATGATGGTTTGATGCATTTGTCGAAGTTCCACCATAGTATTCATCGAACATTAACTCGAAGAAATTCTCCCATTCTTGTTCTTTAGGATTGTCAAACGAAGTTGATTGAGCTCTTTGAGGTACGAGTCCTGAACTGATGTGACCAGAAGTCTACGGGTTTAGTGCGGGTTCTAGAGCGAGTCTCTCATAAGCCATTTGTGAAAGTTCATCAAATTTCACATTCATCGTCTCCATGATCCTCCTAGTTCTTCTGTTATACACCCTGAATGCCCTCGAGCTATCTGAATATCCAATGAAGATTCCAATATAACCTTTAGCTTTCAGTTTTCCTAGATCTTCTCTGTCGTTTGTCGGATAGCACAAAGCGCCAAACACGTGAAAGTAAGAGATATCATGTTTTCTGTTGTTCACAATTTCATATGGGGTTTTATTGAATCTTTGATGGATAAGGGATCGGTTCTGAGTGAAACAAGCAGTGGCAACAACATCAGCCCATAGAAATAACGGTGCACTAGAATAAATTAGCATTGTGCGAGCAGCTTCCACAAGAGTACGATTTCTTCTTTCAACTACCCCATTCTGTTGTGGAGTTCTAACAACGGATGTCTGATGAGTTATTCCAACATCTTCAAAATAAGCTCTTAACTCCTGATTTGTGAATTATGTGTCGTTATATGTTCTTACAACTCTAACTTGAGCTTGAAGAAGTACTTGAATACGTGTCAGGAAGGTGATGATGATGCCTGGTGCTTCGTCTTTTGATCTCAAAAACCTAACCCATGTATATCTTGAATAGTCATCAACGATAACAAGAATATACTTTTTCCCATTAATGCTGTCAACTCTCATTGGGCCACATAAGTCCATGTGCAACATATGCAACCTTGCTTCCGAACTAGGTACGGGTTTGGGTTTATATGATGCTCTTTTGCTTTTTCCTTGTTCGCATGATGGACATAAGTGATCCTTGGTGTATTTGAACTTTGGAAGTCCATTGACGATGTTGTCTTTGGCAAGTTTGTTGATGGTGTCGAAATTGAGATGGGATAACCGTCTGTGCCACAACCAGGACTTTGTTCCAGATGCTCGTGTCATAAGACATATTGGTGATGAAGAGGCCATTTGGTTAATGTCGATAGCATACAAGTTTGTATCACGATTCCCAGTTAAGAGATCAGTGTCATTCAAGTTTCTAACGAAGCAAGCATTTTTCCTAAAAGCAACCTCTAAATCTGCATCAAAGAACTGCCCGACTGAAAAAAAATTGTGTCCCAACCCTTGGACATAGTAAACCCGAGTGATCAAATAATTTCCAAAAGGTAGATCTCCATAACCCATGACAATGGAACTCTTTAACTAGGCAACGTAACCGTGTCTCGTGGGGAATTGTCTATCATGAGCCGATCAATTCAAAAAGTGCGAACTCTACTCTCACTGTGCAGATTTCTATCAAAACTTATAAGCACATGTGAAGGGGGAGTGTTTCTGAAAATATAAAACTCTCGGAGTGTCTCAAAAATGTTTTCTATCATAAACACTCTGAGAGATTTTCAAGAAAAATGGTTTTATGGCAACAATAGGACAGTCATGGAGTTATAAAGTGACTAAGGATAGGAAATCTGTCCTATGATCCGCCAGAGCCGGAGGGATCTACCCAAGGACATCACAAATAGTTAGTATTAGAAGTCCTTAGGAATGAATGAAAAAAAAAGGAGTAATGTGAGAAAGGAGAAAGAAGGGGTTGAAGAATTAAAAAGAAAAGTAAAAGAAAGGGTGAAATGAAATAGCCCTCCATATTCAACCTTAGGGCAGAAACCGGGTTCACTTCATCTGCTACTGGTTGTCACTAGATGACACTGGTATTGAAGACCAAGACGTCATGGACCCAGTGACGCACTGCACTAAACCTTCTAGCCACTCAATTCCTCTCAAAAGGGATTTTTTTCATTCTCACTGGGAACCCTACATAATCTATCGACTTTCTCTTAGAGATTGTTGATATTGAAGAAGGAGACCCTCTCCCTAGTCTTCGCTCAGGAAAACCAAAATGCTCTATTGAGTCTAGAGCCACGAGATTCATCAAAAGATCTCATAGGAACACATGACATGACATCGCCTGTTGTTCATCAATAAGGACACAAGTGATATATTCTAGAGTCCTACGCAGATCTTAGCAATCTGCCAGAACATTTATGAGAAGTTTCACATCTGTGATCTTCAGTGATTGAATGGAAACTCCTGCCAGGGTCAACGTCAAGCAGCCCTGACAGCAGGTCACTTCGGTAACTCCCCGTGGATTACGCTTAGTGTGTCTCAAACGGTCTATAGTCGTGGGGTGATGCTTCATTGTACCTCAGCCACTCATCTGAACTGTAGGTGTACTTCAGTATATCGCGTTATCTCACTTGTGGGACTCCAGTTCAAGAACGGCCTCTGTGAGAATTAGAGACGTGTTTTCACACTATGCTGTTAACACCCTCGAAATTTAAACTTGTAAGTGCCGGAATCCGCTTATTACTAACCTGTTTTTATGTTTTCTTCTTATGGAAGCTCCGGAGCAGATTGATCGTACAGATTTTCCACATGCTCATACCAACAACACATGAAAGTTCTCATCAAAATCAATGGCAACACAAAGTTTAAGATGATTCTTCGTCAATGTCAAAGAATCTACAAAGTTTAAAGACTCGAGAACTACATCATTGGTAACCTAAAGACAAATAGAAGTGCGAGCATGGTGGAGAAAGGTGTGGAGACACCTAACCTACAAAGTTGACAACGGCAGAAAACTACATTAAATGATCACAAAGCATGAAGGAACAAAGAATTATGACTATTCTATATCTACACGCAAAGTTCAAGCTCAAGGAAAGTAAAGACCTTATCAAGTGGAGCATCTTTTGAATGACCACCCCTTATGGGGAGATTGTTAGCCTTAATAGTTTTTATTAAAAGTGATGGTCATTCACTTTTAGGAACTTTGTAACGTGTGTTAGATATCGTGATAGAATAGTCAACGGGCTCGTGGATTGGGCTAAGCTAATTGGCTATAAGTTAAGTTAAGCTAGCCTTTCTTCATGTGTTATCCAATCCAAGTCCACGAGGCCCAAGCCAAAGCCCATTAGGGCGTTTATGTATTGTACTATATAAACCCCCCAAAGTCTCATTTGAGGGGTGTGCTTGAAAGTGTGTGTGTGTGTTTTTCCCTTTAATATAACATCTCTTGTTTATCTTTCTCTCTACACATATACACGGTTTCATATATTCAAGTCACCATCATCTTAATCTTTCCTTCTTTATTTACGCATATGTTTGTGTTTGTGTTGTTCGTGTTCTACGCATAACGTGTTGGGTTTGTGATAAGGTTGATAGATTTAAGGTCCTACAAAGATGAACTTAATAGGATGCTCTTTCAAGAAACAATAGCACATTCTTATGATGATGAACAAAGAAGAGCTTATTAAGAAACAAAGAAAAAGGGTAAGTCTACAGAATACCCTCACAGTACTTTGGCTCACAGTACTTTGGATCAAAGTATTGCTATACCTATTGACAGTACTTCGGAAGATTTGAATGATCCTACCATGTCTGGATTAGAAGACACTGATGATGTGTTTGAAGATGAAGGTATTTTCTCAAATTCCAATGAAGGAGCTGATTTCACAAATTTAGATGATGATTTTGAAGTTCCACAGACTCCTACCTTAAGAGTTCATAAAGATCATCCCACTGGTCAAATCATTGGACCTTCTACATCAGGGGTACTCACAAGAACCAAGGCTAAAGGCTTCTCTAAGCCACATAATGCTTTACTTAGCTTTGTGTATAAACAAAACAGGCTGAATCATAAGGATCACCAAACATGCTTATTCACTTGTTTTATCTCTCAAGAAGAACCCAAGAATGTAGCTCAAGCATTAACTAAAGAAAGTTGGGTTGAAGCCATGCAAGAAGAACTTCTTCAATTCAAACTTCAAGAAGTTTGGGTACTATGTGATCTACCAGATGGAAAGAAAGTCATTGGTACAAGATGGGTTTTCAGAGTAAAGAGAGATGAAAGAGGGAATGTCATCAAGAACAAATCACGGCTAGTAGCACAAGGTTACAGACAAGAAGAAGGAGTAGATTATGATGAAGTGTTTTCTCCTATAGCAAGGATTGAAGCCATTCGAATATTTCTTGCTTTTGCATAATATATGGGCTTTCTTGTTTATCAAATGGATGTCAAAAGTGCCTTTCTTTATGGTACTATTACAGAGGAGGTCTATGTCAAACAACCTCCTGGTTTTGAGGATCCTGCACATCCAAACAAAGTATACAAAGTTGTTAAGGCTCTTTATGGTCTTCATCAAGCACCTAGAGCTTGGTATGAAAGACTTTCCATTTTCTTATTACAACATGGTTACAGGAGAGGAGCTATTGATAAGACTTTGTTTATCAAGAGAGATAAGAAGGATATCATGCTGGTTCAAATTTATGTAGATGATATCATCTTTGGAGCAACAAACAATCCATGGTGAAGGAGTTTGAGCAGCTAATGCAACATGAATTTCAAATGAGTTCTATGGGTGAATTAACTTTCTTTTTGGGTCTTCAAGTTAAACAGTCAAAGGATGGCATTTTCATAAGTCAAGATAAGTATGTCTCTGACATTCTTAAGAAGTTCCACTTTGATACTATGAAGCCAGTCACTACACCTATCAAATCTATCAACTCAATGGGCAAGGATGAAGATGGTCAACCTGTAGAAGTCAAGCTTTACAGATCTATAATTGGCTGTCTTATGTACTTAACTGCATCTAGACCTGATATCATGTTTGCTGTTTGTTTATGTGCAAGATATCAAGTCTCACCTAAGGTCTCCCATATAAATGCAGTGAAGAGAATTTTTAGTTATTTGAAACAACAACCTAAGTTAGGGTTGTGGTATCCAAAGGATTCACCTTTTCACTTGGAAGCTTTTTCAGATAGTGATTATGCAGGTGATAATTATGATAGAAGATCAACCACTGGAGGATGCCCGTATCTTGGAAGCATACTATTCTTATGGCAATGTAAGAAGCAAACTATTGCAGCAACATCATCCACTGAAGCAGAATATGTTGCTGTTGCAAGCTGTTGTGGACAAGTCTTGTGGATGCAGAATCAACTTTTGGATTATGGGTTCAACTTCAAGAATACTCCTATCAACATTGATAATGAGAGTACAATTTGCATTGTGAAGAATCCAGTTTATCACTCCAAAACCAAGCACGTTCAGATTAGGCATCACTTTATCAGAGATTGTTATTAGCATAGGCTCATTAATGTTGTCAAGGTTCACACAGATGATAATGTAGCTGATCTACTCACAAAAGGATTTGATGTTTCAAGATTCAATCACTTGGTGGTGAGTATTGGTATGATTAATAACTAAGCTACATTTAAGGGGAGGACTGATTAGTTAGTTAGACAGTCATATGCATCGTTTGAGGGGAGGCAATCCGATGCCTATTTGAAGTTTTTTTTGCCATTGTGAAGAAGAGAATGGAAAAGTACTGCTTTTTGGAAAGTACTGCACACGTGGAAAGCACTGCTTGTCTTATCAACATACTGTTCCAACGGTAAAAAGATGGGTTAAAATTCAAATAACGGTAACTTTGTTATTATGGGCTATGATTTTTCAAATCTTACCAATAAATAACTACCCTCCGATTTTCCCTCTCATCTTTATACTTATCAATATTTTCCATATTTCTCTCTCTTTCACATTTACTATTCATCGAACCACTTTCTTTTACATTAATCAATGGCGAATCGAAACACAGTTACTAAACACAACATGGTGGCAAATTTAGATAAGACTGAAGCCAATGTCGCGTTTCATGACATAATTGATTTCCTCGCTGGATCTTCAATCAATTATGCAATTTTGTTTGAGCCTGATATTATTGAGCCATGGATTCAACAGTTTTGGGCAACTGCTAGAACTCACATGGTAAATGATGAGTCATACGTATAGGCTAAGGTTGCTGGAAAGATAGTGAAAGTTCGTGAAGCTTCAATTCATAAAGATTTATTATTGGATGATGAAGAAGGAGCTATACGTTTTGACAAACAGCTTCTTTGGGATACTTTAAGTGATATTGGGTATGAAGGGTCCTTAACTGAAACAACATTCAAGAAACCCTTGTTTAGTCCACATTGGAAGTACTTGGTACATGTCTTACTTCATTGTATCAGTTCTAAGAGTACTTCATGGGAGCAATTTGGATCTAATATATCATCTGCTTTGGTGGGATTGGCTACAAATCGTCTCTTCAACTTTTCAAGACTCATTCTAGATGGTATGCTCTCTCACATTTCAAATGGATCACCCTGGTTAATATATAAAAGATTTATTCAAGTTTTCTTGCATAAACAACTTCATGATGTACCAAAGCCTTCGAGCTTATTACTTGTTGTGGTACAACCTGCAAAAATATTCACCTTCATGGCTAGGAAGAGTGATAAGTTCTCTGGACAGAACACTCCTTTGACTACTTCTATGATGGATATTGTTCAAGCAGTTAGAGATGAGGCTGCTGCAAGTGAAGAACGAAAAGGTACTGCATCAACTCAAGGTACTGCTTCTCAACATACTGCTTCTTCACAAGGTACGACTACAAAAGAAGGTACTGCAGCTTCATCTACACCATCTACACAAGATACTGAACATGTTGCGTCAGAACCAGAAATCAACCCACCATCATCTGGAGAAGATGCGGGTGATATACCTCCTGAGGGATTGGTTCTGGATAATTATGTTTTGACAAGGGAATTGGTCAGATTGAAGAAAGCTACTGAAGCTCAAGCTGCACAATTGGTGAAGTTGAACTCCAAGTTTAGAAGATTAAAGTCTTTTGTATGGCCTTTAGTTCAACATCATAGGTTGTGGGCCAAATCACAGAGGAGGCAAGGGAAGAAGTTTAAGAAGCCTTCAAAGGGCAGAAAGGTTCAACCGCGGTCTTCTTTCCAATTGGGGAGGAATCTGGAGCAAGATAATTTGAAAGAAGATGTTGAGTTTCATGCAGATAAAGAAGATGAACCTCAAAGTACTGAAGCACAAGTAAATATTGAAAGTACTGAGCCTGAAGGAACTGGAGTTCAAAGTACTGGTGTACAAAGTACTGATGATCAAGGTGCTGGTGATCAAGGTACTGCTGCTCTTCAAGGAACATACAGACAAGAGCTAATCACACCAAGGACTCTAGATTTTGAAGAAGAAGCCGGTCCTTCAGCTGTCCTACAAGAAGAGGAAGCTGACACACCCAAGGTAGAGCATACTGCAAGTGATGATGAGACAGTTGCTCAAATTTTGCAAAATCTATCAAGACCAAGAGGTGTTAGTATTCCAGGAGTTGCTGAAGAACAACCTCAAGCTTCTCAACCAGTGTTAGATCCTAAAGACAAAGGTAAAGTTAAATTGATTGAAACAAAGAAGAAGAAGCTCACTTTGGCTGAAATCAGAGCTATTGAAGTGGCTAAGAATGAAGAAGCTGCTAAGAAGTTTCAAGCTGAATATGATGCTGAAGTTGCTCTACCAGTGAAGGAACCTGAACCCGTTATACCTAGAAGACCTAGTAAAGCTAAGGAAAGAAATGTCATGATGGCTTATCTAAAAAGTCAAGGATATACTGAGTTACAGAAGCTGAATTATTTAGAGATGAAAGATTTATATAATGCTGTTAGAGAAGCATATCAGAAGGAAGTTGCTGGTATTATTCCTTTTGATGATGAAAAGAGGAATGAGGATGCTAGAAAAAGAAGCTTAAAAAGAAAAAGAACAACTGAAGCTGAACAGTCATCAAAGAAGATTGAGTTAAGATCTGATACAGTTGATGAGCTGAGAAATTACATAAGAGTTGTTGACTTTGATCATCCTAAATCCAAAGATGCTGCAGTAAAGAAGTCTAAAATAACTACATTCGAAGTGGTAGAATTAAAGGATGGAGACTATCTGATGTTCCATAGGGAGGATGAAAGTTTTAGAGTGTTCAATTTGCTATGGGATATACTGCACATAATAGATAGAGCAGATCTATTTCAACTATATCAATTAGTGCAAGAATACTTTGAACATATTCCATCAACTGGAGTTGGCTTAGTATTGCTAGGAGATCTGATAACTATCTGGGAAACTGAGGAGACAAGCACTGAAGAAATCTGGCTAAATCAAGAAAATTGGGAGATTACAAGCTGGATATTCTTTGAAGAATCAGGAGTGCATGCTTTGGAATTGGAAGATGGAACTATGATCCATATGTTAGCTGAAAGAAGATATCCTTTGACTAGTGATCTTATGAGAAGGATGCTGGATCATGGAATGGAAGTTGAAGAAGAGAATGAAACAGCCCTAATGATTAGTGAATTGTATATCAGATGGACAACGGCTGATGATGAAGCATAAGTACTGGTATGATGTTTAATTGTATAATTTTTTGAAAAATAAGTACTTTATCCAAAGTAATGTTGATCAAACAGTACTTTAACCAAAGTACTGCTTGCAGCACAAAACCAGTGAAAGACTTTTTAATAAGAAAATAAGCAAACTTTTGTTAAGTGCAAAATATTTTGAAACAAAAGTTAACAGCAATAAATGGTTTTTGAGATAAAAGGTTATCAGTCCACCATGTCTAACAAAAGGATTGGCTAATCCATGAGCAAACGGCTCTGGTAAAGATATCTCAAATCCGTTAATAGTTGACAACTTGCTAATAAGTTGTATGGTAATCAACTCACCATATCTGTAATAGTGAAG
Source organism: Chrysanthemum seticuspe (assembly GCA_019973895.1). Taxonomy (NCBI): domain Eukaryota; kingdom Viridiplantae; phylum Streptophyta; class Magnoliopsida; order Asterales; family Asteraceae; genus Chrysanthemum; species Chrysanthemum seticuspe. The sequence continues at coordinate 274,212,400 of BPTQ01000006.1, read as the reverse complement.
AGTTGGCTAGCCCACAAGAAAAATGGCTTGTGGTAAAGGCTGTGGAAAATTCATTTATATGGTAATTAGTTCACCATGGTTGCAAGAACTAACTAGTCCAAAAGGGTACGGCTTTTGGTAAAGACAAAACAAATCCGTTGATAGCTGATGATTTGCTAAAAATCATATGGTTATCAATGTACCATGGTTTTACACACCTAAAAATTGGCTACTCTAGAGTTAATGGCTTTGGTAAAGAGACGTCAAAATCCATTAAATTTTCAATGATTCACCTCTCACAGGAGTTTACACACCTGGAAGTGATGAGAATAGACTGAAACTTTATGATCTGATGTATAATTTGCCATATGTTGCTGAGTAGCTGAGAAGATGAAGATTGTTGATAGTTGCTGAAAAGAATTACTTATAAAGACTACTTTGATGATGATTATACAAGCACAGAGAGTACAGAACAAATCTGAAGATAAAAATACAATCCTTGAAGACAAAGATGTTAAAGATACAAATACAAAGGAACTTGAAATCAAACAAGTAGAATTCAAGTTAGGGGAGGATTGTTGGGATATAAAGTACTGGAGAAATATAAAGTACTGAAGAAGTCAAAGTGCTGAAGAGTCAAAGTACTGCTAAAGAAGAAAGTCAAAGTACTGCTCAACATCAAAGTACTGCAAAGCTAAAAGAACCGTTACATCGTTTATGGAAAGCTTTGTTATTCAAGAATATTCTTAGTTTAGATTACTTGTCGTACAAGAATTAGAATTGTAAACCGACTAGGGTTATCCTTATGCCTATAAAAGGACCCCTAGATTGGCATTAGATATATGTGTTTTTAGAGTTTAAGAGTACGAATTCATACGCAATATTAGAGTTATTAGAGTTGTTAGAGAATCTGTATAACAAGCAGGTTCTAAGTATTAATAAAATCGTTGAAGTTAAAGTTAATTCTTCTTAGCTTTATTGAAGTAAATTCCGCATACTTAATAGAGTTAATTCAGTGTTTCATTGTTAGTGACTTAGGATTTATCCGAGGTTGCTAAGCCCTTACAAGCTATATAAGTTAGTTTGGTTAGAGTATATCGATCCAACATCCGCTTCGTTGCTCAGGTGTCTCCACGTCCTTCTCCAACATGCTTACACGCTTTTTGATGTTGGATATCAGGATAGATGTAGTTCTCTAAGTCTTTATACTTTGTAGATTATTTGGCTTTGAGGAAGAATCGCTCTGGCTTTTGTGTTGCCTTTCGAGAGAACTTCAATATGTGTTGTTGTTGGTATGAGCATGTGGAGAATCTGCACGATCATCTCCTAGGAGCATCCATAAGAAGAATGTTAATACAAATAAGCCGTAAAAACGTTTATTTATATTTTACGATCTTCTAATGTTTTGTCGATAACAAACGTAAAATCATTTTAACGAAACAAATAGAATACGTAAATAGTTTGAGTCAATAGTTTCCTAACACACTTACATTTTCACATAAAACACTAAAACAAGTATAAGTGATTTTATGATTTAGATACATATGTACAACAACTAGTGTTTACATATTTGGTTAGCATATACTTAAACTAAGTATACTAAAATGAGTAAAAACAAGTATATACTAAAATGGGTAAAAACAAGTATATACTAAATGGGTAAAAACTAGCAAATGGTATTGACCCATAACCCATGGTTTTATATATATACCACTTAACCAAGTTCATTGTATCCTTAAGATACATTGTATCTAGAAAGAAAACCATGGATCAACCCATAACCCATGACCCATGACCCATAACCAAAAATACCCATGGGCAAAGAGGAGCGTTCCACGGATCCCTGGCCTTGTGCTAGCCGGATCCAATGTGGGAGGGATCCGCGGGATCCGGGGAACAGTAGAGAATTTTCTCTATAAATAGAGAGCCATTTCTTCCTTTCTACTCATGACTTTACACACATACTTCCCCAAGTATTATATCCCTCTAACCTCATATCCAAGTGATCTATGTAGTTTGTCTTTTATTTTTGTGTGATTCTCTAGGTTCCTCTTAAAGGCGAGATCACCACTTCTTGAAGACGATCAAGCTCAAGTCCATGAGTTGCCATGCTTCGTCATCATCAAGATAACTAAGGTTCTCTTGTTGATAGTTCGTTCTTCCTCCGTAGATGTTGGGTTAAAGGCATTAGTGAAGGATGCCGAAAGGGTCAAGACGAAGGCATTAGTGAAAGGTGATTATCGTCCGTGTCAAAGAGTTAGTGAAGAATGCTAAAGGTGTCAAGACGAAGGCATTAGTGAAAGGTGTCAAGCGTTGTGTCAAAGGCATTAGTGAAGGATGCCTAAAGTTCAAATCAAGTGGCATTTGGGAAGAATGCCTAGGTCGTATAATCGATGAGGTGCATCGTTATACATATAAGTATTTGTTTATTTCCAAGGATGGTGATATCCTTGATGGTGTTGTAACAAGGAGTGGATCTCCTTGACATTAGGTGTTGTGTTGTGAAGGGTAGTAGTTCCTCCATAGTAATGGAACTAGGTACTTAGCCTAGTACCTAATAAAGGGTAGGCGACGTTGTGATAGGATTAGTTCTCATTGGTGTGAAAGAACTCGGTGGTTAGCCTAGCACCATATAAAGGGTAGGCGACGTTGTGTTAGGTGTGGTTCGCCTTGGTGTGAAGAAACTCGGTATTTAGCTTTGTACCGGAAAAAGGTTAAGCGACGTTATGAAGGTTTCTCCACCATAAGGAGTTGGTGTAGTGTTTACGAACTCTCGAGTAGGTGACTCGGGGAGTGGAGTAGGGCAAGGAAGGTGTCCTTGTAGCCGAACCACTATAAATACTTGTGTCGTGGTGATGTGCTTCTTACTCTTTATCTTTCATTACACGTTTATATATCTATCTATCAACGTCCAACATAAACAACCAAATAGATTGACATAAGTCGATCTAAATATTTAAAAAGAAGTTTTAAATTGGTAAAACTATTCAACCCCCCCTTCTAGTTTTCCACAATTGGCATCAGAGCTTCGTTACCAAGTTTCTTAAAGTATATTGTACTTTAAAGAATTGATACGATCCGTGTATGTTTGAAAACTACAAAGAATGATTTTTTTTTATCATATTTTCTTTTAAGTCATCTTGTTGGACATTGATAGATCATTCTAACAATTTTTGTTTCAAGAAATCTTCATGCTAGAATCGTTTCAAAACCTTCATCTCTATTCAAAGAATCATGAAGTCAACATTCAAGGAAGGATCTAAAAGTAATCATAACTGATGTACACCAAGTACAAAGGATTACTTTAAAAGCTCATGAAGTATTTTTGGTATTATACCAAACCAAGAAGCATAGAGGTATGTTTTACTTTTCATTAGATAGGTTACATGAGTTTAATTTATTTCATAGTTTTCTTTGTTTAATAGTTACTAGCATCGTTAGAAGTCTCTTTCGTCACTTCTCCGTCTTATTCATCATCGGGAATAGTATTCCTTTTGATTCCTCAAACTAACGCCGTCGTCACATATGAACCCTCGATATGCGATTCATCAAAAACCCATCATCCAAAAACAATCTTCATCTAATACCTCCAAACTATTTTTTGTAAGCTAGTTTATAAGCCTACTACAAAAATAATGTCAAGCAACCCTTTTTCTGTCCACAGTAGTCGGATCCCTCTAGTTGTACTAGCTGGATCCCAAATACAAGGGATCCGAGGGAACCGTGGAACAGAACTCAGCTATACGCTTTCAAAAAATCACCACTGATTTTTTTGTCTACTCACATAACACAAAAATGACCAAACCACTGATTTCATCCTCATTGGATTCCATACTCTCAAGTATTCCTTCCTAGAACACCATTGTAAGTAATTACATTAACTTGTTCTAATTTTCACCATCCTAGTTCTAGGGTTTATGGTGTCACAAATCTCTAATCAATTAGTTTAATTAGGGTTTTTCAAAATTAATCATGAAAAGGGGCTTTTAGCATAACTAAGTTCACATTGTGTTCACAACATTGTTAATACAAATCAAAACCATAAACCCACCTCAACTAATCTTACCTAATTGAAAATTTTGTGTTTTTAGGACCAACCATGCCTAAAGCCACTCAACAAGATCATCATGATACCGTTCATTACCTTACTCATTTCATATCGTAATGAGGAATTCTCAAAAACCGACCGCAAGGTCTTCAAAAAACTCAAAAAACGACTTATCCACGAAGGTCGTGTAATCAAGGAATGTTTCCTTGAGGATACCGACATTCGTCAAGTCTTCTCGGCAATCAATTTTGATTGTCTTCTTGACATCGATGAACAAATTTGTCCGGTCTTCATCTTTGAGTTTTATAAAAGCATTAGAATCATTCGAAACGCCGATGATAGCATTTCAATCGCTTTCATCATCAATACACGAAAACTCCTTCTTCCTCTCAACACCTTTGCTCAAATTCTGCACATTCCTTGTGAAGGAATTTGTATGTACTCTCAAGATTGAGCAATCAATACTCAAAACCTTGCACTTGATTCTAAACCAATGTACCATACTCCTCTTGATGAACCCGAAACCATCCGAGACACCATCTTTAAAATAAGAACTGACCAATCCCGTCTCGACAGAAACAAGAAGGTCATTCACCGTAATCCTTTTCAAATGGAACTTTTCGAAATGCATCCCATATTTAAAAATTGGGAAGAAATCCTTAGGGAAAACGTCATAAGCCTAGTTGGAAACAAAGACCATCTAAACACATGTCTTGTGCGAATGATCTATTGTCTTATCCACCATAAGCCATTTAATCTCGCCTATTACATGGTAAGGAGAATGGCTGGGGTATTCAAAGCTTCCAACATGGTACTTCCATATGGTATGCTCCTAACACGACTTTGTAAGTATGTTAGTGCATTGCAACCATCCCCAATCAACAATGATCATTTCTTTGCCGATCATGTAATGGTACCTCTTACCAAAATACCCTCTAAACGCTTCAAGGTCAATGGAAAGAAACCTAAAGCCCTCTCGGACTCCTCAGAAGGAGAAGAAGAAAATGAAGAAGAAGAAGATGTCAACCCCATAGCCAACATCAAATTGGAACCCTTTGATTACTACGAACAACTTCCAACCATTCCAAACGAAACTGCGGAATTCAAACAATTGAGGGGCATGATTTAAAACCTTGCTTACAACCTCACTAAGCCGTCAAAAAGGAAAAGGAAGGATTGACGAAAGAGACAATAGGAATATGCTTATTTTCTTTTATTTCATGTATGAATGATTACGTTTTAGCACTTTGGTTTGTGGTAATTTGGATATTGTTACTTTATCATGTTTCTATAAGTGGTGCTTTGTGATAACCTGCTTGTTTTTATTGCTTTATTTAACAATTTAGTAGTGTGCAAAATCTGCACATCAATTCTATGAAGATTCTGATCTGCAGATGCCGGATCCCTAGGATTAGCCTAGACGGATCCCTTCCTTAAAGGAACCGTGGGATCCGTGACATGAGATCAGCAAAACAACATCCCTTACATCAAGATAGCTTTCTAGATAACATCACATTAGCTAAACATATGATATTAGAACCCAACTAAGTCCACTTCATGGATGAGAAAGGCTTAGACTCATTTATGGCTTAATTATGCTCCTAGTCAAAATGCCTCTTGATTTATCGACACATCAAAACTCACCATATTTCCGCTTCAACACTCATAAATTGTTTCTCATCTTTCAAAACACCCAAGTGGACATATTGAACAATTTTAGGAAATTGTTTCTAGTCATCTTTATCTCAATGTGGGTTAAAAATTAGTGTTTCAATTCTTGGTATTTTTAAAGATTTTTCAAATTTCACCTCAAGCTAAAATCTGATCTCTAGGATCATTTATTATGACTTGACACCACCAAAACCCTTAGTGTTATCCTTGAACATCCATTGGTAGTCATCTAGTCCCATCTTCCTTCCATAAAAAGCAATCATTTGCTACAACACTCATTACCCTTGATCATTCAAGTGTACTCTCATCTTAGGAACTTAGGAGGTCTGAAACACTCAAAATAATATAGGATCTAGTTTTTAGAAACTTGGTTTCTAACCTGTCATAACTGCTGAGAGCCGGATCCCTAGGATTAGCCTAGACGGATCCCTCAAGTGAGGGAACCGTGGGATCCGGGTGACAGTTTATGTCAAACCTTGCTAAAACAATCATTTCAACTCATCTTCCTAACTCAAACACTCCATCTCATCTTAAATGAGTTCCTACATCATTGAAACTCTGAACGTCAACCTTGTGCATGTTAATCATCACATCTCTAAGAATATTAGTGGCTTAAGTCTTAAATGCACTTGCCAAGTTCTTCCCTTTATAAGCCATATTGCTAAGAACACTTTAGTCATCAAACACAAACACAATTATCAGCAATTGCAACCATCTCCCTTAGTCATTTCATCATGAGAAAGGCTCCTAGTGCTAACTCATCCACTCAAGAACCACCCATGAAACTTGCTAGGATCATACACGAAGTTTCCTTGTAAGATATAACTTTTCACATACACATCAAACCATAACACAAAGTGGCGAATAAGTGGAGTTCTAGAGAGAGAAAGTTAGAGGTTTAGGGAACTTAGTGAGAGAAAGTGAAAGATATTATTATGAGCTCCAACTCTCTACCTTGGGAGGTAGAGAGTATTTATAGTCTTACATAAATCGCCACACATCGGGCTGTGGATCAGGCATACAGTGGGTAAAGACCCGTCCGTCCTCCACGGTGTTACTTAACTACATACTACTTAACTTAAAAGAACCACGACTACGAGCTTTCTAACGATTACATATACTTGAGGTGACCGACTCTTTAATACCTGGAATTCTAATTCCTAACAATCTCCCCCTAAGGGAGGTCACCTCAATCATGTACCAAAATTACATTGAATACAAATAGATATTAAAAAAAATTGTTCTTGCATTCTTGATGTAGTCCTTTGCTTCTAAGCTCGTAGTCATTGATTCTTCACATTGCATGTTTGGATACTCCAAGTGGAGGTCTTTTACTGATCCACGTGATAATAATTTTGAGCCATCTTTTGAGATCATCAGCTATCAAAAATCTCTAAGACATCCTTTGTGGTGTTGTGACTTTAGGACCGACATGCTCACATTCTGGATCATGAAATCTTCTCATCAGAGTAGCGGAAGCTTTAGTTGATTCATGATATTGGCAGCAGCGTAGCAGAAGCATGGAGTGAAAATATCAGAGTCATTGATGCACTTATCATGATTTCTTTTGAGATGAATGTGTAGTGTGAGCATGCGGCTATGGATTGACCGCTTCATTCTGATCAGCTGCAAACGTCGGGTGTACCTGCATACAACAGTTAGCAATAAATCGCGCGAAAGTGTCTTTGATCACTTTCGTTGAATTGAGGTACACGGCCCACGGTTCCCCGTTGATCAGTACGAGTACTGCCTGTGATCAGGTAGGATTCCTAAGAATCTCCTTGACAGGGTTTCGCAGCTGTTCTAGCTGTTCTCAAACCGGAACATCTCAAAGAAGACAACACGGAGTGAGTGAACCAGCAAATTTTAAGTCCACTGATTGATGAAAAGAGATTTGAAAAACAATCGTGTATTGCTCAATAGAAATTGTTTTTGCAATACAACGAAGGTTTTATTGAAAATCAATTATCAATCATAAAAACACCTTTTGGTTTGAAAAATTAGTACACGGTCGATGTGCTAAAGAAAAGAGTTTTTAAGCACAATGACCGGTTTTTCAAAGGTATCCTTCAATCCATAACCTGAACCAGGATTGATTCAAGAGATTGAATCGCCCCATTGTTTCTGTTCAGTTGTCACATGGTTAATCTATAAGATAGATCTCACATGCCACCTACCAGGAGCTTGTTAGATGTAGGCTCCAGAAGGCTTTCCATCTTCATTGTGAATATGTATACACATCACTCAGATGTTCTGGCAATACCATAAGGATAATGCGTAGGACTCAAGATATAATCTCTCTTTCCACATTGTGTGAGACAGAGAGTCTTCATTGAAAGTGTCCTAATGAGATTTATTGATGATCTCGTGGCTCTAGACTCAATTTGTGCATATTTGGATCCTGTGCCGGAGACTAGGGAGAGGGTCTCCTTCTTCAATATCAACCATCTCTAAGAGACAGTCGATAGACAATGTCGGTTCCCCGTGAGAATGAAACAAGTCCTTTTAAGAGGAACTTGAGTGGTTTGGAAAGTTGAAGTGCAGTGCGTCACTGGGTCCATGACGTCTTGTCTTCAATACCGATGTTACCATCAGTAGCATATGAATTGAACCCGGTTTCTGCCCTAAGGTTGAATAAATGGAGGGCTATTTGTTTTCACCCTTTCCTCATTCAATTCTTTTTAATTCTTCAACCCCTTCAGTGCTTACCGAGACTTCATAGCTAGAACCTTGTTGGGTTTATTCCAGTACTAGCTCAGTCTTAGTCTGCACTCTTCCCATATCTCATTTTTCTCCTTTTATCATCATACCTAAGGACTTCTACACTAACTATTGGATTGTCCCTGGGTAGATCCCTCTGGTTCTGGCGGATCATGGGAACACATACCTAACCTTATCATCCTTATATCACCGTACATAAAGTAAAGTTGGTCGGTCTATTTGGTATTGTTCATCTGCCATTGGAACCAATTGAAAACCATTTGAAAATCAATTCAGATACTTGTGATATATTATCAAAGCATTTTGTACCTGAATTGTTTTTGATATTTTTAGAACGAGAACTCCCCCTCAACATGTGCATCAAGTATTTGAGAAAGTTTTGCACACGGAGGCAAGAGAAAGAATTAACTTCTTTGATTACCATTTTCTAAAAGATATCAACATCACTTCCCACATCAAATCAAGTAGGTATAGCAATTCCGGGAAGGATGAGGTTTCCATGAATTTGCTCCCCCTCAATATGTGCCTCGAGGTTTGAAAAGAGTTTTGCACATACTAGAGGGAACCTGCACATTGAGATAAGTTGATCACATTTCAAATCATAGGTTTAAGATAGATGCTCCCCCTCAACATGTGCATTGAAAAATTGAAATCGTTTGTCACATGTGGGCAGGATAGCATGTACATCCTTATAAAACAATTTACCGAATTATCAGTTTAAATCCAATTTAAATCACACATTCTCCCCCGATCACAATTATCAAATCATTTGAGATTTGTGATCTCTTATAGATTTAAATTGATTTTGAAAGCTTTTTAAGGGGAATTGTGACTTTATTATGAAAGCGTTTTAACTGATAAGGATCGGATTTTAAGACTTTAAACTCCATTGATAAAACATGCATGTATATCTTTTTGAAAACAATTTAATGCCAAATAACTTTTTAATTTAATTGAAATCATTCTCCCCCTCAATCAATGACATAGGTTGTTGATTGAAAGATAGAGATTTTGACAAAAAAGTCCTGATGATTATCAAAAATAGAGTCCAAGTTATTTTTCAAAGCAGTTAGTTTTCAGCAGATAAATGTTTATAGAATCAGAGCATGGAATTTGAAAAACATAGTAAAACATGGCTTTGTTCTTTCTTTTAAAACCGGGTTATTGCCTGAAAATGACAATAAACCATTTCTCTTTCTCCCAAAAATATATATATATATATATATATATATATATATATATATATATATATATATATATATATATATATATATATTTTTAAGAATTCGAACAACATCTAAAGTCCCGTGTCAATCTTTAAATGACAGAACAAAGACCGTAGATATTATCGAACCGAGAAAAGCATGACAAATTGACAATATTTTTTGAAGAGTTTTCGAATTTTTCAAATTTTTATGGATTTTGAGAGTTTTATATTTTTTTATTTGATTTTTGAAGGTTTTATAATTTTGTATTTTGCTTTTCGAATAGATATATACAAGAGATAGATGAAGATAGACCTTTACTCCTCTTCTTCCTCCTGAAGACGTTTGAGAGTTTCTGGTTGAAGGCTTTTCAAGCCAAGTCGTGGAAGAATAAACTCAAAACGTTCTCTTGGAAGAGCTTTGGTGAAGATGTCTGCTAATTGATATTCAGACCTCACAAAGTATAGTTCCACCACACCTTTTTCCACTTGTTCCCTGATGAAATGATGTCGAATGTCGATATGCTTTGCTCTTGAGTGTTGAACGTTGTTGCATGAGAGAGCAATAGCACTTTTATTATCACAGTACAGAGGGATTTTGTTGAATTCAAAGCCATAGTCAGATAATTGAGATCTCATCCATAAGATTTGAGCACAACAAGATGACATGGCTATGTATTCAGCCTCTGTAGAGGAAATAGAAGTACTCATTTGCTTCTTTGAAGACCAGCTCACAAGCTTATCACCCAAAAACTGAGCACCTCCTAACATACTTCGACGTGTATCTTGACAACCTGCATGATCAGCATCTGCATAGGCCGTTAGTGACATACCGGTGTCCTTCGGGTACCAAAGACCCATATTGATGGTTCCTTGGAGATACCGAAAGACCCGTTTAACTGCTTCAAGGTGCTTTTTAGTAGGCTTAGCCTGGTATCTAGCACACATGCAAACAGCGAACAAGATGTCTGGTCTACTAGCAGTGAGATACATCAGGGATCCAATCATACTCCGATATTTCGTTTGGTCAATCATGATCCCTGAGAGGTCCTCATCTAGTTTGGTTCGGTCAATCATGGGGGTGTCAACAGGGTCACATGAATCAAATCCAAATTTCTTTAAAATCTCTGTTGCATATTTAGATTGATTTATGAAAATGCCTCCGGGACTTTGTGAAATTTGTAATCCCAAGAAAAATGACATTTGTCCCATCATTGACATTTGAAACTTTGAACTCATTTCATTTGAAAAACGATCACATTCCATTGGGTCTGTCGAGGCAAAAATAATATCATCAACATAAATTTGAACATGAATTAAATGTTTGCCTGACTTCCTGGTGAACAATGTAGGATCAACTGCTCCTTTGATGAATCCGGTTGATAGAAGAAACTTTGACAGTGTATCATACCATGCCCTTGGAGCTTGCTTTAAATCGTAAAGAGCCTTCTTCAAACGATAAACGTGAGTAGGATGCTCTTGATTCACAAATCCTTCAGGTTGGCTGACGTAGACGACTTCTTTAAGATCTCCGTTCAGAAATGCCGTCTTTACATCCATCTGATATACTATCATGTTCTTACTAGCAGCATCAGCCAGAAAGATTCTGATTGCCTCGATTCGAGCAACTGGAGCAAACGATTCTTCAAAGTCTATACCCTCCTCTTGACGATATCCTTTAGCAACCAATCGAGCCTTGTTCTTCAACACATCACCATGCTCATCAAGTTTTACTTTGAAGATCCATTTGAGAGCTATGATCATAGCACAGTCTGGAGCAGGTACTAACTCCCATACATCAAGACGATCAAACTCATGAATTTCATCTTGCATGGCATTGAACCAGCTATCTTCATTCATGGCAGTTTTAACATCTTTTGGTTCGATCTTAGATAGTATGGAGTTGAAGAAGCACCATAAGGCATCGGTTGCGAGTTGTTTCCGGGTTGATACAGGGCGAGAGGGATTCCCAATGATATTGTCTAAGGGGTGATCGTGAGTCCATTTTCTGAGGTGTTCATGTGGCAGTTGTTGTGGAACTGAGGTAGCTGAGTCGATGTCTCCTGAAGAAGATGGTTCTGATGATGATTCAGGAGTAGCAAATATGTTTTCAAATGGAGCATCTTCAGGAGTAGCAAAGGGATTAACTTCATCATTGATGCCAGAAACATTTCCATGATGCACATTTGAAGAATGATGATTTGTTGATGAGACTGAAGGATCAGCAGCAGGTGCTTCTTGACTTAAAGATATTGAGACTGAGGGATTGACTTCATTCACTGGAATATGAGCATCCTCTGTTGTAGGGATCAGCTCCTCATTAGTAATTGAATCATACAGTTCATCAAACATAGGATCAAACAATTTCTTTACATCATCTTCAGATGGAGGTACATATGGAGTTTCTTGAAAGGAGTTTGGAACAAGGGATGAACCAATGGGACTATTTTGAAGTGCGGGTCCTGAGCTGGAGTGTCCAGGAGCCATTTGACCGTTCAGCTCATCAAACGTAACGTGAATTGTTTCCATGATATTTCGGGTTCTTTTGTTGTAGATTCGGTATCCCTTTTTGTTTGATGCATATCCTACAAATACTCCAATGTCAGCTTTGGCTCTAAGTTTGCCTAAGTCTTGACCCTAATTAGTTGGATAGCACAATGCTCCAAACACACGAAGGAATGATAGATTAGGTTTTCTGTTGTGGACAAGTTCATATGGAGTTTTTCCATGAATAGTGTGAATCAGGGAACGATTTTGTGTGTAGCATGCAGTGGCAATTGCTTCAGCCTAGAGAAACATTGGAACCTTTGAGTAGATCAGCATTGTTCTAGCGGCTTCAACAAGAGTACGATTTCGTCTTTCAACTACACCGTTCTGTTGAGGGGTTCGAGGAACACTTCTTTGATGGCTGATTCCAATGCTTTCATAGAATTCATTGAGTTGTTTGTTGACAAACTCAGTTCCATTGTCTGTTCTAATAATTCTGACGGTTTTGTTAAGTCGAACCTGCAGCTGTTTGATGAGTTTGATGATGATATCAGGAGTTTCATCCTTTGTCCTTAAGAACTTGACCCAGGTGAATCTAGAGTAATCATCAACCACAACTAACACATATTTCTTCCCAAAGATATTCTGCACCCTCATTGGTCCGCATAAATCCATATGAATCATATGAAGAACTTCTGTGACAGAGTTAGTAGGTTTGGGTTTATGGGCATACTTCTTGCTTTTTCCCAATTGACATGCTGAACAAAGATGATCCTTTTCGTACTTTAGTCTAGGTAAACCTACAACTAAGTCCTTTCTGGAAAGATCATTGATGGTGCCGAAGTTCAAGTGATTGAGACGACGATGCCATAACCATGACTTTGTTTTTGAAGCCTTTGATAACAGGCAGATTGGAGAAGCCCTCATCATGTCATCGATAGAGATGGTGTAAAGATTTGACCCACGAGTTCCTTTTAACAGTTCCTTACCATTAAGATCTCTGACAAAGCAGGTATGTTTTCTGAAGGCAACTTCTAGATCAGAATCACAGAATTGACCAACAGAGAACAGATTATGACCCAAACCTTCTACATAGTAAACTCTAGAGATGACACTATCACCAACAATATAATCTCCATAACCCATAATAGCACCGAAATGATCATTACCAAATCTAACAGTCCCGATGAATTTGTTCACGAAGTTCATGAGCCGCGACCGGTCTCCAGTCATATGCTTGGAACAGCCTGAGTCCAGGTACCACAGAACGATTTGAACGATCTGCAGTTGAACACAGACAAAAATGGATAACTGGATAATTGGGATCCCCATGCAAGAATGGGTTCCATTTGGTTAGTAACAATGTTTGGAACACCCACATCAGAAATAGAAGCATTCATATCAGAAAGTGAGGCAATGGAATCGTTGTGAATAGATGCAGTACTAGTGTCAGTATTAGCCCTATTCATAGTGTGATCACTTCTTAAGGGAATAGTTCTACCAGTAGGCATCCATTTTCTAGTGGGCATTATCTGATTAGTCTTAAGACCAACAGGTGTCCAATAAAAGCCTATTTTACTGAATGTTCTTCCTGTGGGTTTCCACTGTTTTCTAACTTTCTTTCGTTTTTGCCTTTTAGCCTTCTTAGCAAGAATTTTAGCATTAACAATATTAACTGGACAATTAACATCATTAGGCAGAACAGTAACACCACATTCATGATTAGAAACAGAATTCAAGCAGACATCAGTACAAGGTTTGCAAATAGTATCAGAATTCGAATTAATTACAGTACGCCTATGGCTAATACTAGAATCAACACGATTCGTTTTATTCGATTCAAACTTAAAGTTCCTAGATTCTTCTTCTACTCTTTTCCAGTGCACATTCTTAGCTTGCGAGGTCCTATCATTCCTTGTATTGTCTTAAGACTTTGACCTGCTCCCTTTAATGTCACTGATTACTCCTGTAGAGGGAATGGGAACATTAGTTTGTTTTACTACTCTTTGCACCACCTGTTTAGATGTGCTGGGATCTGAACTACATGCAGGTGCACTACGGTTCACATTCAAAACATTGGGAATCGAGTGCATATCATGCTTGGCCTTAGGCATCGAGCATGGAATCAAAGGATTAACTCTCTCACCTAATGACTTTGGGCATATTGTGATCAAGCATTCTAAGATTTCTTGAGATCGTTTGGCATATAGGCATGCATGTCCAATTGCATTATCATGAGGTTTCTCTAACTTATCCTCTTCAACAATCTCACGCAGACATTCTAGGCAATCCTTAAGGGATGAGAAGTATGTTTGAATAGCAAGTTTGTTGTTTCTTAGATGAGGAGGGACATATGTCACAGACAAAGCATATTGATTACAAGAGTGAACCTTTGATACACCATTTTCCCCATTGGTCATTGGCATTTTCCCTTTAACCTGACTCTTCAGATTCTCAATTTCTTTTTGCAATGAAGCTATTTGTTCGTTGTTATTGTTACGGGTGACTTTAATTGATTCAAATAACTCATTGAAATGACGTTTAACCTTTTCATTTTCTTCTAGAAAACTTTCGTTTTCCTTTTGTAAAGCATTTACTAGGTTTTGAAGATGAAACGTTTGAGAATTCTGAGAATCTAAAGGAGGAGGCATTTGGGAGCCTGTCATATTGTTTGTTTGACCCTTTAATTGAGAGATTTGGGCTTTCAACTTTCTGATCGTGTTGTACTGAGCTTGAATATGTTCATCACGTTTGTTAATTTGAAAAACTGCATCAAACTCTGGAGCATCTGAAGATGTCTTGACATTTGAAGTTTTGACATTTTCTTTAAGATGTTGATATTTTAGTTGTAAATTAAAATGCTCAACTTCTAGTTTAGAAAAATGTTTAACGAAATTGTCGTGATCATCCAGTTCAATTTTCTCGTTTAGTTTAGAATTGGTTTTTTCCAGCTCAATGACACGATCATGGGAGACTTTCAGGGCCACAGATAGTTCATGAAATTTGGAAGCATTAATAGAGCAATTTGAAGCAGTGAAAAACACATCTTGAGCAACACATTCAGTAATAAGATTCTCATTTAATGTATGCAAGTTCTTTCTCTCAATCTCATTATATTTTAGTGCACGCTCATAGTCACTAACTTCAACAACCATTGCATCAAATTCCTTTTCCATTCCCTTAATATCAGTTTCTATCCCCTTTTTAAGACTCTCAAAGTGATCTTTTAGAAGTTTAAAGAAGGGCATGACCTCAGTTAAATAACATTCTTTCATTTGTTCAAAACCCCTTTCTCCTTCAGTTATACCAGTGGGTGTGATCCTTTTCTTGCAAGTTTTCTCAAAATCAACAAATAGTTGAAATATAACGTATTGGTTAATTAATGTCTTGCTTTTAGTGGCAATTGTTCTAGGTACAAGATGCATTGGTGTATTAGGAGGATACACAGTCGCTCTAGGCATTTTCCAAAGGGGAGGGTTTGTTTCAATAATATTTTCCGCTTTCTGCTTATCTAAATCCTTTTTCCAGAAGACTTGTTCGGGAGTCAACAAAGTCTGAGGCTTAAACTTGTTCAAGGAAATCCAGTTTTCCTTCTTGTAATCATGAGGAGAGATAATTATGTTTTTCTCTTTGCATTTGGGATCATTTTGTTTCTTATTCATCTTTTCCCTAGTAATTTCATTTAATATCTTATCTTCCTCAGTGCACTCAACGCAACTAGGTTTCTGCCTAGGCTTAAGGAATTCATTACCATCATAAAGCACCTTATGAGCATTTCTAGCCTTTT
This sequence comes from Chrysanthemum seticuspe, assembly GCA_019973895.1. Classification (NCBI taxonomy): domain Eukaryota; kingdom Viridiplantae; phylum Streptophyta; class Magnoliopsida; order Asterales; family Asteraceae; genus Chrysanthemum; species Chrysanthemum seticuspe. The sequence goes on along the minus strand of BPTQ01000006.1, from coordinate 274,196,503 downwards.
TAATTACCTCTGGATTTGGTTCCTCAACAAGGGGAATGCTATGCTTATCGCTTAAGACTCGATGTTTGGTGACCATGTGAGCAGTCTGAATGGTGTTTCCTTGTATGTACAACTTGTTTTCAAGTTTGTTTTTCAAAGTTTTCAGATTAGAAAAATCTCTCAAGAGTTTTGATTCCTTTGCATTAAATTCTTGCTTAAGCATTTTCACATTTTCTTGAAGTTCTTGTTTTTGCTTAGCTGTTTTAGAAAGTTTTTCTTGCAAGGAATGTAATTCTTGTTTCAATACTTCTTCTTTAAACTTGCTTTTTCTAATTACTGTACTCACTTGGTCATCCATTTCCTGCTCACGAGTGGTCAACTCAAATTTTGCACGTTGTTCATAAATAGCAACACGTTCCTTATAGGCATTTAGTTCAGAAATTAAGGAATTATCAGGAGCACATGCAGTGTATTCATCAAAGACATAGTCATTGTTGACTGCAGAAGATGCATCACTTGGTACAACTTCACTTTCACTTTGTTTCACGTATTGATCGTATGGGACAATATTGTTATTACCCATATTTTCAACATTTGATTCAATAGTTTCAGTTGGTTGTACTTTGTCATGCATCTGTTGCACATCAGCATCATCGTATAGTTTTAATACCTCTGAGATGAGTTTGTCCTTGGATGGTTCAGGGGCAAAGATGTTTTCAAATGGAGCATTTTCGGGAGTAGCAAAGGGATTAACTTCATCATTAATTCCAGAAATAGTTCCATGATGTACATTCGAAGATTGATGATTTGTTGATGAGACTGAGTGATCAGCAGCAGGCGCTTCTTGACTTAACGATATTGAGACTGTAGGATTGACTTCATTCTCAGTGTTATGAGCAGCCTCTGTTGTGGGAATTGACGGTTCAATAGTACTTGGCTCATAGAGTTCATCAAACATAGGATCAAACAATTTCTTTAAATCATCTTCAGATGGAGGTACATATGGAGTTACTGGAGAAGAATTTGGTACAAGGGACGAACCAATGGGACTGTTTTGAAGTGCGGGTCCAGAACTGGATTGTCCAGGAGCCATTTGACCGGTCAGCTCATCGAACATGACGTGAACTGTTTCCATGATATTTCGGGTTCTCTTGTTGTAGATTCTGTAACCCTTCTTGTTTGGTGCATAACCAACAAAAATTCCAATATCTGCCTTTGCTCTTAATTTTCCTAAGTCTTGACCGTCATTCGTTGGATAGCACAAGGCACCAAACACACGAAGGTAGGAGAGATCAGGTTTTCGTTTATGAACAAGTTCATATGGAGTTTTTCCATGAGAGGTGTGTATAAGGGAACGATTTTGGGTGTAGCAAGCAGTGGCAATGGCTTCAGCCCATAAAAACATTGGAACCTTTGAATAAATTAGCATTGTTCTTGCGGCTTCCACAAGAGTTCGATTTCGTCTTTCAACTACACCGTTCTGTTGAGGAGTTCGTGGAACACTTCTTTGATGACTGATTCCAATACTTTCATAAAACTGAATTAAGTTTTTGTTAACAAACTCTGTGCCATTGTCAGTTCGAACAATCCTAACAGTGTTGTTGAGTCGAACTTGAAGCTGTTTGATGAGTTTGATGATGACATCTGGAGTTTCATCCTTTGTCCTCAAAAACTTAACCCAAGTAAATCGAGAGTAGTCATCAACAACTACTAGAATATATTTCTTCCCATTTATCGTTTGCACTCTCATTGGTCCGCACAGATCCATATGAAGGGTATGAAGAACTTCCATTACTGAGTTTGTGGGTTTTGGTTTGTGGGCATATTTCGTGCTTTTTCCCAATTGGCAAGCTGAACAAAGGCGATCTTTTTCATATTTTAATCTGGTAAACCTCTGACAAGATCCTGTCTGGCAAGGTTATTAATGGTGCCGAAGTTCAAGTGATTGAGACGACGATGCCATAACCATGACTTTGTTTTCGAAGCCTTTGACAACAAGCAGATTGGAGAGGACTTCATCATGTCTTCGATAGAGATGGTGTATAGGTTTGAGCCACGAGTTCCTCTTAACAATTCCACACCATCAAGTTCTCTAACAAAACATGTATGTTTTCTAAAAGCCACTTCAAGATCGGAGTCACAGAATTGACCAACAGAGAACAAGTTGTGACCAAGACCTTCCACATAGTATACCCGGGAAATTACACTATCTCCAACCACATAATCTCCATAACCCATAATAGCTCTAAAATGGTCGTTTCCGAATCTAACTGTCCCGATGAATTTACTCACGAAGTTCATGAGCCGCGACCGGTCTCCAGTCATATGCTTGGAAAAGCCTGACTCCAGGTACCACAGAACGATTTGAACGATCTGCAGTTGAACACAGACAAGAATGGATAACTGGATAATTGGGATCCCCATGCAAGAATGGGTTCCATTTGGTTAGTAATAGTGATTGGGACACCCACATCAGAAATATAAGCAATGGAATCATTAGGAATAGATGCAGTGCTGGTGTTTGTATTTGACCTATTCAAAGTGTGTTCACTTCTTAAGGAAATAATTCTACCAGTAGGCATCCATTTTCTAGAGGGCATTGTCTAATTAACCTTATGGCCAACAGGTATCCATTGATAACATATCTTACTAAACGTTCTTCCTGTGGGCTTCCACTGTTTTCTAACTTTCTTTAGCCTTTGCCTTTTTGCCTTCTTAGCATGATATTTTGCTTTAACAATGTTAACTGGAGATTTGACAGTTTTTGACAAAACATTCACACCACATTCATGATTAGTAACAGAATTCCAGCAGACATCATTACAAGGTTTGCAAATAGTATCAGAATTCGAATTAATTACAGTACGCCTATGGCAAATACTAGAATCAACACGATTCGTTTTATTCGGCTCAAACTTAAAGTTCCTAGGTTGGTCTTCTACTCTCTTCCAATGCACATTCTTAGCTTGCGAGGTCCTATCATTCCTTGTATTGTCTTGAGACTTTGACCTGCTCGCTTTAATGTCACTGATTACTCCTGTAGAGGGAATGGGAACATTAGTTGGTTTTTCTACTCTTTGCATCTCCTGTTTAGATGTGCTGGGATCTGAATTACATGCAGGCACACTAAGGTTCACTTTCTTAACACTAGAAGTGCTAGGATTTGTACTCCTAGGAGGCACACAAGAGTTCGCTTTCTTAGCTTTAACAAATTTGGAATCTGAACTACTTGAGGGTATACTACAGTTCACATTCAAAACATCGGGCATCGAATGGATATCATACTTGGCACTAGGCATAGAACACGGAATCAAAGGATTAACTCTCTCACCTAGGGACTTAGGGAAAATTGTGATTAAGCATTCTAGAATTTCTTGAGATCGTTTGGCTTATAAGCATGCTTGCCCAATTGCATTGTCAAGTGGTTTCTCTAACTTATCCTCTTCTACAATCTCACGGAGACATTCTAGGCTGTCTTTAAGGTATGAGAAATATGTTTGAATAGCAAGTTTGTTATTTCTAAGATGAGGAGGAACATATTTCACAGTCAAATCATATTTATTACATACATGCACCTTCGACGCACCATTCTCCCCATTTGTCATTGTCATTTTCCCTTTTACCTGACTCTTCAGATTCTCAATTTCCTTTTGCAACGAGGTTATTTTTTCATTATTTTTGTTACGAGTGACTTTTATTGACTCAAATAACTCATTGAAATGACGTTTAACCTTTTCTCATTTTCCTTTTGTAAAGCATTAACCAAGTCTTGAAGATGAAAATTTTGAGAGTTCCGAGAATCTAAAGGAGAAGGCATTCGGGAGCCAGTCACATTGTTCATTTCACCCTTTAATTGAGAGATTTGGGCTTTCAACTTTCTGATCGTGTTAGAATGAGCTTGAATCTGTTCATCACATTTGTTAATGAAAAACTGCATCAAACTCTGGAGCATCTGAGGATGTCTTGATATTTGAAGTTTTGACATTTTCTTTAAGATGTTGATATTTTAGTTGTAAATTAAAATGCTCAACCTCTAGTTTAGAAAAATGTTTAACCAAATTGTCGTGATCATTCAGTTCAATTTTCTCATTTATTTTAGAATTAGTTTTTTCAAGCTCAATGACACGATCATGGGAGACTTTCAGAGCAACAGATAATTCATGAAATTGAGAAGCATTAATGGAACAATTTGTAGCAGTGTAAAACACATCTTGAGCAATACATTCAGAAATAAGATTCTCATTCAAGGTATGCAAGTTCTTCCTCTCAATCTCATTATATTTTAGTTCTCGCTCATAGTCACTAACCTCAACAATCATCGCAATAAATTCCTTTTCCATTTCTTTAATACAATCATCTCTAATTGACCTTTTAATTGTTTGAAGAAAGGCATGACCTCGGTTAAATAACATTCTTTGGTTTGCTCAAAGCCCCTTTCCCCCTCAGTTATCCCTGTAGGTGTGATTATCTTCTTACACATTTTCTCAAAATCAACAAACAGCTGATAAACAACATATAGGCTGATTAAGGTCCTGCTATTAGTGGCAATAGATCTAGGAACTAGGTTCATTGGTGTATTAGGAGGATACACCGTCGCTTTTGGCAATTTACTAAGGGGAGGGTTAGAAACAACAAGATTCTCTGCTTTTTGCTTATCTAAATCCATTTTCCAGAACACTTGTTCAGGAGTTAGAAATGTCTGAGTCTTAAACTTGTTTAAGGAGATCCAGTTTTCCTTAGTGTAATCATGAGGTGTGATAATTATTTTCTTCTCTTTACATTTAGGATCATCTAGTTTCTTGTTCATCTTCTCCCTAGTGACTTCATCAGATTTCTTATCTTCCTCTGTGCACTCAAAGCAACTAGGTTTTTGTCTAGGTTTAAGAATCTCATTGCCATCATAGATTACTTTTTGAGATGCTTTTGCTATCTTCCCGTACTCAGGGTTGGGTTTATCTATAATGGGAACACTATTCTTGTCGCTTAAAACTCTATGCTTAGTGATCATGTGAGCAGTCTGAATGGTGTTCCCTTGTACGTACAACTTATTCTCAAGTTTGTTTTTCAAAGTTTTTAGATTGGAAAAATCATTCAAAAGTTTTGATTCCTTAGCATTGAATTCTTGCTTAAGCATTTTCACATTTTCTTGAAGTTCTTGTTTTTGCTTAGCAGATTTAGAAAGCTTTTCTTGTAAGGAGTTTAACTCTTGTTTTAATACTTCTTCTCTAAAATTACTTTTTCTAATAATTGTACGCATTTGGTTATCCATATCCTGCTCACAAGTATTTAATTCAAACTTAGCACGCTGTTCATAAATAGCAACTTGTTCCTTATAGGTATTGAGCTCAGTGGTCAAGGAATCATCAGGCACAAATGCAGTGTATTCATCAGGCATGCATTCATTGTTAATTGCAGAAGATTCATCACTAGGTACAACAAGACTGTCATCTTGTTTCACATATTGTTCATATGGGATAACATTGTTATTTCCCATATTTTCAATATCTGACTCAATGACTTCAGTAGATTGTACTTCATGGTGAATCTTTTGCTCATCAACCACATCATATAGTTTGAGTACCTCTTTAATGATGTATTCCTTGGATGGACTGGCTTGTTGAGATGAAGAGGTCATTGGAGAGATATTAGCCATGAAGATAGTTTGTGCACATGGTTCATCATCAACGTCCGAGTCAAATGCATCACAGTCTGTAACTTGAAAGGCGTTGGGATTCTTCTGAGCAGCATGCACTGGTTGTTCGTCCACATCTCCATCATATGTTCTAGCATTCCCATCAGTCAAGAACAACAGCTCCTCTTCATTCAACATTATACCATTATCTTGTGCTTGAACCAACAACATCTTGTCCCTGAAGTATTCTGCGTTTTGAGGGCGTTTTGGTTGAGTACAGTTCCTAGCAATGTGCCCTTCTCCACCATAGTTGTAGCACTTGATTGGCTTTGCTTGACCATGGTTTCTATTCCTTCCCCAATTCTGATTTGCAGCATAGCCTCTACCAGCTCCACCTCTTCCTTGTTCGTACTGCCTTTCTTGAACTGGTTATACAGTAACCTTTCCATCTCTGACCAAAGCATGGTTGTGTAGATTGGATGCAGTCCTGATTTCATTGTTAGTGTGAAGTCTGTTGGTATGTGGAGAGAAGGTTAGGTTTTTTTTAACCATAAAAGCCAATTTATTGATAAAGTGCTCCATGACTTCATCAGAATTAGGTTGCTTATATCCCCGAATCAGGAACGGGCTTGTGATTATCATTTCCAGTGGGTGTGACATGTGATGCTTTGGTGAAGAATGCAGTTGTATCATTTGATGAGCTTGTTTCTCCTGGTTGAGATTTGAATTGTTCAAGAATCCTTTTTTCAAACATAGCATGTTTCTCATTCTGAAGAAGGAAGGCATACAATTGCTCATAGTTGGTGTTCTTTAGTCCTTTGGTAAGCTTCACTGAAGTGACAAACTTGTGCCATTCGGGATTCATGTTGTTTACGAATTTTGAGTTCAGCTGAATGTTTGGCATAGTCGTCTTGATATTCCTCATATCATTCACCAGCTTGTGGAATCTCACATAATATTCATAAACACTCTCTTCAGGTTTCATCTTAAAGTGTTCAAATTCATCATACAGCTGTGATTCTCTGTCTTCGATAGTCAATTCAGAACCCGAGAGAAGCATCTTGACATTATCCCAAACTGCCTTAGCTTCTGTGTTGTGATTGATTAGCTTGTAGATGTCTTTAGGAAGACCCTGAAGTATGATGTTAGAAGTCCTGATATCAGCATCAAATCGCTTTTTCTCCTTATCACTCAGCTCATCATATGTCTTTGGTCTGTCTAATCCAAAGATCATTGTACCATCTGCTGCAGTATCAATTATGTCTCTTGTGGTCTCAACCCGATAAGGTACTTCATCAATTGACTTAAGGATGTTAACCCCATTCTCCTTTCCTAAGCAGTACAGCCTGATTCTTTGTGACCAAGATTCATATTCAGTTCTATCAAGCATGGGAGGACGAGTATCAGATCCTGCAGCTTGCACATCATCAGGAACGGAAGACATGTTTAAATTCTACGGGATTTTACAAATCTTTGACTTAACCGGGAAATAGATTCTTTCACGGGATTATACAAAATCAAGAGAGAAACCGTAAAACTTATACACTTATGCGTAGACAACAACTTAAGGCGTAACAACAACTTATGCGTAGATGAAGGCTTACGCGTAGACAGCAGACTTACGCGTAACTTACAAACTTACGAGTAGACACAAGCTTACGCGTAGACAGAGTTTACGCGTAGACTAGAGCTTACGCGTAGAGTTTTAGGGTAAAAGGCTTAAGTTTATGCGTAAACCAAGGCTTATGCGTAAGAAACTTATGCGTAAACTTCCCTTAGGCGTAAGACAGGCTTATGCGTAAGAAAAAGCTTATGCGTAAGAATTTCTACGCGTAAGTTTTATGCTTATGCGTAAAATTAGGGTTTTACCCACAAAAATATTTTACACTTCACAGTGCAAGAGATATCCAAAGTCAAAGTGTTTTTCAGGCTAATCCAAGCAAGAAGAACACTGAGTAACCACCAGAAATGAAGATCTTGTGAAAAATACCTTACGCGTAGGATTAGGGTTTTGATATGCGTAGAAAGTACAAAATTTGCCAAACACGATTTTTCGAACAAAACCGTTTAGAAAACTAGATTAGGATGATGAAACAATCTTAAAAACACCAAAGCACCAAGACTTGACGATCAAAACCACGATTCTCTCTTATGCGTAGATTCGTACACACGTATCCAAACACTCTTAAAAACCAAGAAAAACTTGTAAAGTTTGAAACTTTTTGCAAGAAACTGAAATTTAAGCACTCAATAAACCTTAACCCACACGAATCTTGGAATAAAAAGTGTAAATTTTAAAGCTTTAAGGATACAAAAATACATATACGAGACTACTCTTAAAAACCCTTTTACGCGTAAAACAAAACTAAACCTTAACCCAACAATCACTATCAAACCAAGAACACGAGAGATGGATGATCAAACCATGGCTCTTGATACCATTTTTAGGATCTTGGTTTATACCAAACACATATTAGGCGGCGTTAGGTTAAGGGTTTAGAGAGAGAAAGTGGGAGAGGATGGGAACTTTAGAGAGACAAAGAAAAATGTATTATGAAAGCTCCAACCCTTTGCCTTGGAGGGCAAAGGGTATTTATATGGTACAAGCTTAGACGCCTCTATGAGGCTGTGGATCAGGTATACAGTGGGTAAAGACCCGTCCATCCTCCACGGTGTTATAAAGTAAACTAAATACTAACACTGAATTACTAAGACTATGAGCTTTCTACCGAGTATACATACTTGAGGTGACCGACACTTTAATTATTGGATTTACTAAATCCTAACATCTAGACACAATAGTGCACATTTGGTTTCCTATGCCGGAGACTAGGAAGAGGGTCTCCTTCTTCAATATCAACGATCTCTAAGAGAAAGTCGATAGATAATGTCGGTTCCCCGTGAGAATGAAACAAGCCCTTTTAAGAGGAACTTGAGTAGCTTGGGAAGTTTAGTGCAGTGCGTCACTGGGTCCATGACGTCTTGTCTTCAATACCAGTGTTACCTTAGTAACCACCAGTAGCATATGTATTGAACCCGGTTACTGCCCTAAGGTTGAATTATTGGAGGGCTATTTCTTTTCACCCTTTTCTCATTTCATTTCTTTTTCATTCTTCAACCCCTTCAGTGCTTACCGAGACTTCATAACTAGAACCTTGTTGGGTTAATTCCAGTACTAGCTCTGTCTCAGTCCGCACTCTTCCCATATTCTCATTTTTCTCCTTTTTTCATCATACCTATGGACACTACACTAACTAGTGGATTGTCCCTGGGTAGATCCCTCCGGTTCTGGCGGATCGTGGGAACTAATACCTAACCTCACCATCCTTATAACTCCATGCATAAAGTAAAATGGTCAATCTTTTGGTACAGTTCATTCTTCCTTGAAACCAATTGAAAAATCATTAGGAAAATCAATCAAGGTACTTGTGATATAAAATCAAAGCATTTTGTACCTTAATTGTTTTGATCATTTTAGAAATGCTCCCCCTCAACATGTGCATATGATATTGAAATTGTTTGGCACATGGAGGCAAGAGTTCTTTGAAATAATTTCTTGATCACAATTTCTATGGGAAAAAGCCATTTGATTTTCTTTGGTAAATTCTCCCCCTCAATATGTGCATAGGATATTTGAAATCATTTTATCACATAGAGGAAAGAGTTCTTTTGAAGCACATTTACGATCACACAAGCCATTAAGAAACCATTCGCTCTCCCTCAATATGTGCATCAATATATGAAAGAGTTTAGCACATATTAGAGAGAGCCAGCACATTGAATCAAATGACCACCTTTTATCAAATTTCATATTAAATCACAAATTCTCCCCCGATCAAAAATATCAAACCCTTTGAGATTTTGGATCCCAAGTGATTTAATAAGGTTTATAAAACATTGGAGAATATGTGGCCATGTTTAAATACTCATTATGTTTTTGGATAAATCCTCCTCCTCAACATGTGCATTGTATATTTGAAATCGTTTGGCACATGGAGGCAGGAGTGCCTTTAAAGGACTAAAACCAACTCCATTTAAACAGATAAGAGATTTAAATCACTATCTCTCCCCCGATCAAAAATTTCAAACCTTTTGAGATTTGTGATCCCAATTGATTTAAATCATTTAGAAAATTTTGGGGAAAGACGTGGCAAGATTTGATTTTGAAAAATGACAGATAATGACCAAATTTAGACATTAAAGATTGTTAGTGTCAGGTATGATTGTTTTAAGAGACCTTTAAGTAAAATAAAACAATTTCACAATCAAACAAGAACAGAAAGAATTTCATTTTGAAAGATCTTGATTCTAAAGAAAAAATCATACCATGACATAACATTAAATCTTTAGATCACCACTTAATTTCGTACACACCGGACTTTTATGAAGAAATATCGTTTGAAAATATTTAATTTGAAATCACTTAAGATTTGACAAAATAATATCCGGTTGATTTCAAAACTTTGAATCCAATTAATTTTCAAAACAATATTTTCCATTTTCAAAACAATTTAATCAAATTATTTCAAAATTGTTTAAAAATGGTATCCTGCACAAAGATACATTAGGTGGTTGAGAAGCTTATGTTGTTGCTGTAGGGCTTGGAAGAAAAACCGTCTGCAGATGCAGTGAGACTTCTTACGTTGCATTTTAATGCCAACTGAGGTCAAATTAAGCTCCGTTTCTTCATTTTCTGATGAAGAAACCATCTGCTGATGCAGTTAGATCTCTTACGTTGCATTTATGCCAACTCTCCATTGAAGTCCAATTAAGCTCCGTCTCTTCATTTGTCAACCCAAGATATAGTTACCCTTTCCTTACGGCATCCAATCATCATCATTTGTGGGATCCGGATCGGGAACATTCTTATAAACCCTGATATCTGCATACGTTAGTGAACATACATACAGATATATGGTGGTCGACATCACCCAAACAGCAATCGACTAATAAAAGTCAATTCAACATATCAATCAGATCATAAAAGGTATGAGAATAATGTGTTCATCAAGCTATAATCATCTAATCCTAACAATCACATCCTAGAAACCTAGTCCTTCAACATAGGCAATTATATTTTACAGATAAGCACGTAGGATGATTAAGAAAGTCCGTTAGATGATGTAACTTTGAAAACATTCTCCCCCTCAATCAATGACTCATTTTCTGAAAATTTTTAAAAGCGCTGAAGTCGTTGATTGAGTTTGCAAATTTAATAAAAACTCTGAAACTGATTGTTGTTAAAGCAACTCATTTTACCACCATTTTTGGAAAACAACAAATATTTTTCTAAAGAATTTATAGACGGAAAAACATTTGTGTAGGAACAGCAGTCCTTCGACATACTTTCCTCAAATAGTTTTAGGATAAGTGCACGATAATTTTGAAAATTTGTTTTTGGCGCAACACTTTCCTTTCTTGAAGAACGGGTTGCTATCTGAAATAATAGCAAGCCATAGTTTTAAGCACGGGTTGTAGTTTGAAGTAACTGCAAGCCATTTTTTTGAAGCCCGGGTTACAGTCTGAAATAACTGTAAGCCATAGTTTTTGACATGTTTAGAAAAGAATATTTACACCTCCTGCTTGAACTTCATCTATGGTCCCGTGCCATTATTGAATGACATTTCTAAGACCGCAGATGTTATCGATACCAGAAGACATGTCTAGAGAAAACATATTTTTGATATTTTTGAAATTTTCTGATTTTTATGGGTTTTTGAAATTTTTTATTTTTCTATTTTCTTTTTGCTGGTTTTATATTTTTGTATTTTGGTTTTTGAAAAATATATACAAAGATAGAGTAGATGATATAGTTTAAGAAGATGATGATACGAGTACCGAGATAAGGATATCGAGCAGCCCCGTTGTAGAAGAAGTCATCATCTCTTAAGCATTCACCACCAAAGCTTTCGAGGCTCTTGCATTGAAGAAAGAAATTGAACCATCTGAAAGTGAGACTTTGGCAGCTTCCCCCCAAACCGAAAATCCTTTAGCTGAGCAGATTCAAAGCTTTCTTTCAAGCTTCCCTTAGCCAGGTGCACAAAGAAGCACACCATTATCATCGAATTTGCTGCTCATTTTAAGAATAATCACCGTGATTCTTCGTTCGAGGTTATATCATCAACAAGAACAGCACCGTATCATCCCACTTATAAATAATCTTCTCAAATTTCATAACCACTGAAGTCTGACGCAATCTATTTCAAAAGGTGTCAAGAGACCACTTCCCTCGAGTAGTTGAATTGATGCAGTCAGTCTCTTAAACTAGAGCTCACGAACCCGAATACACATACCCGAAGACAAAGAAACTTATACCATCGAAGTATCAGATTAAGTCCAATAGCCAAAGAATAACCCCGATGTATACTTTTCTCTCTCCTGACGATAGTGTATGAAGCTCACGAACCCGAAGTACCCGAATGCCCAAAGAGAGAATAACCGATAACATTGAAGAAACAGGCCGAATCACTGATTATCTCTGCCGGTGACAATCTCTGCGGATGTCAACACCGGAATAAGTGATTATATCTCTGAATCACTGATTAAGCCCTCAAGTAAAACAGCTGAGCATCCCCAATGTACACAATTCTCTCTCCCCTGATGATTGCGATAACATCGAAATCATCACACACTTGTGTACCTCTTTTTATCTTCAGAAACTTTCTATTACATCACTTCCCCCACGTCGTTAGAATAATAACACTAAAAGCCTTGATGAGTAAAACCTTGAGTTTCTCTGCGGTCATGACATTTGTTTTCCCGGAATATCTCCAATCACTTAGAAGTATTAAGTTCATCAAGTTTACTCGCCATGAGTCAAACCTTGAGTTTCTCTGCGGTAATAACATTCATCTTCTCGGGATATCTTCAATCACTTAGAAGAATTAAGTTCATCAAGTTTACTCGATTTGTGTTTAGATGTGAGTCTCCTTCCCCCTTGCTGGTTTTGACACTTCAGAATCAGCAACTCATTGTAAGCCCGTATACTAGAAATTTGTTGAGAAGAACACTTGAACTCTTGTGGGAATCAACTTGCTGAAGTACAGTGTGGGCAAGTCTAATTGGGGATTAAATATGGCATTTCACTCTCCCCCAATTAGTGCTCTCCCCTAAACCGACAATCTTTATGATGAATGATTAAATTAAGAAGAAGTCTTTAGATCGTTAAATGCAACTCGTCTTTAGTCTTCTAACATGCATCAGAAAAAGTAGAACAGACTGTAGACTCGACCTTCTTCAAGATTGTCCAGTTGGGGAATAGAAAGTCAACATCTTCAACTCACCAAATGCATTCCCGTTAACTTTGAAATAGCAAATCCCCTTGACTAAAATCCCTCCCAATCAAACAAGAACAGAGAGATGTTCATCAAAGAAATCAGCCCAGCAACTAGAAGCACTTTGTCATTAAACTCATCAATCCGTATGAAGATGTCAACCAACGGCTCTTAGAAGAAACTCCGTGTAACGATGACCCGATAAGAAGAAGATCGGTTCTTACATGAGTTTGGAGCCGTTTGACCATTTATTCTCAGAAATCAATCAACCATGCAGTAATTTCACACTTCTTCCCCCCTCAAGAATTGCATACGGAGTTGCCATTCTTGATTAAATAAGTGAAAATCATCCGAATGTTCTATTCACACTTCTCTCCCACAAAATCAGCACATGGTGTCACCATCTTCATTATAATCGAGCAAGTGGAATGAGAAAACAATCAGTGGTAGCCCGGTTCACTTGATGACTGAAGCGCATGGAAAAAATATGAAGCATCTTGATGAGAATGGTCATAATAAGAAGATTTCTCTTTTTCAGAAGATAAAGTGCACTGAAGCGTACACTTTTCTTTTCTTTAGAGTACGAGGCATGAATTGTTGTGTTCATACGTCATAAGAAGATTTCTCTTCTTCAGAAGATAAAGCGCACTGAAATGTACACTTTTCTTTTCTTTAGAGAACGAGGTTTGAACTGAAGTATTCAAACGTCATAATCTCTCTCTTTTCAGCTCTCTTAGCAAAACATGTAATCAACCCCATTATCATTCGGTAGGCTCTTTGTAGTGACAGCTGATGGAGAAAACCCGATATAATGAATTTGACCCTGAAGTAAACTACCTCGAACTCGTGACTTAAACTTGCACATATGTAACAAAGAGCGGTGCCGATTTCCATTAGCATCTCTAAGTACTCTCTATGTACTTTATACTCTTCAACCAACCAACCATCAAGTATATGACGTACATTACCTCTTGAAAATCCACAATTGAATGTGACACTAAGCACTACAACGTAACTCCTTAAAGTGATAGTTATTTTGTGATGGTAAGAGCCCAATTCCCCGAAGTGGTAAAAGAAAAGGTAAAAGACACCCAACAATAACTAGATTTCCAAGTCTTCATTTTTAATAATAAGCTCGAACAAGGATCTTGAAGAATCTTCATCCATCCATCCCCGATACCTTCAGATACTAAGTACACTCGCTCGTGATATTTCACTTCAACCTCAAATAGATAATACTGAATTAACCCCGTTGTCACATCTTCTGGTTAACAGCTTAACTCTAGCCTCGTTTGTCGTTTTAAGTGAACTATGATAATGGTTTCACCCCGACCATGGTTAAAAGCACACAACCCCGTAAAACCAAGTAGTAACCAAACTGCCATGACGAATATCCAAATACACATCCAATTCATGAAGTACACTCTTTTATCTCTTCTTCGAAACAGAAACTGTAGCACAAGCATCAAATAAGATCCCGAAATACACTTTCTTTTCTCCCAGATGGTTCCATCAATACGGGATTTTACAACTCTATGGTTTAAACCGAGAAATAGTCTCTTTCGCGGGATTTTACAAAACCAAGAATAAACAGTAAGATAGATCCGGAAATGCACTTTACAATTACTAGGATGTTTCCATTGTCACGGGATTTTACAAGTCTATGATTTAAACAGAGAAATAGGTTCTTTCGCGGGATTTTACAAAATCAAGGCAAAACCGTAAACAATGTCAGCTTGAATATGTTATGACAACTTTGGTTTCGGTGAATATCTGTTTTAGGGGAACATGCAGCGGTTCATCAACGGTTCATCAGCCAACATCATCAACCATCCAATAAATACTTTGGTAAACACATCATTCACGCATTATGTCGGCTATTGTAGTGACCACATGGAGAAGTAAACCCGATATACCAAACTTGATCATGAAGTAGAATTCCCCAGATTTGTTACTTAAACTTGTACTAATCCTTGTGAAGAAGAAACGGTGTACCCAATGTACAAAACCTCTTGACGTATCCTCAACAGCGTGAGACACCGAAGTGATAGTTACGTTGTGGGTTAAGCGAGAAAGAATCACAAACGTAACTAAATAGCCAAGTATTTATCACACTCTGTAAATGCCTAAACAAGTCATCTTCGCGGAAGGGTAGAAAGAAAGAAGACGAAATAAGTAAATGCGCCCGGAAAAACCTCACTTCAAATCCCAATGAGACACATCGTACAAACAACCCTGTAGTCACCCTAGTTCAAATATCAATTCAAGCCGTAAAGCAAAATTCACCGTGAAGATGCATAAGCCAAAGTACCAATCTCATAACATAGCGATTCTCATCCTCAAATCTTAATTCATCAAATCTCAACTTTTAAACCAAATGAAATACAAACGTTAGCCGTAGACAAAATGTATTTTTCGTTGAAATTTAATGACCAAACATTGTTTCATTTGTCCACAAAGCCCATCTTAATATTCATTGACCTCCTCAATAAATCATCTCATCATTATTGCATCAAAGATCAATAGGAGAATAAGTTCGGTTTAGTCACAACATATATATCCGAGCCATTAATAATTCATGGGTCAAAGAGTATCACACAAAATTTCCAAAGTGTATATCAACCTTCAAATGAAAAGTGTGATTTAACCATTCAAACTCCAAAGCCCAAGTGAGGTCAACGACTTTAATAATCTTTTTCTCAAAAAATTAAGCTCAAGCCGTGAATAGTGTATCCTCCCGTGAAAATATATATCATACCAAAAATATCACTCATGACCAATTAATAAGAAAAAAAATTGTATCCAATTTTTATACAAAAAATCGGATAACAATTTTTGTGCAGCTCATCAATTTGTCCAATAAAATACATCACTTATTCCACGAAAAAGAGTAACAATGAAGCTCAAGAAAGAGAAGTTTCAGGCATGCAACCCAAATCCATGAGTTAGGCTCGATCCAACACCCATTCTCATATCAACCTGATCCAATCCACTTTTAGACAACCCCAGATCCAAATTAAAAAGCCCAAACAACCAAATGCTAATAAGCTGGCAATATAACTCACAATATAACCTAATATTTCACACTTTGTCAACCCTTAGATCTTAGATAACAAAAAGAAAAACGCTTACCACTCCTAATATCTCTCCAACCTAACGCTCATCTCATCCATCTCAAACATCCGCCTCCAAATCTCATATTCAGAAGAAAACGTGAAACCAACTTATCCCAAATACAACAATCGTCTGCCCCATTTAATCCTTAAAAAAAACCGAACAAAAACATCTTGAACACCTCTCATCTTGTGGACCTCCTGAAATCATATGGACCTTTCACTCTCCACAGGGATGGTTCGAGATATCATTAATGTCACAGGGATGGTATAAGGCTTGAAACGGCTTCAAGGTCATTAAATAATGGTCTCAGGTAGGTATAATTAAATTTTTGTTAGTCGTGTTTCTGTTTTCAGTTTTGAACGAAACAAAGAAGAGATGTAACAACCTAGTTATAATCTTTCTTTTGATTTCGGATAGAAGCACAGTTGGGTCTATGATGTTGACGATTCAGTAGGAATAATATTTAAAAGATTACAACAATATTTGAATCGAATCTGAGATCTATCAATTAATTTTTCTTTTTGATTCTTGATTGTTTGAGAGTTGAAGAGTGGGTGTGAGGGTCCTTTGGGTTGAGTCTAGGTTAGGAGTAGTTGTTGGAACAGATTCGGATATGATTTCTTTCTTTAGATATCTTGTTTAAGCTTTCAAGGACCGAGGATGGTTTAAGTTGAACCTGAGGTCGAGTCAGTTTAATGGTATTAGTTATGTGTGGACGTGGTCATATCTTCCTTCATCACATCTTTTAACCAAGTCGCTACTAGTCAGTACTAGTCTAGTCACTGGTCTTGAGTCAAGTCGCTAAACCAAGTGACAAGTCGCTATGTCGATTATGTTGACATAAGTCGCTAATATGAACAAGTTGCTACTCTTAAAGAAGAGCGCAAGTCGCTACAGTATGAAAGCACAAGTCGCTATATTATTTCAAAGCAAGTCGCTACTGTTTTAACACCATAAGTCGCTAAGACCAGATTGGACGACTTGTCAAGACAAGTCGCCATTATTTTCAGTTATCAACTCGCTTTAAAAAAAATGTACAACTCGCTAACATGAACAACATCAAGATTTGACTATTTTAATTTTTCCGGCGATGTTTCCGACCATGTTATCAACCATATCATAATATAAGACCAGAAAAACTGCATGCAAAATGCAACTTAGACTTGACTTCACGAGAATGACCACAAATATGCACGGTTTGGAATAAAAGATGTTTAAAGAAAGAATAAACCTATTTGGACCAAAAGATGACCAAGACAAACATGTAACTATTTGACATCATTTATCAACAGAAAAAGGATACAAAAACTGTTAAGAACAGTTGCCACGAATACCAATGAACACAAAATAAAAGATCCGAACCACAAGAATAAAAACAGATTCAAAACATGATAAGAAAACCACACAAATCAACACAACACAAGAACCTTGGCTCTGGTACCATTTGTAGGATCGATATATTTATTGTGTTGATGATTCGGGTGGTCTTGGATGATCAAAATAAATGTTTGCCATATTTAGAGAGAGAAAGATAGAGAGGGTGTTCTTGCTAGAGACTTGGCTTACACAAAGGAAATGTTAGATTGAATGAGAAGCACCACCCCTTCCATGGATGGAAGGGGTATTTATAGTTACAGAATACACGACCTCCTATCGGCCTGTGGATCAGGCATACAGTGGGTAAAGACCCGTCCTTCCTCCACGGTGTTACACTACGCTAAACTAAACTAATAACTAACTAATAAACTGATAAATAACGTATCTAATGATATGTCTACGAGCTAACTTATGTTAGATAATATTTGGGGTGACCGACACTTTACTTATGGAATTTCCAATTCCTAACACCCCCAATAGTCCATTTTGGATTATGAGAAGACATCAAAGTCAACCACCCGACGACATGGAAGTTGATGCTTCTTTACCTTCACCCTCAAACATTGTAGAGCCAACACTTAATGAGACTCCACCAATTCTTCCTTCATTTGAAGATCCTCAACCCACTTCACTTCAAGAAATTCAAAACCATGACAAGGATTGCTATCATTGTAAACATGTTGAAAGGTTGATACATGAACTATGTGAAGAGCAATGTTTCATGTTTTATCACCTCCTCGAACGTTTTGAAGAGGTCAACAAGCCAAAACAACAATAAGCATCATAGTCACAAGCTCAAACTTAGAACGTTTAGGAAACTTATCTCATCCTTGATCATCATTAAGCTTTTAGTTGAATCTTGAGTTTTGGTAACTCATTAGCATTAGTAGCACTTGTATGGCTAGTTCATTCTCTTTGTTTTAGAGATTTGTTTGATCATCTCTTGTTTTTATTGAATGGATATCTATATGCCATAATTGTTTTGTGCTTTGTGCTTTGTGCTTTGTGCTTTGTGCTTTGTGCTTTGTGCTTGCTATATCATATACTACTTCACATCTTCATTATCATTGATTGAAACACTCTCATTGCTGAAGAAACTGTCAACAGACAGCCGAATCCCTCCAAAATGCCTAGCCGGATCCCTCCAAGAAGGGAACCGTGGGATCCGTGGTACAGAAGCACAAATTTCTACTAACTTGAGTTTATTTTCAAGAAATTATGCACTATACTCTTGTTTTCTAACCTTTACTTTGTAGATTTTCAAAATAACACATGAAGATCTTGACACCATAAAGCTAGGGGGAGCTTTGTGTCAAACGATATTGCAAAAACATTTTGCAACTTAATCCGATTTTGGATTATACTTCATGACACCCCATTGCAACTTTGCAATCTTCAAGGGGGAGCACGTTTTTGTCACTTAGACGAACCACTTGCAAACATATTTGCAAACACATTAGTTTATTTACGTTATGTACTTGACGCCCTCTCAAAGGGATGGACTCGTCAAGGGGAGTTAAGACGAGTACCATTCCCGTCACTTGCTCTCTTTACATTTTTTACATATTCTTTTTATAAAAATTATGTTAGCTTCTTTTAACACTTTTTGTTTCGACAAAAAGGGGGGAGAAGAAAGTAAAAACTACTAATTCAAATTTGCTACAAATTTTAGTTTTTTCTTAAAATAATTTTATGTTTTG
Source organism: Chrysanthemum seticuspe (assembly GCA_019973895.1). NCBI lineage: Eukaryota > Viridiplantae > Streptophyta > Magnoliopsida > Asterales > Asteraceae > Chrysanthemum > Chrysanthemum seticuspe. The sequence goes on along the minus strand of BPTQ01000006.1, from coordinate 274,177,424 downwards.
TCATCAACAAAAAGGGGCAGATTGTTAATACAAATAAGCCGTAAAAACGTTTATTTATATTTTACGATATTCTAATGTTTTGTCGATAACAAACGTAAAATTATTTTAACGAAACAAATAGAATACGTAAATAGTTTGAGTCAATAGTTTCCTAACACACTTACGTTTTCACATAAAACACTAAAACAAGTATAAGTGATTTTATGATTTAGATACATATGTACAACAACTAGTGTTTACATATTGGGTTAGCATATACTTAAACTAAGTATACTAAAATGGGTAAAAACAAGTATATACTAAAATGGGTAAAGACAAGTATATACTAAATGGGTAAAAACTAGCAAATGGTATTGACCCATAACCTATGGTTTTATATATATACCACTTAACCAAGTTCATTGTATCCTTAAGATACATTGTATCTAGAAAGAAAACCATGGATCAACCCATAACCCATGACCCATGACCCATAACCAAAAATACCCATGGGCAAAGAGGAGCGTTCTACGGATCCCTGGCCTTGTGCTAGTCGGATCCCTTGTGGGAGGGATCCGCGGGACCCGGGGAACAGTAGAGAATTTTCTCTATAAATAGAGAGCCATTTCTTCCTTTCTACTCATGTCTTTACACACATACTTCCCCAAGTATTATATCCCTCTAACCTCATATCCAAGTGATCTATGTAGTTTGTCTTTTGTTTTTGTGTGATTCTCTAGGTTCCTCTTAAAGGCGAGATCACCACTTCTTGAAGACGAGCAAGCTCAAGTCCATGAGTTGCCATGCTTCATCATCATCAAGATAACTAAGGTTCTCTTGTTGATAGTTCGTTCTTCCTCCGTAGATGTTGGGTTAAAGGCATTAGTGAAGGATGCCGAAAGTGTCAAGACGAAGGCATTAGTGAAAGGTGCTTATCGTCCGTGTCAAAGCATTAGTGAAGAATGCTAAAGGTGTCAAGACGAAGGCATTAGTGAAAGGTGCCAAGCGTTGTGTCAAAGGCATTAGTGAAGGATGCCTAAAGATCAAATCAAGTGGCATTTGGGAAGAATGCCTAGATCGTATAATCGATGAGGTGCATCGTTATACATATAATTATTTGTTTATTTCCAAGGATGATGATATCCTTGATGGTGTTGTAACAAGGAGTGGATCTCCTTGACATTAGGTGTTGTGTTGTGAAGGGTAGTAGTTCCTCCATAGTAATGGAACTAGGTACTTAGCCTAGTACCTAATAAAGGGTAGGCGACATTGTGATAGGATTAGTTCTCCTTGGTGTGAAAGAACTCGGTGGTTAGCCTAGCACCGTATAAAGGGTAGGTGACGTTTTGTTAGGTGTGGTTCGCCTTGGTGTGAAGAAACTCGGTATTTAGCTTAGTACCGGAAAAAGGTTAAGCGACGTTGTGAAGGCTTCTCCGCCATAAGGAGTTGGGGTAGTGTTTACGAACTCTCGAGTAGGTGACTCGGGGAGTGGAGTAGGGCAAGGAAGGTGTCCTTGTAGCCGAACCACTACAAATACTTGTGTCGTGGTGATGTGCTTCTTACTCTTTATCTTTCATTACACATTTATATATCTATCTATCAAAGTCCAACATAAACAACCAAATAGATTGACATAAGTCGATCTAAATATTTAAAAGGAAGTTTTAAATTGGTAAAACTATTCAACCCCCCCCTTCTAGTTTTCCACAAAGAAAACATAAGAATGGGTTAGCGATAAACACCAATCGATCATTGTGGTCGTTTCTTAAAGAGTTGACCACTACGATTGTTCTTCTGATGAATGTCTTGATTCCATTCACCTTGGTCAGGCGAATCAGCCGTCCGAATCCCATAAGGGATAGTTGGCATTACATTGAACAAGTTCAAGTAATGACCCACATCTTCAGGACTCGATTCTTGAAAGGAATCTCCTTAGCGGGATTTCCAGCACTTACAAGTTCGAACTTCGAGCGTGTTAACAGCATAGTGTGAAAACACATCCCTAATTCTCGCAAAGGCTGTTCCTGAACTGGAGTCCCTCAAGTAGGATAACACGATATACCGAATACACCTACAGTCCAGGTGAGTCGCTGAGGAACACCGAAGCATCACCCCACGACTGTAGACCGTTTGAGACAACACTAAGCGTAACCTATAAGGAGTTACTGAAGTGACCTGTTGTCAGGGCTGTTTGATGTTCACCCTGGCAGGAGTTTCCATTCAATCACTGAGGATCACAATTTTGAACCCCTCATAAATGTTCTCGACAGATTGCTAAGATCTGTGTAGGACTCTTGAGTAGTATCACTTGCATCCTTATTGTTAAACGACAAGTGATGAAATGTCGAGTGTTCCTTAGAGATCTTTTGATGAATCTCGTGGCTCTAGACTCAATAGTGCGCTTTGGTTTTCCTGAGCGAAGACTATGGAGAGGGTCTCCTTCTTCAATACCAGCAATCTCTAAGAGAAAGCCGATAGTTTACGTAGGGTTCCCTGTGAGAATGAAACAAGCTTCTGTTGGGAGAAACTTGAGTGGGTAAGAAGGTTTAGTGCATGCGTCACTGGGTCCATGACAACTTTGATCTTCAATACCGGTGTCATCTAGTGACAAACAGTAGCATATGAATTGAACCCGGTGTCTGCCCTAAGTTGAATAATTTGGAGGGCTATTTCTTTTCACCCTTTTCTTTACTTTTCTTTTTAATTCTTCAACTCCTTCTTTCTCCGATTCTCATTTTCTCCTTTTTATAATCATACCTAAGGACTTCTAAATTCTAACTATTGGTGGTGTCCTTGGGTAGATCCCTCCGGCTCTGGCGGATCATAGGACGGTTATTCCTAACCTTAGTCACCTTATAACTCCATGACTAACGTATGTTGCCATAAAACCATTTTCATGAAAAAATCTCTCAAACTGGTTATGAGTAAAAAACATTTTGTACCACTGTGAGAGTTTTGTATTTTGCAAAAATACTCCCCTCAACACGTGCTTAAGTTTTTTGACAGAAATCTGCATGGTGAGAGAAGAGCGCACACATTTCAATTGATCAACTCAAGATAGACAATTCCCCGCGAGACACGGTTACGTTGCATAGTTAAAGAGTTACATTTCCAGCTTTTAGGTGACAACTGTTGGAATCACTCCTAAACCTAAATCAAGTGTTAGTGAATGATATGTAATAGTTAGCTTAATTATGGCCTTTATGTTTGTTATTAGCTTAAGCTTATGTAGAAGGCCCATGAACTTAGGCCCATGTCCATTAAGGAAAGGAAGGGAGTAGGAGTGTTGCCCTAGCTCCCCTTCCTATAAATACCTTGTAATAACCCTCACTTGAGGGTTGGTTGTTCAATTTATCTCTTTCACATACTCTACGCCTAACCGTTCTTAGTTTCTATGCGTATGTGTGTTTGGTTTATTGTTCATCCGCCTTCATCTCCTCTCTACTCTTTCTATTTATGCTTGTGTTGTAAAACTAGTGACCTAACAGTGGTATCAATCGCCAAATAGTTGGGTGAATTGTTATTGTTTTTTAAGCGGGTTTTTGGTCCTACGCGTAAAACAACAGTTCGAACTTTGGCTCGCTTAAAAACTGATTTTTTACACTTTTTAATCCAAGATTCTTGTACTTTCAACGTTTTCAGGTGTTAAAATAACTGTTTTTGGCAAAAAGTTTCAAACTTTACGCGTGGATCATCGTTTTTAAGCTAGTTTTTGTACGAGGGTTTCGTTCTACGCGTAACCGTTTTAGACGCTTTGGTTCATCAAGTTTCACACTTTTGTGTTATTTTGGTGATATTGAAGCTATTTCATCACAAAAATCTGGTTTAGAAACATCTTTGGGCAAAAGTCATTTTACGAGTAGAACTACGCGTAGTAAAACCCTAAAACTACGCGTAACTCACTCCTTGGTGTGATCTTTATTTTCGTGGTTTACTCCGTGTTTTCTTGCTTGGATAAGCCTGAAAATACGTCGACTTAGGATATCTTTTGCACTGTGATAGTGTAAAAGATCACTTGGGCAAAAACCCTAAAATTACGCATAAGCATAAGCTTACGCGTAGAAACTTCTACGCATAAGATTTATCTTACGCCTAAGCTTTGTCTTACGCATAAGGTCATCCTACGCCTAAGTTTTCTATGCCTAACTTCTTGTTTTACGCATAACTTTAGTGTGCTAACCTTTCTTACGCGTAAGCTAAATCTACGCGTAACTCTTGCTGTTACGCGTAACTTTGGTGTTTTTACGCATAAGTGCTACTTGGTTTATTGTGATTTCTACGCCTAAGGATACTTCATCAACAAAGGTTCATTCGACTACAAAGATCCATTTAACAACACAAGTTCTTCAAAATGTCACAACCACCATACTCTAACTATTTCCCTTACACTTATACTCAATGACAACAACAACTAAGTCCACAATATCAACAATGGAATCAACAACAAGCAATTTATCAACAACAATTTAATCAACAACATACTCCACAACTTGGAGCAATTCCACCACCACAAATGGTTCAACCACCACCAAGTCTTCAAGTTCAACCCTACACAAACGATTTCAATCAACATCCATCAAGGAACACTATGAAGGAACCCACTTGGTTTGCAAAGATGTGTGAAGCTTTTAGCAGCCAACAATCAATTCATGAGGCTGGATCACTTGATAGACCTCCAATGCTCACTCTAGGAAACTACGATCAATGGGTAATTAGGTTCTTTAGGTTTTGTGATCTGAAGAAGCCACATGGAAAGTTCTTAAAGAAGGTTATCTTGGAAGGTCCATTTCAGATGCCTACTGTAACACCCCCAAATTTGTTTAGCGGAAGCATACGTGTTATTCGGGAGCGTTACGGAGTTGGTGAATCATAACACAAGTAATAAAGAACGGAATACATACTCCGTTTTATTTCATAAAATAGTTTTAAAATATTATCTTACAGCATAGTTTAAATAAATGAGTACATCCCATTAGTTATAGTGGTCCCAAAGTAAAAACATCATTTTTGTGTAAAAACACTTCTTTAATATTACTACGACCATACATCCGCTTCTTGCCTTGCCTTCATGAACAAATCTTAAACACCTGAGAAAATATGCTAAAAGGTCAGCTAAAAAGCTGGTGAGTTCATAGGTTTAAATTTAAAATAGTAAGCTTGGACCATAAGCAAAGGCATATAATCATTACAACGAATATAATGATATATGTATGAATGTCTATTACGTTAGCTCTAAGTTCATGCAACCGATACTACGACAGTTTCTGTATGCTAAAAGATGTCATACAATATAGGGGCCCATAGCAAGTGTTTTGTCCCTCAACACTTGATTCCGACATGGTATACGTTTCGCTTTGGCCTAAGCATGGCCAACCGAACGGAGGAGTCACCCTCAATAGATCTATTTATAACATTCGCGTTTCCCAATGGGGAATTGACGGTTCATGAGAAAGGGCATTCTCTAGGGACATAAGGGCTTAGGCTAAACCACGTAATAGTAATCATGTAATAGTTTTGGTCCATAAAATGTTTTGCATATTTCTCACCCCGAAATGTATAAAACAATTTATCAAGTAAAAGTGGGGCTATGAAACTCACCTTAGCAAAAGTGCAATCCGAAATGTGGGATTAGTGATTGTTGTGGAGCGGCACCGACACGCGACCTAGATAAGGAGGGCAATGTTTAGTTCATCGTTCTTAAGTATTGCTTACTTAAAATGGTGTAATTAATATTATTCTTATATAATGGTTTTATAATCAACCTTTTGTTTGTAAAAGAAAATAATTTAATAGGTTTACTACTGTCTCTTA